>JAAFCE010006668.1:3456096-3469808 GCA_013389805.1 Trigoniulus corallinus
TTTGGCTTTTGCCGTTGTTATTTTTACTGTCTGTTTTGGCTTTTGCCGTTGTTCTTTTTAATGTCTGTTTTGGCTTTTGCCTGTATTTATATTCCATAGTTATTTGGCTCTTGCCTTTTTTATTTTTTATTAGTTTTAGTGGGCTTTTGCCGTTATTTATTGCCATCATGGTGGGAAGGCGATTTACACCCCTACCATGATGATTGTCTTTCTGGGCCCTAATGACCACAGTAGTCGATGGGCCCTAAAATACAAATAAACAAACAAACAAACAAACCCCGGTAAAGTCGTCCCTCTTTGTGGACGACTTTTCTATCAGGTACCGGGCTGCCACGATGCACAGCATTGAGCGTCAGCCGCAACTTGCACTCAACAGTGCCAACGAGTTTGCCACTTCACGTGGCTATAAGTTCTCTCCTGACAAAACAATGGCCATGCACTTCTGTCGTAAGCAAGGGCTCCACCCTGAGCCACAGCTTACCTTGAATGGCCGCCTCCTCCTAGTGGTCGAGGCGGTCCGGTTTCTTGGTCTCCATTTTGACAGCCGTCTGACATGGGTCCAGCACTTGAGGGAGCTGAAGGCTAAGTACCTTCGGTCCCTGAATATTCTGCGGTGCCTGCAGGGAACTGGTTTTGGGGCAGATCGAATGGTGATGCTATGACTCTACCGGTCACTCGTTCGATCCCGTCTCGATTATGGCTGCAGTGTATATGGCCTGGCTGCTCCATCTACTCTGCATGCTGGACAGTGTTCATCACGCTGTCATCTGGGTGTCCATTGGGGCGTTCCGCACCAGTCCAGTCCTCAGCCTTTATGCTGAGGCTGGTGAACCACCACTGACTGTGCGGCGGCAGTACCTTGCAGCTGCATATATTTTGCGGCTGAAAGGTCAGCCACAGCACCCTACACACGCGGCTGTCTTTAGTAACACTGTGAGACGGCCATTTGACCGCCGCCCGGGGGTTCCCCCTCCATTCGGTGTGTGGCGGATGGACGGTCGTACCGGCCTGGGTGTGACTCTGCCTAGGGTGCAGCCTGTGCTGCCGGCCTCTGTGCCACCCTGGACAGTGCCAGAGCCAAGTTTAGATTTGTTGATTTCAGCCTTACCCAAAACCAGTACCGATAGGTCAGTGTACCAACAAGAGTTTGGACGCCTCTCTTGGACCTATCGAGGCCATGTTTTTATTTACACGGATGGGTCGAAGGATGGCTCCTTGGTGGGTTGGTCAGTCTTTACAAATGGTCAGTCTTTACAACTGACTCCTTTTGCTCCCTTCAGCTGTTGCACACCCTATATGGCAGACATATCATCGTCCAGGGTGTGCACAGATTGCTGCTGATGATTCGTAAGCAGGGCAAGACAGTGTTGTTTATGTGGGTCCCGGGGCATGTTGGCATCATGGGCAATGAGAGGGCGGATGCCCATGCCCGTCAGGTGGCCCACTTGCCAGATATACCAAACACTGCTGTCCCCTCCTCCGATGCTCTCCCGATGGTGCGGCGGGCCATCCATGAACAATGGTGGGCCCAGTGGTTTGCGGAGACCACCAACAAACTCCACACACTGAAGGACACCCCAGAGCACTGGGGGTCCTCGTGCCGCCAGTCGCGGAGGGAGGAGGTTGTGCTTGCTCGGCTTCGGATCGGTCACACGTTCCTCACCCACTCCTACATTTTATGGGATGAGGAACAACCATGGTGTGACTTCTGTTGGGAGCCTCTCACAGTGGCGCATATCTTTAGTCAACGTGAGAGATACCATGAAATGAGATACCGTCTGGGAGTCAGTCGTGAGCTCTCCACCTCACTTGGGGATAACCCTCAAGGGGTTGAGAACTCGCTTGTATTTGTGAAAGAGGCTGGCCTCTTTCACAAAATTTGATTTATACATGGTTTTTAGACAGTTTTCGCATTTATTCTTGTCCTATTTTGGCTTTTGCCTTTTATTTCTGTGTGTGTTTTGGCTTTTGCCGTATTTATTATAATGTCTGTTATTGGCTTTTGCCACAATTATTGTCTGTCCGTTTTGGCTTTTGCCACTTTTATTCTGTATGTTTTGGCTTTTGCTGCATTTATTGTTATGTATGGTTTGGCTTTTGCCGCTTTTATTGTTATGTCTTTTTTGGCTTTTGCCGTTGTTATTTTTACTGTCTGTTTTGGCTTTTGCCATTGTTCTTTTTAATGTCTGTTTTGGCACTCCCCAGTGAAAATTTCCAAAAAGAATGTGGCCATCGGCTACTAATGTAAGAAATATTAGTGACAGCAGTAGGCAAGGCACATTCTTCGAAAGGAGAGCAGGTTATAAGTTGGTGGAAACTACCCACCAAAACAGAGGAATTTGCACAAGAAGTGCACAGGCTGGGATTGGGAAGGGACAACAGATGCCATGTGGGACAGGGTTGCCTGAAAAATTAGAGCCAGTGGGAAAACCATCCTGGGGCAGAGTAGAGTGGGAGGCACAGTCCAGGGTACCAGGCAAAAATGGTGGTGGAATGAGGAGGTAGAAGCAGCCATCAAACAAAAGAAGGCTGCTTTTCACAGGTGGCAGGAGATAGGGGACCAGGCATCAAAGACTCAGTATAGGCAGGCCAAGACCACTGCTAGGATGAAGATTGCCCTGGCTAAGCATCAGAAGTATGAGGCCCCCTATGAGCAGTTAGGGACTAAGGAAGGGGAGAGAGAAGTTTTCAAACTGGCCAAGGCTAGAGATAGGGCAGCAAAAGATATACCCCGAGCCATAACAGTGAAGGATGGCATAGGTAGGGTCCTGCTCTCTCCAACAATGGTAAAGAGGAGGTGGGAGGAGTACTTCCAAAACATCTTGAATGAAGTGGGTGGAGGTGAGGACATTGCCACCAAACCTGCACCAACAGGGGCCAAGGATGGTGTAACTGAGGAGGAAGTAACCAGGGCACTTAGGAAGATGAATTGTCGAAAAGCCTTAGGCCCAGATGGAATCCCCATTGAAGTATGGCATAACTTAGGGAGGACAGGTGCCATGTGGCTAGTGAAACTCTTCAATAAGATAGCTAGTGGAGATAGAATGCCATCTGCATGGCATGAGAGTTGGATACTACCACTGTACAAGGGTAAAGGGGATGTCCAAGAGAGTGGCAACTATTGAGGTATAAAGCTAATGAGCCACTCCATGAAGCTCTCGGAGAGAGTAATGGAGCATCGCCTCCAGGATAATACTAGTGTCTGGGCAAATCAGTTTCGGTTTATGCCTGGTAGGTCCACAATGGAGCCATTCTTCATTCTCAGGCAGATGGTGGAAAAGTAAAGGACAGCAAAGAAAGATCTCCACGCCATTTTCATTGACCTGGAGAAAGCCTATGACAGTGTCCAATGAAAGGTTGTTTGGGAAGTATTACGGAAAAGGGGGGTAGAAGAAGGGTTTATTACAATAGTCCAGGATATGTATGATGGCTCCATAGCTAGGGTAAGGACACCTTGGGGAAACACTGGGGGCTTTCCAATGAAAGTTGGGGTGCACCAAGGTTCAGCACTTAGTCCATACCTTTTCATCCTGGTTATGGACGAACTGCTGATGGGTGTGGGAGAATGGGCCCCACAGTGCCTGGCATTTGCCAATGATATACGGAAGATTAGTGATTGCAGAGGGCAGATAGAGAAGGGACGAAATGATATAAGAGGAGCAATGGAAAAGGGAGGGCTAAAGATTAACATGAATAAGCTTTCAATTGGGGTCAATTGGGAGGGTCAAGAAAACGACGTGGACGACGACGGTGAACTGGTGAAAAAAGTGCAGGAGGTAAAGTACTTAGGATCAACATTTCAAAGCAATGGGGAGATAGACTTGGATGTGACCCATAGAATCAATGGAGGGTGATTGAAATGGAAACAGGCAAGCAGAGTCCTGTGTGATAGGAGGGTCCTAATGAAGTTGAAAGGGAAGTTCTACAGGACAATGGTTAGGCCAGCTATGCTATATGGTTCAGAGTGCTGGGCAGTGAGGAAAAGCCATGTAACTAGAATGCAAGTAGCTGAGATGCGAATGCTGCGGTACACGAGTGGGGTGTCGAGAGCAGATAGAATTAGAAATGCGTATGTTAGAGGTAGTCTGGGGGTGGTGGACATTGCTGAGAAGATGAGGGAAAATAGGATGAGGTGGTATATTCACATAATGAGAAGAGGGGAGGAGGAGCTCGTTAGGTGCATACCAGGAATGCAGGAGGTCAGGAGCACCTGGGGCAGGGTGAGGCCAAAATTAACGTGGGATCAGGTCATCCATAGGGATATGGCGGTGTGCGGAGTGGACGGGGACCTGGTGGGAGATAAACAGGAGTGGAGGGCTAGAACCTGCAGACCCGACCCTGCCACAGGTGGAATAAGGGTATGATGATGATGGGTCAAAGGGGTCAAAGGGTGGCTCCTCAGTGGGTTGGTCAGTGTTTACAACTGGTCATCTCATAGGGGGGCCGCCTTCCAGGCGTCGCCAGTGTCTTAACTGCAGAGCTCACAGCTCTGCACAGGGCACTGGAACTCATGCAATTATTGAATGACAGACATTTTGTTATTGTGACTGACTCCCTATCCTCCCTTCACCTGTTGCACACCCTTTATGGCAGACATCGCATCGTCAAGGGTGTGCAGAGATTGCTGCTCGTGATTCGTAAGCAGGGCAAGACAGTGTTGTTTATGAGGGTCCCGGGGCATGTTGGCATCATGGACAATGAGAGGGCGGATGCTCATGCCCGTCAGGTGGTCCACTTGCCAGATGTACCCGACACTGCTGTCCCCTCCTCTGATGCTCTGCCAATGGTTCTGTGGGCAGTCCATAAACAATGGCGGTCCCAGTGGATTGTGGAAACCAAGAACAAACTCTGCACACTGAAGGGCACTCCAGTGCACTGGGTGTCCTTGTGCCACCAGTCGTGGAGGGAGGAGGTTGTGCTTGCTCGGCTGTGAATTGGTCACACATTCCACACCCACTCCTACATTCTAAGGGGTGAGGATCAACTATGGTGTAAGTGCAGCTTTCATCAAACAGAAAGAAGCTGCAGAACGCCTTCCAATTATCTTCTCTGGTGGTGTTGCTGAGGGGTATAACGACCCATTTACCCCTTGGGAGCTGTGGGCAGCTCGGTGCGGTGGACAGCCACCACACCCTGGTCCTTGAGCTCCTCCAATATGTTTTCCTCTGACTCCCCACGTAGGTCGGGGCACTGCACCACACCTCTACTGGTGTTTAGGGTGCGATGGGGTTCGACCACAATGGGGAAATCACCGAGTTTCTGCATTTTAAGCAACGCCTCAATTTCGTGAGGGGTGGATGCCTCCACCAACAAGGTGCCATTGCGAAGCTTCTTGACCGAAGTCACGTCACCAGCAACGCCCTTAATGGCTTTGGCAATAAGGAAGGGCGACGCCTTCCCCAAAGCTGCACCATTCTCCCCAGATATGGAAAGAAACCGGATAGGATAGTAAGAAGGGGTGGAAGGGGATTTTATTGCACCTAAGGCCTCCTTAGATGCAGGAACATGCTTCACATAGGCGGTGGAGCTCTGCATTTTAAGGCTGAGAGGTCATTGCCTCTTGTTAAGGGCAGGTGCCGATGTAGTAGAAGGCACAGAGTCGTTCCGGGATCCAGATGGCTTACTGGGGGAACGTGGTCTCTTGCTTGGAGCACTACTCGTCTCCACAGGCTTAGTGGCAGTCGTTCCACTCAGTTGGAGGAACCGAGGCCATCATCTTCAGGCTCAATGCATGAACAAGTCCCAGACAGAAAAGAAGAAGAAGACAACAAAGGGGTGGGGTTATTTGGTGAGGCCCCCAGCCTCTATTTTTGAGTTGCCATAATTTGATTAAATTATGAAATTCCCTGCCCGCAGTCCTCACCCACAACGAAGCCCAACAAGGGGACGCCCATTTGGGTCGCCAAGGGTGCTCGGACAGGATACCATAAGTGTGGCATAATCCCCGAGTAGCAGACAAAAGGCATCGGGGTTGACCGCCAGTCCACCAACAGTAACCCTGAATGGCATATAAATATGCGCCCCCTGGCTTGTGACCACCTGTCAGGTGACCAAGGGCGCAAATACATGTGCCCCTGACCAAGACCGGGTTTCCACCTTGGCCTCCCGTTTTCCCTGGAAGCTGTGGCCAAAGTGAAGTATTGGAGACTATAGGCTGCAACCTAACCCCTCGATGGCTGTGAGCCAAGTCACAAGTGTGAAATGGCCCAGAGACATCGCAGGGCATATGCCTCCTCAACACCAGGATCTGGTTTTCCCAGGGGTATGGGTCTCCACGCACAGTCAACGTGGGTAGGCGTTTTTTTACGGTCACCTCTGTGAGGAGCCTACACCAACCACGAACACGTCAAACCACAACTGTCAATCCAGGTGAAGACAAGACGGTCGTGTGAATCCACAATGGTGGTTTCGTCCAGTCTACGTCTCCATAACGTCATGTGCCTATTCTACCCAGGACACATGGGGGATTTGGTCCACGGGGGCTATTTTAATTCACTCCTTCCCTCAGCAGATCCAGGGGCTGACTAAATCACCATTCCTTAAACGCGTTGTGGGAGTTCCCCTATCCGCCACCTGAGGATGCGCCAACGTAGCAGTTTACTCTGCCTGTGGAAACTGTAGGGGCATAAAGCTGATGAGCCACTCTATGAAGCTGTGGGAGCGTGTCATAGAATGTCACCTCAGAGACCTAACTAGTGTCCGGGGAAATCAATTTGGGTTTATGCTAGGTAGGTCCACCATGGAACCAATCTTCATCCTCCGACAAATGATTGAGAAGCATAGAGCAGCAAGGAAGGACTTTCATTCAAGAGAAGGCATTTTAGTATGGAGTATGGCAGTTAGTATGGACTGTGTTAAGAAAGAAAGGTGTGGATGAAGGCCATATTAGGATTGTGCAAGATATTTATGATGGTTCCATCACTAGGGTGAGAACAGCATGGAGAAACACTGCAAGCTTCAAAGTGGAGGTTGGTGTGCATCAAGGGTCAGCACTTAGCCCATACCTATTCACTCTAGTAATGGGTGAGCTGCTCACGGGAATAGGGAAGTGCCCCCCCCAGTGCCTGGTATTTGCAGATGATGTGGGAAGGCTTGAAGAGTCCAAGTATGATGCACAAAACAGCCTACAAGACATGACAACAGCAATGGAAGAAGGGGGCCTTAAGGTGAACATGAAGAAGACTGAGTACCTAACTTTCATTTTAGTGGCCAGGGGCAAGGAGGTGAGATTCGTTGTGGGGGAGAGGCGATTCCAGTGGTGCAAGAGTTTCTCTATCTAGGATCAATTTTCCAGGGCAATGGGGAATAGATTCTGACGTTACCTGCAGGATTACTGCAGGATGGCTGAAGTGGAGACAGGCAAGTGGGGTCCTGTTGACCGCCGGGTCCCAATAAAGTTCAAGGGCAAAGTTTACAGAACCGTCGTTAGGCCTGCTATGTTGTATGAGTCAGAGTGCTGGGCACCAGAGATGTGAATGCTGAACTACATGTGTGGCGTGTCTAGATCCAACAGAGTCAGAAACAATTACGTTAGAGGTAGCTTCGGGTTGGGAGACATTCAAGAATAGATTAAAGAAAATAGATTGAGGTGCTATAGGCACGTAATGAGTTGGGGGAGGACTAACTCTTTAGGTGCATCATTGGACTGCAGGTAATGGGGGGCCCCAGAGGGAAAGGAAAAAACAGATGTGGAAACAGGTAGTTAAGGGCGACCCAGCCACGGCCTGGTAAAGGGCCAGAAGTAGATTCAATATTCAGGGGAACCTCGATTTGTGAGCACAATTCGTTCCAGAAACGTGATTGAAATCCAAAGCACTCGTATATCAAAGGGAATTTCTCCATAAGAAATAATGGAAACTTAGGTGATTCGTTCTACAACCCGAACATTTTCATATAAAAAAGATTAATACAAAATACAGTATAAATTAAAAATACATAAAACAAATTAACTGCACTTTGCCTTAGAAAGAATCGTGTCGATGTGAGGGAGGCGAGAGAGAAGAGATGGGGTGCTAACGAACAGTCACTACATTTGGACACAAAACAAAAAAATGATTCTTAGGATAAGTTTTCCAGAGCAACGGGGAAATAGATTTTGACGTGACCCATAGAATTAATGCAGGATGGCTGAGGTGGAGGAAGGCAAGTGGGGTCCTGTGCGACCACTGGGTCCCAATAAGGTTGAAGGGCAAGGTATACAGAACCGTCGTTAGGCCCACTATGCTGTATGGCTCAGAGTGTTGGGCATTTAGGAAAAACCATGAAAAGGAAATGCAAGTGGCTGAGATGCGACATGCAACATGTGTGGGGTGTCAAGATGCGACAGAATTAGAAACGATTACGTTAGAGGTATGGTTGGGGGTGGTAGATATTGCTGAAAAGATGAGAAAGAATAGGTTGAGGTGGTATGGGCATGTGATGATGAGGAGGGGAGAGGAGGAGCTTACTAGGTCCATTGTAGTACTGCAGGTAATTGGGGGCACCAGAGGTAGAGGATGACCAAAACGGACGTGGGAGCAGGTGTGCAGAGGGACGTGGTGGTGAAGGGGGTGCCAAATAATGTTTTGCACACAGGCGCCAGACACAGCCACTGATGGCCACCTTTACAGGATAGAAGTTTCGCACAGCAGTTGGGATTGAACTCACAGCCTGCGACTCACTCATGACTCAAGTAAGTGACCACAAAGCCACCGATACATGAAGTCTAAGCAAGTAAGCGATCTCATCTCTGACTTTACAGTTCGTGAATGACCCAAACGATGTGAAATTGGGGGCACTTTTAACATCCTCTGCTATAGTTTAGCTGAATTTAATAATGTCATTGACTATTTCCTGTCCCCGCGATTTGATCTTGTGTTTTTTTTTTTTTGTTGGACCAAGTAAACACTGTTGTAGCAACCAAGTCAGAAGTGTTGCGCATCTTGATGAACAATGGAAAATGTTGAACGTCGTGTCAATTTTCCTTTCAAACTTTATTGTCTAATCGTATTATTGGCAACAGGACAGTTGAGTTGTTATTTATATAATAGATATGTGTTTTCAACTTTAACCGATGTGTGTCTTGCCAAAGTGGATTTTGGAGACACCGCATTTCCCAACTTCTATGCCTTTTTTACGTCATATTTTAACAAGGCGAGTGGAGAAAACGCAAGAGGAGCACAGCAGGTCGAGGTACCTCCGGAGGAATTTTATAATAAATTTGTGGCTAATATGGACGTCGCTAGAAGTCCTTCGAGTGGTAAAACACCTGAAGAACCAACGTTTGCTGACATCGCATTAGATAAAAGGCCTCACAGTCGATTGAAAAGAAATGGTGCCGATGGATACGGCGATAGCATTTCGGCAGAAACACCCAACGATTACAGCGACCATGGTACTACTACTACGGATTCAAAATGGCTTTGGTTATCGGCGTATTCATGGATTCCAGTAAGCCTTCTTTTTGTCCAGTTCATTAATTAAACAATTCATTTACAGTGAAGTCTCTCTAATTGGTATACCTGTGGGACCTGGCTAACGTGTACGCATAATAGGGAGCTTTGTGTTGCCTTCAACCGTTTAAGCGGGCTTCACAACAGCAACAGGAACGGCAACGTAAAACGTATTTTGCGCAGAGGGGAGGGGCGACGGGTACGTCATGTGGTGGAGGTGCGCTCCTATTGGTCAAACGGCTTACGTTTAACGGGAAAGTTGAATTTTTTTCAACTTTCCCGTTTGACGTTCTCGTTCCCGTTGTTATTAGGGAGTTTTGTGTTCCCGTTACGGGAATAGAAAATACAGTATTGAATATGGGAAAATTGCAATTCGGTAGGAAACTTAAAAAGAGTTTTAGTTTTGCGTTACGCATAGTGGGGCACGCACAGTGGCGGCACCTACTGGTGAAGGTCCCCAAATCTATCGCCGCCATTTTTTTTATACAAGAATAGCGGCACGCGCATGCGCGAGAAATTCCCATATCTGGTTTGCGTACAACGTGAACGAAGCCCAGTTCACGTAGCTCCGGGAAGAAAAAAACGCTTACTTTTTGCGACCAATGCGCAGATGCATTTTCGTCAGCTAACATGCGTTACGGTAAGCGGTTGATGGCAACACAAAACTCTCTTTTGTGAAGCGGGCTTTACCGTAACGCATGTTAGCATACGAAAATGCATCTGCGCATGCGTCGCAAAAAGTTAGCATTTTTTTTTCTTTCCGTAACTACGTGTACTGTCAATCCAACCAAGGAAGGCACTCCAGGTTGGTCCATTTCTCGAAAAATAGGGGATAACCCTTTCTTATTTAAGAGGGTAGTGCCTTTTGTTTAAGTCACTTGATCTTTATCTTTTATTATATTTAAGTTGGCAGTTGGTGGTGGTGTTTTAAGGCCCCTACACACTATCCAACTTGTCAGGCCGACAGTCGGTGCAACCAATTTGAAGGTAGACTACACATTGTCCAACAGAATAACCCAATTTGTCATAACTAGCCTGGTTGTCGAACAAGCAACATGTGTGCTCTGTAAATGGCTAAGAATTGGCATTTCAGTGTTACCCCTAAAACCACGTTTGCTCTGTATGACACGTGTACTTTGTGGTGCAGCGTTATACAAGGGGCAGCCTATGTTTTCACAGCATGTTGAATCATTGATAAACTTGTGTTTGGGGACAGCCTCAAATTTCTAAATATCTGTTAATTCATCTTACCATCTAATTAAAAAAATGATATTAATTAAGAAAAAAACACTAGTGCCCTACAAATCGATGCGTTTTAGGCTATATGTTTACCGACTCCGTTTGATTTTCGGACATTAGGTAGCGACACGTGCATGCACCAAATTTTACATTGGTCGTTTATAAGCATCGACGCTGCCGCTATTTTTTAAGTACAGTTTAGCAGATGAACATCAATTAAAACACTTTGACGACGTAAATTTTACGTTTACGTCATTCACTGAGAGTAAAATAAAAGAATGACGCTTCTTTCGTTGGCTGGTTGGGCCAACCACGACACACATTATACAATGTGTCGGGCGATTGGTAGGAAGAGCAAGCTGTTGGATGGTTTCATCAAACCAACTTGCCCAACCATCAGAGTGGTAGCACAACACGTCTACAGACTATGCAATTTGTTGGGTTGGTTGGGAGGTTGACCCAACAAGTTGGATAGTGTGTAGCAGCCTTTAGGGCCCTTCAACTACAAGATCATTAGAGTTGCCAGTTGAATTCAAATTTGACTACATATAAATAATAATAAAATATTTATTTTCAAATGAAAAAAAAATGAGGTAAACCATGTTAACAAAACAAGTGAACAAAAATTAGCTAAAACAGATATGAATTAAATTAAAACTGACAATGCAAATTATGAAAGATAGGAAAATGAATTTTCTAAATCTTCAGTTTCTGAGTCACTGCTGCTGGAAGACCCAGAGACGTGGATTATCAAACTTTCCACCCTTTCCTCTAATAATCCAGCACTTAAAAAGTAATCATTCTCAATTTTCTCAATTTTTCTGCAAACAGAATTCCAGGCATGGGATTCTTGGATTCAGCTAAAGGCTGGATTCTGCTTGGATTCTGCTATCCACTGATTTACTACTGGTTTGATGAGCACCAACATCACTTTTCATTAGAGCCCAAATTAGCTCAATAGGGTTGAGATCTGGATGATAGGGTGGCAGTCTAATAATTTCATGTCCAGCCTTGTGAATAATTTCATCAATAACAAATTTTTTGGGTTTTTGATTTTGTTTTTTTTGCCAGTTCCAACAATTCCATTTTTAGTGCCATATTGATGTCTGGCACTGCTATGTTCTCTTTCACCAGCCAGTTGTATATATCCTGCTTTTTCCATGCAGATGTTGGCTGTTTTTCTATCACAACATTATGATAGGGGGCATTGTCAACAACAATAACTGATCTCTGTGGAAGATTTGGAAGCAATTCATTTGTCACCCACTTCACAAAATTCTGCTGGTTCATGTCATCATGATACTCTCCTGACTTCATGCCAGCCATAAATATTAATGTAGCGTTGGACACAAATCCATCTTTAGTTCCAGCTGACACAATATAATAGGTCCCTTTGCTACATGCTTTTAACACACCATCAACATCCTCACTCTGCCAGCACTTTGTCCGAGTCATTGTTGAATGTATATAGCTCTCATCAACATACACAAAAGTTTTTCCAGGATCAGACCTATGTTTTCACATTTCTCTTAGGGAATGATGCCGTAATATCACAATGCCAGGCTTCTCAATCGGAACTTTCCTTTCCAACTTGCACTTTCTGTTAGTGAAGCCAATATCATGCAGGCACCTCCTTAAAGTTTCACAGCACCCATCAAAACAAATTTCACTTTGCAATTGTTCTCCCAAACTTGTTAGTGTTGGAACTTTCTGATCATAAACATAGCAGTCATGAAGGATCTTCCGCACTATACTAGTGTCCATTGAACCCCAAACAATTTGTTGGTATGATTGTCGTTTTTTATTCGGAGTTTCCACTTTAATGTTCTCATCAGCTTTTCGTTTTTCTTTTCAAAGCTTAAAAAGAGACCTCCTTGGAACACCAGTTGCACCCTCTGTCCTATCCATCCCTTTATCCACAGATATCACAACACCATTATTCAGTTTTTTTTGCTAGAAATATTCCCTGACCTTACAGGCCATTTCTCTGGCTTGCGATTTCCAAACTTGTCTTTTTTTTTCACTTGAAAATTTAAACTGTGAACTATACTGAGAGATATTTTAATTTGACCTTTTCCAATCATAGCAATCTAACATTATGTTGAATTTATTTCAAATAAGGGAGACAGCCTTCTGACTAATGAATGGAAGTTAGCAGTGAAGGGGTGGAAACAGTCTGGGTGGAAAGTCTGATAATCCAGGTCTCTGGGTCTTCCAGCAGCAGTGACTCTGAAACTGAAGATTTAAAAAATTCATTTTCCTATCTTTCATAATTTGCATTGTCAGTTTTAATTTAATTCATATATGTTTTAGCTAATTTTTGTTCACTTGAGTTTTTATTTCATTAACATGGTTTACCTCATATTTTTCATTTGAAAATAAATATTTTATTATTATTTATATGTAGTCAAATTTGAATTCTTCAACTGGCAACTCTAATGATCTTGTAGTTGAAAGGGCCCCGAAAACACCACCCCCAACTGGCAACTTAAATAAAATAAAAGCAAAAGATCAAGTGACTTAAACAAAAGGCACTACCCTTTGTAACTTTCTTTTCATTGTTTTATTTACACACCTTCACTTCCCTACCCGTGTGTGCCCAGGGTAGAATAGGCACACTGCATACCTGCATGTCGTAAGAGGCGACTAAAAGGGGGGACTTTTTCTTGCCCCAGTCTGGACAACACCACTGTCGTCTCTGTCTATGACGTGTCCTGGACAGGATGATACCAACATCGTGGTTGTTCCAGTGTTCAGTCTGACTTGTTCTCGGTCGAAGTAGGCTCCTCAATGAGGTGACCGTAAACAAACGCCTACCCGCGTGTTTGCCGTGCGTGGAGACCCGTACCCAGGGAAAAGCGGATCCTGGTGGTTGAGGAGGCGCATCCCCTGCGATGTCTCTTGGCCACTCCACACTGGTGAGGTGGCTGACAGACATCGGGGCCTAGGGTTGCGACCCACAGCCTCCAAAACATCACTTTGGCCACAGCTTCCAGGGAAAACGGGAGGCCAAGGCAGTAGCTCGGTCTTGGTCAATCGGCT
>JAAFCE010006668.1:3469908-3490558 GCA_013389805.1 Trigoniulus corallinus
TTGCTCGGCTTCGGATCGGTCACACGTTCCTCACCCACTCCTACATTTTACGGGATGAGGAACAACCATGGTGGGACTTCTGTTGGGAGCCTCTCACAGTGGCGCATATCTTTAGTCACTGTGAGAGATACAATGAAATGAGATACCGTCTGGGAGTCAGTCGTGAGCTCTCCACCTCACTTGGGGATAACCCTCAAGTACTTGAGAACTCGCTTGTATTTGTGAAAGAGGCTGGCCTCTTTCACAAAATTTGATTTATACATGGTTTTTAGACAGTTTTCGCATTTATTCTTGTCCTATTTTGGCTTTTGCCTTTTATTTCTGTGTCTGTTTTGGCTTTTGCCTTTTATTTCTGTGTCTGTTTTGGCTTTTGCCGTATTTATTATAATGTCTGTTATTGGCTTTTGCCACAATTATTGTCTGTCCGTTTTGGCTTTTGCCGCTTTTATGGTTGTGTATGTTTTTGGCTTTTGCCACTTTTATTCTGTATGTTTTGGCTGTTGCTGCATTTATTGTTATGTATGGTTTGGCTTTTGCCGCTTTTATTGTTATGTCTTTTTTGGCTTTTGCCGTTGTTATTTTTACTGTCTGTTTTTGCTTTTGCCGTTGTTCTTTTTAATGTCTGTTTTGGCTTTTGCCTGTATTTATATTCCATAGTTATTTGGCTATTGCCTTTTTATTTTTTATTAGTTTTAGTGGGCTTTTGCCATTATTTATTGCCATCATGGTGGGAAGGCGATTTACACCCCTACCATGATGATTGTCTCTCTGGGCCCTAATGACCATAGTAGTTGATGGGCCCTAAAATACAAACAAACAAAAACAAACAAACCTTCACTTCCCCTTCCCCTCCTAAATAAGAAAGGGTTATCTCCTATTTTTTGAAAAATGGACCAACCTGGAGTGCCTTCCTTGGTTGGATTGACTGTACAGGGCTTCGTTCATGTTATACGCAAACCACATATGGGAATTTCTCGTGCATGCGCATGCCAAATTCTTGTATAAAAAAATGGTGGCCATGGATTTGGGGACCTTCACCAGTAGGTGCCGCCACTGTGCGTACCCCACTATCGTAACACAAAACTATAACTCTTTTTAAGTTTTCTACCATATTCAAAACCGTATTTTGTATTCCCGTAATGGGAACACAACGCTCGCTAATGCCTAGTTCCATATCACCACACTTCAATGCTAATCACGTCGTCACCGATGACATTTTGATGACGTTTTGTGCTAGTGTGTTATGAAGGAGCGCCAGCACAATTCCTTAACCTTTAACTACATTGTTGGGGTGTTCACAACGCCCCAACTCAGAAAAGGTAGGAAAAAAAATCAATTATAGTTATATTACGGCTGTGAATTCTTTAGTAGCTTAGTTTTATTTAGCCTTCTACAACATCCAACAAAAATTGCGTTGAATTGATTATTTATTTTGATAAGGCAGGTGTTTTATCAGCTTGGGGTGCTCACAACACCCCACCTATGTACTTATGTCACATTCTTTGTAAAAAAGTTTTGGGGTTTAAGCTTAATTTTTAATTAAAATTAAAATGCCCCAGATATACTGACACTTTCCTTACAGGGAGCAGTTTGGCCCATGCACAGGGGGGGGGGAGAAATTGATGGGGTTGTTGACCAAACATACAGAAAAGGGTCACTTGTCTATGTGTGGATGGCTAGTTTTTGCAGAGAGAATTTTTTTATATATTTTGGTACAACTTAAATTTTTTTGGCAAAAATATATGTTATAGAGTGTGTAGTTAGTTTTTAATTTGGTTTCCCATTAAACGACATTGAGTTTTAAAATTCCTGTCAGTTTTTCTAATGATATGCTAATTTTGATGCTAACTGATAAAAAATTTTTTTCTTCTTATTTTTAAGCATTTTCAATTTTTTTATGCATATATTTATTTGCTATGCCCTAATACATATAATAAAATTTTAAAATAATTATTTTGGTTATGCAATCTATTTTTAGGGGTGGGATGGTGTGAGCACCCCACATATGCATTAATGAAAATTTTCGTCACCTATGTACTTAAAGGTTAATGCCTGGTTCCATATACCCATGCGCTAATGCTATTACCATTGAATCAGACGACACAGCACAAAAAAATTGGTGACGTCACAATGCTCCTTGGCGTGCGGCAGAGCAGCTATGCGTGACAGTAGTTAAGTTGACAGTGGGTCAACTAATGCCTAGTTCCATATCACCACACTTCAACACTAATCACTTCGCCACTGATGACATCTGGATGACGTTTTGTGCTAGCACGTTATGAAGGACCGCCAGTGCAATTCCTTAAGTGCAGTGCTTTATTTGGAGTCACCGCACGCCACCGTCATATCTCAGTATATCCTCTGCCACTTTTCCAGCAGACAGCTCAACCGCCAGACAATCAGAATGCAGCGTGACTTGCAGGACGCTGAGTCGACCACCTGTCAACTCAAATACCGTCACGCATAGCTGCTCTGTGGCGCACCAAGTAGCAGTGTGACGTCACCATTTTCTGTGCTGTGTCATCTGTTTCAAAGTTAATAGTGTTAGTGCGTGGGTATATGGAACCAGGCATAAGAGGGGTATGGCATACTTTAACCCTTCACCTGTGAGGTGAAATTCATGGTACTTAAGTGGTGAGGTGAGGTCCCATGGTGAGGTCCACGTGAGGACCACGTCAATTATTCACCAATTTGAATCAAATATAGCTTATGTTTTTAAATGTCATTCATGCATGAGGCCAACAGGGCCCTCATAATTCAGGAAGCGACTATGCCAAACATCCAAGGTAATACCCAAGCATTGTAAAATGCTACAAGATTCTGTATAGTTGTACTTAAAAACGTGTATTTCTTGAAAAAATAAATTGTTTCACACAAAATATCTGGTGCATTACTAACAGTAAAAGATATTAAATTATGAGAATGAAAAGATTATCATAACCTGAATAAAAAGTACTTTTTGCAAATATCAAGTAGCATATAACATTATAAAAGGGTTAATAATAGTTTGTATATATCAGGGTTGGTCAACAAGTCGATTGCGAAGCCAATTTTGGTTGATCACTCACGATGCGTTAACTTCAGACCCGCCTTGGTGATGCAGTGGCTCAGTGTTTCTAGGTTCAATACTGAACCGAGGCACGTCCAGTATCGAACTCTCCCCCCACTTTGACTATGCCTATGACAAGAAGTCGATCGCCACACTTTTTTTAACATAAAAAGTCAATCGTGACACATTTTTAAGATAAAAAGTATATCTTATGGACACAAACGTTGGCCACATTTTGACAACTCGTATAAAATGCACATACAGTGGTTCAGTAAAAGAAATTTTACAAAAGAAGAAAAACTGATACTGTTACCTGTAGGTAGGAATAACAAACATCGTCCTGCAGAGGGGGAGAGGTTGCTGACAGGCTTACAACGTCTGCACATTCATATTCCTCAGATTGTTTCACTAAGATTTCTTAACCCACCATGGTGGTGTAGTGGTTAGCATGCTCAGCAACTGCACCAATAGTTCTAGGTTCGATTCTGCACCAATAGTTCTAGGTTTGATACTGCACCAATAGTTCTAGGTTTGATACTGCACCAATAGTTCTAGGTTCGATACTGCACCGAGGTGGGTTGGCTTCTTTTGGGTGAGAGAGAGGCCATGAGTGTGTCTTCTTTCGTATGAGAAGTAAAACCGAGGTCCCGTGTGGGAGTACACTTGCACGTAAAAGAACCCTCTCTACTGCGCAACAGATCCAACCCTGCCATAGGCGGGAAGTGTTAGGAATTGCTTTTGCTTTGTTTCACTGAGATTTCTTAATTAATATGAAAACCAAGGAAAGGGCACTTACATGGTTTCTAACCCTAGATTACAAAACTGCAATCTGTGTCACACTGTCACAAAACAGTAGTCATTTTGACTATCCTTTTGTTTAATAATTTTTAAAGCGAAATTTTAACTTAAATGAACAATTTTGATTATAACATGATAAAGACACAAACGAAAAAAGAAATTCGCATAAAAATTTGAACTTCTGACATTCAATATACCCATCACTGTGGTGTTCTCCTCATATGACATTGAAGTCTAGAATTAGGAATGAGTATATTACAGGGAGCTTGGGGTTGGTGAAAAATCATGGAAATAAATGAGGGAGAATAGAGTGAGGTGTCATGGACATGTAAGGGGTCCATTCCAGGAATGCAGGTGGTTGGAAGCACCCAGGACAGGGGGATGCGGAAGCAGATGTGGGAGGAGGTTGTCCATAAGGATATGGCAGTGTATGGCATGGTCAGGGACCTGGTGGGAGACAGGTGGAAGTGCACATATGGAAACCCCAGACCCAACCAGGTCACAAAGGCATGTAAGAAGAAAAACTTTTACTTTTAAAATGGAATTGTAGTTGCTTACAGAACAGCTAACACCAATTAGTACATCTGAATAACAACTGTTTCCAAGAAATAAAAAATGTCATTATGTAGTTGAAATTGACTAATACTTAGAAAGGATAACAAAAGTAAAATGGCCAGATGTTTAAAACTTAAAACCTTTCATTATTGTCATCCAAGGTAGTCTGGGAGACTCCTGTTCACTATTCTAAAGAATTTCATTTTCACATACAGTACGTTGTTGAGTTATTGTGCGATGGGCCAGACACCATGCAATATTGTAACCAACAAAGCATTAATTTACCTGCCAAAGATTTCTATTTTAGTTGTATACTGCAGTGTTGGAACAGTGGGGTAGGTCGGCATCCCCCCACAGTCACTTAGCCAATATTTCCTGCGAGTTCCAGGCGCCTGACTGGGGTGCCCCCAATCAGAGCATGTTTCGTGGGCTCGCAGACCCGACCCTGCCATAGGCGGGATAAGGGTATGATGATACAGTACGTTGTTAAAAAACAGTAGTCTACAGGACTACCAACTGCATGTAACTAATAAAATAAAAGTAAAAATATGGGAATTTTGATGGAATTGTACATATGTGTGATATTTAGGAGAGTACACAAAGGCACAAACTTCTAAATTTTTAATTTCTATGAAAACCACAAGTTTTCAACATATAGGATGTCAAAATGACTACTGTTTTGTGATCTAGGGTTTAAAGAAATGTGCCGATACAGTCAAATCTGGTTAATTGGACCACTGACTAATCAGACCACCAGTTATTTGGACCAAATCCTAAAGAACTGAAGCAAATCCTATATACATAAGCCTAATATTATTCACTTATTTGGACCAAAAAAAAAAAACGTCAGAGTGAATAAGAAACAGGAGCCATAAGTCAGACGTATACAGCAGATGTACATGTATAGGGGGTTAGCAACATATGGGAGGATCTGTAGCTGTGATTCTCATGAGAATTAATCCTTTTATCAAAGGTTGGAAAGTCTGAAAAGTGCATGACTAAAGCAAATCCAATGTTTTTTTTCCTACAGGAGGGAAATAAAGACAGTCGCATTGCTGTGTGAGATGTTTGTGGCGATTTTGTTCACATGCAATACATCAACAGAATGCATAAGATGACAATTGTCATGTTTGTCAAACGATAACTGGAACTTGGTAATATATAAGTTACCTGTACATTCACTGTATGCTATGTATAGCATGTCCCGTCATACAACATAGGACATGTTCGTGTAATCGGACCAACTGATTATAATCAGTCGATATATGGGACTGATTATAATCGATCATGTCCCGATGGGCTTCATTAACCAGAATCGACTGTATAGTTTTATATTGTGTGTGCGTTTCTTTAACAGAAAGAAAAATGCATTGTGTTTCTTTTTTGGGGGGGGGAGGGGGGGCTTTTAACTGCAAGGTCATGAGGCCCCCATCCACTGCACAGTTCTAATGCAATGACTGCACAGCAACTATACTAATGTGAAGGCTTTTGGGTATTAGCAGTACCCTGTTTTCCCAAGCAGTCACTCATGTCAGTACAAGCTGGGGTTGCATTGCTTAACATCAGCGATCAGACAAAACCTGGTGTTTCTGACACAATTTGCCAATCCCAAAATGCATTGTATACAGGGTGTAATTTTTAAAGTAACCAATAGATTTATTTCAAAAACGATACGATATGTGTAGGAAAAAGTGACAGTTGATGAAGGGGGACGTTCACTTCTTAAAATAGGCCTAGTATGGAAATTTTGACAGTAGTTTTTTTCAGGAAAAGGCAAAGATGCATTTTTTTAAATTGATAGTTATTTTTAACCCTTAACAACCCAGTAGTGTCTTTGAGACACGTTTTGTTTTTCAAGTCTTCATATATTGGAAACAATTTTGAATATGAGCACGTCACTTGGTGTATTTTTTCCTTTGTATGTGTTCTCAAAAACAAAATAATAAAAGTTTTGTAAAAGAATGCTGTTTCAGATTTTTTTCAACATTTTTAAAAAAATTACATAACAACCCAGAAGTGTCCGTCAGACACTATGTATGTTTGTGCAGCTTTGAAAATATTATAACTGACCATTAGCTTGACCTATTTTCATTTTAGTTTATCTTATCAGCATTTGCAATCATTTGGAGATGTTCAGGGGAGTTTTTCACTTGTACAGTTTTGGTTGGTGGTTTGTGTGTTTTGTTTTGGGAGTTAGTGTTGCTCCATAGAATTCTTCCACAATATTATTGATGTTTTTGGAGTTGCATCATTAGTTATATGAATGAACGTATTTTCTTACGGAAATGACAAAAACAAAAACTTCCAAAGGAAAATCTTACTGCAAGAAATTTCAGCCCAATTGGTAAAGCCTCAAATTCAGAGATGTGGAAGAAAAGTGTTAACTTCAGGCCATATTTGGGACATGGAAAACCTTGCAGGCCCAAGTAGAGAACTTCCAACAAGGATATCAACAATTCAAGGAGAAGTAGAACGAAAAAAAAAACCAATGCCACATTTGCCCATCAAAAATCTCAAGAGCTTCAAAACAGTGCTGTGATATATGCAACCACAATGTATGTTCAGAGCATGAAATTAATAAATAATTTGCTTAAATGTAAATAGTTATCTCTATCAAGTAGCAAATGCTAACTTATTTCTTTACTTGCTTCTTGCTTTACTTATTTCTGCATTAAAGTGATGATTTCTTGGCATGTGAGACACTACTGGGTTGTTATGTTAGAAAAGCATACTGGGTTGTTAAGAGTTAATATCACATTGCATAGCTCTAAAGAATGCAAAATTTTGATATATCATATACCTGTACCTCAAATTAAAAATAAGCCTTCAAACTGTATTAATGAGTATGTGTCAGGGAAGGTGCAAAATGAAATGCAGGTGACAAAGGTGATGCAGGTTGACTGCACATCGAATCAGTTTTTGAAAGCAGGGGAAGCAGGGGAAGTCCCATATCCGAGGTTGTCCTAGATATGGTAGTTGGGGTGGACTGGGATCTGGTGCAAGATAGGCTGGAAAGAGGGCTAGAACCCACAGACCTGGCCCTGACACAGATGGGATAAAGGTATGATGATGCATTGACTGACATTGTTTTGAATGACCCACCTAGAGAAGAGGGTGAACTTTTGCTTGACTTAAGTTTGAATTCTGATGATGAGTCTGATATTCCTACATGAAAAAAAGTGAGACTCATGGTGAATCCAAATAACCAGTCATTATAATTCATTTCAATCTCCTTGAAGACTTCCTCTCACTTCTCTGCCTTTAACCTTCAAGTGCTCGCATGGGCGGCAAATTGGCCGCCAAATTAAATAACATTTTGTGCCACTGTCGCAGGACTGAATAAATGATTGGGACCACCTAGTATTCTCAAGTTTTATGTTTGGTCACAACTTGCAATTAAAATTTTTTTTCAAACTCATGTCATTTTGGAGCAATTCGTTTTCAAAGTAGCTGGGGTTGTGGAGGATTACACAAACGGCCATTCTGCTGCCTCGCATGTTCATAGGAAAGTGGTTCCCCATAGCAGGATATTTGGGGCTCCATGGCACAAAGCACTGCAGATCCATGGTCCGACTATCAGGGTCCCACTATTGGGGTTTGACCATCATGGTTCAACTAGCAGGGGCCCACTGCCAGAGTCCCAGTATCAGTGCCCAAGTATCACGGTCTGACTATCATGGCCCCAGTATCAGGCCCCAAGTATCAGGGTCCAACTATCATGGTCCCAGTATCATTTTCTCAGTATCAGAGTGAAGGTATCAAGGTCCCAGTATCAGGGTCCCAGGATTAGGGTCCCAGAATCAGGGTCCCACTATCAGGGTCCTACTATCATGATGCCACTACCATAGTCCTAGGGTCAGAGTCCAAGTATCAGGGTCCCAGTGTCAGGGCCCGAGTATCAGGGTCTGAGTATCAGGGTTAAGATATCATGGTCCCTGCATCAAGGTACCAAAATCAGGGTCACATTAGGTCACATCTAGTTTAGTTTCTCATTTAATTTCGTTTATATCTGTTTAATTAACTAGATTTGTCATGATGCTTTCTATGAACATCTAGTAAACTGCCATATACAAAGAAAAATGAGAGGCGGCCAGTTTGCTGCCTTGCGAGCTTGAATGTCTTTCAAAATAACGCGAGCGCTTGAAGGTTAACTTGGATTGTACATAATGTTGATAGCTTATATTAAACAGACTTTCTCTCCTATGCATTGCTTCAATAAGATTTTACAATAAGATTTTTCAATAAGATTAACACATTGATGCATTTCTGCAGGTTTATCTGCAGTGCTTTTCTGCTGCTGGTTGCGATCAAAGCTGTAACAGTTAGCTTATTTATTGCCGGTTTACTGTTCATTGGGGCACATCGTCGATGCTAGGGAGTCACGTCATGCTGCCATCATGACTCAGCTTATCCTCTGCCATTTTTCAAGTAGACAGCTCAACTGCCAGCCAATCAGAACACAGCATGACTGCAGAACGCTGAGTTGACCACCTGTCAACTCAACTATCATCATGAATAAGTGTTGCAGTGCTACTTGGTTGGTGTCGACTTGGTCCACTGGAGAGTCCTGATAAGGACTGTTGAGGTTGAGGAGTGTAGGAATGCAACTACAAGATTATGTTGACTTGGTTAGTCCTGAGTAGGACTAGCTGTTTAGCCCTTAAAAGGGCTGGTTCTGTGGAGAAATGCTGGCAAGACAACTAGCAAGAATGACTGCTGGTGAATAACTGAACTTTTATTTACAGTTTCATGGGTTTATATACAGTTGCAAAGACAATTGTCAACGCCCTAAGAGGAAGGGGTACATAAAGGAGGGGGTAAAGGGCCAGATGTGAGCTTAGTCACCCCTTCTGATTCTGAGAAGGGATAGGGTAGGTCAGCAGAATGTGACCTGTGTCTTTAGGGGGAGAGGACAATGGACACATTGTCACCTTAGTGTGACCGATCCTATCTTGGAGAAGGGATAGGGTAGGTAAGTGGAGGTGACCTTTCGACTTGAGAGGGAGACGACAATGGACCAATGTCACCTTAGTGTCATTGGCCATTGTGACTGGTCTTATTTTGGGGAAGGGATGGGTTAGGTAGGAAGGCTGTGACCTATGACCTGAGGGTGAGAGGTAAAAGGACCAACTGTCACAATTTGCAGTTGTGGCACTGCAACAATAAGTGCTCTGCAGTGCCCCAAGTAGCTGTGTGATGTCACCATTTTTTGTGTTGTGTTACGTTGGACAATGTTCAGCCAAGTTGTGTTGGATGTGTCAAGGTTACTTTAGATAAGGCTGACCATTCAGAGCATTAGCCAATAAAATTTAGGTATGCCTCTGATGTCACCGTGGAAGCACTCCCTGGTAATATCCATAACGAATTTTACATCATTCATTAAAAATTATAAAATCACCTTAAAGGTAACTCAGCAGAGTAAAACATTTTATCTCGAAAGAAAAATAAAAAATTAATTTGGAAACTCTTAGTATCGTCAACCTGCCCAGGTCTCCTCGACTATTAATTTATTTGTTAATAAATAGGTCAAATTTAATTTTTAATGTATTTTTCAATCTACCTTACTATTACTTTTCCTATTTGTTCCCTTATTTAACACAAAATTAGGAAAACAATCACTTATACAAAACCTGTTAAAATATATGGAAAGTATGCTCTTAACCCATAAGTGGGTAGGTGGGGTCTATGAACACCCCACCTCCATAATCCAATAGAATTTTATGGGTGTGGCTCAATTTAGAAACATGAGATTTCTAATAGCTTACTTTTTATCTCCTCTCTACAGTTTGCAAACCTAATTATGTTCAGTTTTTGTTTCGTTTCTCTGTATGAGTGCTTTTGTCAGTGAGTGGTGCTCACAACACCCCACCTACCTACATAGGTAACTTTTTGAAAAATACTATTTTTGTTTTATTTTTGCCTATTTAAATTTTCTAATAATTTCTTTTGATGTATTAAAAATGGATGACTACTATAAGGAGCATGGAAATCTTGACAACCTTTTTAAACTTGTTTGTGAAAAAGGGAATGATATATATGAGTGGGAGGATAGTGACGAAGACTCAGTCGATAACATTTCTGAAAGTGAATATGAAACAAGCTCAGAACAAGATGATGAGGAATGTGAATTCAGTGACTTCAACCCCAGGAGTAAGTTTTACATTGCAAAACATAAAAAGACAAAGTGGAGTAAACATGCCAAACAAACCAGAGTTAGACAAAATGCCAGGAATATTTGTACTCATTTACCAGGTGCTAAGGGTGAAGCCAATAATGCCAAATCTCTTATTGAATGTGATCAGCTGTTTCTGGATGAATTTATTGTGCAATCCATCACAAAAAACACAAATATTTACATCCAAAAAGTGTCTGAAAGCTATGTCAACCAAAGTAAATGCCAACCAACTAATGAACAGGAAATTGAAGCTCTCATAAAATTGTTACTAATTGCTGGGCCCTATCGTGGATCAAAAGAAAACTTAAAAGATTTATTTGCTACAGATGGTTGTGGCATTGAAATTTTTAATGCAACAATGTCGCTTGACAGATGCTTGTTTTTGCTTCGTTGCATTAGATTTGATGATATAAATACACGTGAAAATCAAAAGAAGCTTGACAAATTAGCCCTAATAAGAGACATTTTTTCAGCGTTTTCATATAATTTTCAAAAATGGTATACATGCTCTGAGTATGCAACAGTAGATGAGCAACTTACTCCTTTTAGGGGAAGGTGTCGATTTTGACAATATTTGCCTAACACGCATGCTTCCAAGTATGGAATAAAGATATTCACACCATGTGATGCCAGAACTTGGTATACAATTAAAATGGAATTATATGTTGGTAAGCAGGAACAAGGGTCATTCATGATGTCACAGTTAGCAAAGGATATTGTGTTAAGATTGGTGGAACCTTTATATGGAACTGGAAGAAATATAACAACTGATAACTGGTTCACAAGCATACCACTTGCAGAAGGATTATTATCAAAGAAAGTTACAATAGTTGGCACTTTGAAGAAAAATAAACCTGAACTTCCTGTCGCATTGACTAACGTATCAAAAAGAGATATAAATAGTACAGTTTTGCCTACTTTGAAAATAAATTCACTGCCTTGTCATACATGCCAAAACAGAGGAAAAACGTTATCTTGCTTTCATCAATGCTCCCAAACTCTGACAATATTGACCCAGGAACTGGCACTTTGAAAAAGCCAGATATAATTTCTTTCTATAATTTGACAAAAAGAGGAGTGGACACTCTTGATAAACTATGTAGCACATACACTGTTTGCAGGAGAACTAGACGCTGGCTGATTACACTGTTTTTTTTTTAGAATGTTAGATATTGCAGGAGTAAATGCATATGCAATGTTTTTATTCAACAAATAGGGAGGCTAGACTTAGACTAGGGACGTGGAATGTGGGGACCCTCTCAGGGAAGACTGGACAGTTAGTTACAATTTTGGCGGGTCTCTAATGACCTTGTAGTTGATGGGACCTTAAACTCCAATGAACAAACAAGAAAGCATAGAAAGCATAGAAAGGTCAGTGTTGCATTCCTCCAGGAAACACGTTGGAAGGGAAATAGGTCATGGGCCCTGGAGGAGGGATACAAACTCATCTACACAGGTAGCAAAGAGGGACGATATGGGGTGGGTAATGTGTTAAGCAGTGAACTGCAGCAGGGGGTCACTTCAGTTAGGAGAATTACTAGTAGGTTAATGTTAGTTTCCATAGTCTTGCAGGGTATTGGGCTCCACCTCATAAGTGCATATGCCCCCCAAACAGGCCTGAGTGACACCATAAAAACAGCTTTTTGGAATGATTTTGATGAGTTGGTACACTCAATAGAAAGCACAATTAGACAGGGCAAGGGGAATGAGCTACTGATTATTGGGGGTCACTTTAATGCACATGTGGGTAATGATCATGTGGGATATGAGGAGGTACATGGGGGATGTGGGTATGGGATGACCAACCTGTAGGGGCAGAAGGTCCTTCAGACAGCAAGAGCACATGGCCTTGCATTGGCCAATACATGGTTCAAAAAGAGGGAAAAGCACCTAATCACTTTTCAATCACCACAGGGGAGGTCCCAGATAGACTTTTTCATGGTTAGGAAGCAGCACAGGGCAGAGATCCATGACTGCTGGGCATTACGTAGTGAGGATTTCCAGAAGGAGAGTGGCCATAAGCTGCTCATGATAGAAATACTAATGAAGGGGACAGTTAGGCAACATACCTGGAAGGGAGAATCAGTTATTAGGTGGTGGAAGTTGCCCACCAAGGCAGATGAATTCCAGCAGGAGGTTCTCAGCCAGGTTGACTGGGAATGGGATGGGTCAGCCAATCCATGTGGGACATGGTTGCTAGGAAGATTAGGAGGTGTGGTGATGCTCTCTTAGGCAGGGGTAGAGTAGGAGGAACTTATCAGGGTAGGCAGTCATGGTGGTGGAATGAGGAGGTGGAAGCTGCAATCAAACTAAAGAAGGTGGCTTTTCATAGGTGGAGGGAAGTAGGGGACCAGGTTTCAAAGACAGACTATGTTCAGGCAAAGAAAAATGCCAGAAGGACCATTGCCCTGGCCAAATATGAGAAGTATGAGGCACTGTATGAAAAATGTGGGACAAGGGAAGGAGAGAAAGCAGTTTTTAGACTTGCTAAAACCAGGGATAAAATGAGTAAGGATGTTACCAGGGCTATAACAGTCAAGGATACCAATGGTAGGGTTCTGTTCCAACCAACAGAGGTGATCAAAAGGTGGGAGGAATACTACAACAGCCTCTTAAATACTGTCACCAGTGTAACAGCCACAGCAAGCAACCCAAGCAAAATTCCTCAGGCAGTGGACAGGGTGAGTGAGGCTGAAATCATCAGAGTCCTTTGCAAAATGAATGGTCACAAAGCAGTAGGCCCAGATAAGATCCCCATCGATGTTTGGCACACCTTGGGGACCACAGGAATTGCATGGCTTGGGAAGCCTTTTAATAAGTTAGCAAAAGGTGATAGGATGCCATCTGCATGGCGAGAGAGTTGGATAATTCCATTGTTCAAGGGCAAGGGTGATGCAATGGCATTAAGCTAATGAGCCATTCTATGAATATGTGGGAGCGTGTCATAGAGTGTCGCCTCAGAAAGCAAACTAGGATCTGGGGAAACCAATTTGGGTTTATGCCTGGTAGGTCCACCATGGAACCAATCTTTATTCTAAGAAAAATAATAGAGAAGCATAGAGTAGCAAAGAAGGACCTCCATGCAGTATTTGTTGACCTGGAGAAGGCCTATGATAGTGTCCCTGGACAGGTACTGTGGAGCGTTTTAAGAAAGAAAGGGGTTGATGAGGGCCATATTAGGATAGTGCAAGATATGTATGAAGGTTGCATCACTAGGGTGAGGAAAGCATGGGGAAACACTGCAGGTTTCAACGTGCTGGTTGGGGCGCATCAAGGGTCAGCACTTAGCCCATATTTATTTACTCCAGTAATGGATGAGCTGCTGACGGGAGTAGGGGAATGGACTCCTCAGTGCCTGGTGTTTGCAGATGATGTGGGACGGCTAGAGGAGTCCAAAGAGGATGTACAAAAGGGCCTACAGGACATTAAGACAGCAGTGGAAAGTGGGAGTCTCAAAGTGAACATGAAGAAGACAGAGTACCTAGCTTTTAATTTTAGTGACTAGGGGCAAGGGGGTGAGCTTCACTGTGGGGGAAACAGGATTCCAGTGGTACAAAAGTTTAGGTATTTAGGATCAGTTTTCCAGAGCAATGGGGAAATAGATTCTCATGTGACCCATAGAATTAATGCAGGGTGGCTGAAATGGAGGCAGGCAAGTGGGGTCCTGTGTGACCGCCGGGTCCCAAAAAGTTGAAGGGTAAGGTCTACAGAACCATCGTTAGGCCAGCTATGCTGTATGGTTCAGAGTGTTGGGCAGTTAGGAAGAACCATGAACGGCAAATGCAAGTGGCCGAGATGTGAGTGGGGTGACGCGATCGGACAGAATTAGAAACGATTACATTAGAGGTAGCCTGGGGGTGGGAGACATTGCGGAGAAGATGAAAGGGAACCAGTTGAGGTGGTATGGGCATGTGATGCAAAGGGGAGAGGAGGAGCTTATTAGGTCCATTATGGGACTGCAGGTGGTTGGGGGCATCAGAGGTAGAGGAAGACTGAAGCCAACGTGGGAGCAGGTGGTGCAAAGGGATATGGAGGTGTGCAGGGTGGAGGGGGACTTGGTGGGAAATAGGTGGGAATGGAGGATTAGTACCCACAGACCCGACCCTGCCTCAGGTGGGAGAAGGGTGAGATGATGATGATGAATGTTTTTATTCAACAACACAACGACCAAAATGGATAGAAGTCTCTTTTTGAGAGAAATTGGCACAGAGTTATCAAAACAACATAGAATCAAAAGAGCTTCTAGCACCGACATTCCACATGCTGTACGTGAGAAAGCAGCAAGACTTTCCAATATAGTGGTGGGTCAACCTTCAACAATTCCAAATAGGAAGTCTGGGAGATGCACTGTTTGCCTGTGTAAAGCAGATAAGAAAACGCAATTTAAGTGCTCAAAAGGTGACAAACTTACGTGCCTAAATCACATGGTTTGTCTTTGTGATAATTGCCAAAGTTTAAGTGAGAAAATTTTAGAATTATAATTTCATTCCAAAAATTAATCAAAAAATTCAAGACTTTTATTTTACATTTTCAGATTCAAAAGTTTTAAATACTTTTTGGTTCAAATCGAAATTTTTTCACAAATTCACATCCAACAGAGTTAGTAGTTAGTTTTTAAATAGGTTTCAAATGAAAAAATTTTTTTTTAAATTTCTATTGTTTTTTTTAAATATGTGCAATTTTGGATGTTAAGTGGTAAAAAAAATTTTTCTTTCTATTTTGAAGCTTTTTTCAAATTTTTTTTTTTTTTTTTTTGCATTTATTTCTTTATTATGTACCAACAAATACAATAAAAATTGAAAATAATCATTTTCGTAATGCAAGCGATTTTAGAGGGTGGGGTGTTGTGAGCACCCCACATAGCTACTTATGTAACTTTAATTCACCTACCCACTTAAGGGTTAAGCTACTACTTCCTCCCACAATGACGTAGGGGAGGAGCTAACTGGCGAAGAGCAAAATATTTAAATGAGACTGAATGGCCAACGTTATCTAAAGTAGCCTTGGGATGTGTGGCCAAGTTGCATTGGCCACATCAGTGCTTGTGAGATCACTGAAGTTAAGGAACAAACCCACACTAGTACCAACATGGGTGGTTGGTAGAGAACGTCAGGTGCTGCAAATTTCCTCTCTCCTACATCCTCTACACTCCCTCCTCATCTCTCATGAGCTGCTTCCTAAGAGTGTGGCCTGTTATGGCTGCTTGCTCCCAAACCTGTTAGTGTAACATACAAACATAAGAGAGTGTGTTCTGTGATGTGCAAATGCCATTGAACACTACACGGGACCTCGGTTTTACTTTTCATCCAACGGAAGGCACACTTGGGGCATCTTGCTCACCTGAAAGAAGCCAACCCATGGCGGTCCAGTATCGAACCTAGAGCCATTGCCACAGTGACCAAGCATGCTACTGTATACTGCACCATCGAGGCTGCATATACCCATTACAGAGGTGGTTTAAAGTGGTAATAATTCCATAAAGCCGATGTGCAAAATATTAGCGCCGGAAGGATTTGTACTGATATGAGGGGTGTTCCCATAGCGAGATTTTATTGTACAGTAGAGTCCCGCTTATCGGACTTTCTGTATTTACCAACACCCTAGGTCGCAGTCTCATTTTGCACCATTGTCATGAAGAGATATCAATGTGGAAACCACACCTGGATCCAGGATGGGGTTTTTGGGGTTGCAACCCCCCCCATGCACATATAAACGTATTCGCATAATATATGTGAGCTTTAGCTCAACACCCCCCCCCTTGGCGAAAATCATGGATCTGCCACTGGTGGAAACTAAAGTGTGATAACAAATTTCTTTAAAAATTAAACACGATTTTTTACATGTATGCATACTGTATATAATTAAATGTTTGGAACAATAAATGCTTTTTCGCTATCATTTTTAACCCAGATAACACTGGGAGCAGTGAGTTGCGTTGGACACACCAGTTCTCGTCTGATCACTGAAGTTAAGCAACGCAAGCCCAGTTAGTACTGACATGGGTGGTCGCTCGGGAAAGCTGGGTACTGCTAATACCCAATAATCGTCGCATTAGTGTAGTGTCTGTGCAGTATATGCATAAGAACTATACAGTGGATGGGTCTCTAATGACCTTGCAGTTGATGGGACCTTAAACTCCAACAAACAAACGAACCCAGATAAGACTGAATTTTTTAATTAATGAAAATTTGAAAATTTTCTTATTTTTTGTTCCTTAGAAAGCATTTAGCATAAAATATGCTCATATTTTTGACATATCATTTTTCATGATGGCACTGTAGGACATCCTTCTATAGGGATGTCTGGCTTGACTAGCCACTAGGAATTTGATTTTGTTAGAAGAATTTGAAATGACCAATGCTTTCTTGACAATGCTTTTTATTACTCAGTATGAAATGTATAAAGACAGTAAACATGTAAAGCCACATCACATTTTAGACACTTGGTTGTTGCTTTTTTTCCACAGTGCCTGCAATGTAATTGTTTTATTTTTCTGCGTAACTTCATCAACATCCAGATCTGCCACATAGTGTTCCAGTTTATCATACCTATAACTAATTGCAATATTGTTAGCAATGAAAAATATTATCTACTACTTATCATATGATAAATAAATCTTTAGAGTCATGGAATGGTGAAAGTTCTTACCTGCTATCAATTTTTGCAATTTTTGATGGCCGACCTCTAGATTACGAAACTTTTTTGTCTCCAAAATTTCTGTAGCAATTTGCCTTCTGAATGCAAGGCGGTCCAGTTTACCAAAATCGTTTCTATGCAGAATCCAGGCAATATGTTCAGCAACATCAATCATATAGGCAATAAGTGGAAAGTACCATTTCTTCCCTCTAATCAATACTCTATACAGAGAGATGTTTTGATCAGCACGGTCAATTCCACACATTTTTTATTATAAGTGTTTATAACATTTGACTGTCCAATGAAAATTTTCTTCTTTTTTCTCTGTGAGTATTGTGAAACTCGGTGAACTGGGTGACTTGAGTAAAAAGTTGTGGCTATTGTGACAATATTGCTGTCATTCCATGACAGTGTCATAATGTTATTTTCCTTATTACTACAATACACGTAACTTCCCCTATCAGATTTTTTCAATTCATCCAGCTTCAGTGGGAACGTCCTTCCAAGTCTGTTTGCCTTATAGTACCAGTGGCACCAAAATTTCCTTTGTTGATATCCTTTAGTGAAGAAGTTATCAAAAAATAGTTGATATGGATAATCTTCTAGTAGATCAGCGTAGGTCATGACAACTTCATATCCCAGACCATTAGAAGAATATTTATGTGGCAGTGTGCCAGCTCCTTGGTATGGCTCCAACCAAGATAGGTACCCTGAAGAAGGTCCACCACACCAAAATTGGAATCCATAACTAATAGGTTTTCCATGTATAAATTGTTTACTGCCATGTTGACCTAAGTAAGGAACCATACTTTAATCTATTGAATGATGTTGTTCAAAAGGTGTGAATTGATAACATTTTTCATTTATGGCTTTCAAAAGTGGCCTAATCTTTGCAAACGTATCTTCTTTGTCCAGTTTGGTATTGTCACAAACATGAAGATTTTGCATGATGTATTTAAATCTATCTCTTGATATTGCCTCTGCAATCAATGAGTTATGGGTATCTGAAGCCTGCTACCAATACATGACTTTTCTAGGCACTATGTTATACCCACTCAATAAAAGAACTGCCAAAAAAATCTTTATTTCTTCAAGTGTTATATCTCCAGGGCAGTTCTTTTTCTGGGCATAGCCATTTGTGAAATTCATTATTAGTAGGCAAATGTCTTCATCAAAGAAAAGCTCAAAATATTGAAGTAGTGTTCCCCATGCTTTTGGTCCTTCAAAAATTGGCCAGGGAACATCTTTTTTTCAAAATCAACTTCTCTTCAGTCCAGTTGAAAGTTGTTTTTTTTTCCTATTGTGTGTTGATGGAGCTTCACACTCCTCTTCAGATGCTATTTTATCATGCATTCTTGCACTTAGTAAGGCTGGAGCTTGAAGCTGACTAGATGGAAGATTATCAACAGTAACATTGTCTTCCTCTCCTGAATCTTCATCACTTATATCAGCTGTTGCATTTGTGGGGGGTAATAAAGTGACATCTATTTCAGCATGTGATGGGGTATCATTCACCTCCAAAGAAATCTAAAATTTCATAAAGTGGAGCTATTTGCCTAAATAATAGAATGAATGTTTCAAAACAACAAACCACAAATAAAATTTGTGAATGAAATTTTGACTGTCTTGGGACTGACATCCTTCCCAAAGGATCATCAATAATATCCAATGCAACAATCACAAGATACTTCAAAAATGATTATTGGAACCTCAGATGTAATCAATAGACCTAAGTCAAAAATCTCATTCACTAAAGATTGATAAAACCTATTTATACTTACTTACCTATCTACTTCAAAATAATCATCAACACTCTTGGCTAAATATTTCTTCAAAATTCGTTTGAAATTTATCCCCTAAAATCGTGACTCGCCAATAAACAAGCTGCTCACAGACCCCCCCCCCCAATATCTAAACAATATGTTAACACTAGTGCCATCTATCTAGGGCACACGTACCCGTGTGTGCCCGGGGTAGAATAAGCACACTGCATACCTGCATGTCGTAAGAGGCGACAAAACGGGGTGACTTTTTCTTGCCCCTGACTGGACAACACCACTATCGTCTTTGTCTACGACGTGTTCTGGACAGGACGATACCAACATCGTGGTTGTTCCAGTGTTCGGTCTGACTTGTTCTCGGTCGACGTAGGCTCCCCACTGAGGTGACCGTAAACAAATGCCTACCCGCGTGTTTGCCGTGCGTGGAGACCCGTACCCAGGGAAAAGCGGATCCTGGTGGTTGAGGAGGCGCATGCCCTGCGATGTCTCTTGGCCACTCCACACTGGTGAGGTGGCTGACAGACATCGGGGACTAGGGTTGCGACCCACAGCCTCCAAAACATCACTTTGGCCACAGCTTCCAGGGAAAACGGGAGGCCAAGGCAGTAGCTCGGTCTTGGTCAATCGGCTGGGGGCGCATAAGTGGTTATGCCTCCTAGGGTGACTGTAAGTGGACCGGCAGTCAACCCCGATGCCAATGGTCCGGTACTCGGGGATTATGCCACCCTAACGGTATCCTGTCCGAGTAGTCTCGACGACCCGAATGGGCGTCCCCTCGTTGGGCTCGGTGGTGGGTGAGACCTGCGGGCAGCGAAATCATAATTAATAACAATTATGGCAACTATAACCCAGAGGCTGGGGGCCTCTTCAAAAAACCCCACCCCTCCCCCTTCTTTAGTTTCAATGACTTGTGTTGAGCCGGAAGATGGCGGGCTCGGTCCCACTCAACTGAGTGGGCCAGACGAGCACTGCTCCAACTAAAAGGCCGCGTTCCCCCAGTCACCCAACTGGATCAGGGAATGCCCCTGTGGTGTCAAATACATCAGCACCTGCCCTTAACAAGAGGCAACGGCCTCTTAGCCTTAAGGTGCAGGGCTCCACCGCTGATGCAAAGCGTGTTCCTGCATCTAAGGAAGCCTCAGGTGCAGTCAAAAGCACTTCTATTCCTTCTTCCTACCCTCCCCGGTTTCTTTCCATATCCGGGGAGGATGGTGCATCCTTGGGGAAGGCGTCGCCCTTCCTTATCGCCAAAGCCATCAAGGGCATTGCCGGTGATGTGACCTCGGTCAAGAAACTGCGCAATGGCACCTTGTTGGTGGAGGCATCTGCCAATCACCAGACCGAAGCATTATTAAAAATGCGGAAACTCGGTGACATCCCCATTGTGGTCGAACCGCATCGCACTTTAAACACCAGCAGAGGTGTGGTGCGGTGCCCCGATCTGCGTGGGGAGTCAGAAGAGCAAATAGCGGAGGAGCTCAGGGACCAGGGTGTGGTGGCTGTCCGCCGCACCTCTGTCCAACGGGATGGAGAATCCCGGCCATCTGACACCTTGGTGCTGACCTTTGGTAGGCCCAAGGTGCCAGAGTACATCATGGCTGGCTACCTCCGCTTGCCTGTGCGTCCTTTCATACCGAGCCCGCTTCGGTGTTTCAA
>JAAFCE010006668.1:3491410-3544681 GCA_013389805.1 Trigoniulus corallinus
GAACACTTTTTTAAATAAAAATTCTTCATTAATATAATTTTTACTTATAGCCAAATTACGTATAGCCAAATTACAAAACAACTACTAGATATTTCAGGAAATTATATTAACTACAAAAACAACAATTAAGAAAAAGATAAAATATTAAAAAGTGGTAGTATTATGACAATTGGATGTTAAATTTGCATATAAAAATTAGAAAATATTTATATATCATAAAATAACTGAACTATCATGAAGAAGCTTTCAATGGCTTTAGCAGCATTAAAGCAAAAAAATAACTAAGCATAAAACATGTATGAAATGCAACCGTTGCCTACACACTGGGGTGTGACTTACCCCAGTAGGCATTTTTTGACTATTCATATGGTTTGAGGGTGTCGCAAAGTGAATTTACATGTGCATCAAATAATGAGAAACTGCAAAACTACCAAGTTATTCATAAATTATTTTTCTGTGGGTTAATTATACCTGCATACATGGAATTGCATGTCAAATATTCAAAGAAATTTGTTATCAGTGTTTCCAACACTTTGTTATCACTCTTTCTGGCAGCAATATAATGCCAATGGCGCAAAAGGATACCGTGCCCAGAGGGTGTCGGTTAATAGGGAACGTCGGATAAATGAAGGTCGGATAAGCGGGACTCTACTGTATTAATAGAACGCTCATATTTGATAATTTACAAGCACATGTTACTGAATTTTACTATTTAAAGATTATTATTGCTAAATTGAAATTTTAAAACTCATCATTTGCCACCCTAGTCTATAGCCTTTATAGAAATCCGCCCTTGGTGCATTGGTTTTGTTTACATGCTAATAAAGAGTTTTCAGTGATTTTTCAGACGTTAATCACAATGTCCTTAATGAGATTATACACCTAACTTCCCATTCGAATGCAGATCTGTACCTGCAGATCTCTGCCACCAACGCAGATCCTCATGGGGAACATCCATTTGATTAGCACATTTTCAACCTTTCTGTCAAATAAATTTTGTATAATAACCTGTCACTGTTCTTCATTCAGGAAGAAGAAAGAGATGCAATATGCAACGCAACTAAGGAGAAATGTCCACCTAATCCTAGGGGACAAAAAGGTATCTCATTATACAGTCAATTATCTATGAAACTATGGATTCAAATGAAAAATTACATGATCATCGTCATCCGTTATCCCACGTGTGGCAGGGTCACATCTTTGGGTTCTAGCCCTCTAATCCCTAATATCTCCCATCAGGTCTCCGTACCCCAACCACTACCAAATACTTACTGACAACCTGCCCCCACGCCCACTTTAGTCTTTCCTTCTCCCCCTGGTGTCCAGATCAGTTCAATAGACTCACCCGCATTCTTCTATGATGTCTCCCACCCGCAACCTACCTGGGCGTATGCAAGACGGGTAATCAAGGATGCCAAGCGCTCCTCATGGAGTGAGTATGTCTCCCGGCTTACCCACCACATGCCATCCAAGAATGTCTGGGAAAAGCTGAGAAAAATCCAGGGAAGGTACTTACCATCCTGTGGCTCTGGTCTCCTTGTGTAAGGGAGACATTTACTTCCGCCATGTGAAGTGGCTGAGGAGCTGACAAGGACATTTGCAGCCCGTCTCCAGTTCCCAGCACTACACTACAGCTTTCATTAAACAAAAAGAATCTGCAGAACTCCTTTCAATTAACTTCTCTGGTGGTGTTGCTGAGGGGTATAACGACCCGTTTACCCCTTGGGAGCTGCGGGCAGCTCTAGCAAGGGCCTGGGATACTGCCCCCGGCTCTGATAACATCCATTACCAATTGCTACGGCATCTACCTGAGAAGGGTCTTTCCTTCCTCCTTGCAGTTTTTAATTATATTTGGCAGCAGCACAAAATCCCTGCAGGCTGACAGGAGGCTATCATCATTCCCCTCCCAAAACCTGGAAAGGATGGCAGCATACCGACTAATTATAGGCCCATATCCTTCATGAGCTCTCTTTGTAAAAATATGGAACGCATGGTTAACTGGCATCTGGGGTGGTATCTAGAATGGCACCGCCTTCTTGCCAATGCCCAATGTGGCTTCCATGCTGACAGGTTCCAGTGGATCATTTTATCTCACTGGAGACTGCAGTAAGTACGTGAGGCCTTTCTCCACAGACAGCACTTGGTAGCTGTCTTCTTTGATGTGGAGAAGGCATATGATACCACATGGCGCCATGGTATATTTAAGACCTTGCACCAGTGGGGACTCAGGGGTAATTTGCCCTCTTCCTCCATAGATTTTTTTCCAACTGGACCTTCAGGCTGCATGTTGGTAACACCTACTCCTCGGCCTTTCTACAGGAGAATGGTGTCCCACAGGGGAGCATCCTCAGTTTGACGCTCTTTGCTGTTGCAGTGAACAGTTTTCTGTCCTCCATTCACCCCCCGGTACAGTCGTCCCTATTTCAGGATGCCACAATGGCATTGAGCGTCAGCTGCAACTGGCACTCAATAGTGCCAAGAGTTCGCCAATTCACAGGGCTATAAGTTCTCCCATGGGAAACCAACAGTCATGCACTTCTGTCGTGAGGGCTTCACCCTTAGCCTCGGGCTTATCCTGAATGGGCGCCTCCTTCCGTGTGTAGAGGCAGCCTGGTTTCTTGGTCTCTGTTTTGACAGCTGTCTGACGTGGGTCCAACACTTGAAGGAGCTGAACGCTAAGTGCCGTCACTCCCTGAATATTCTGTAGTGCCTGCAGGGAAATGGTTTTGGGGAAGATTGAATGGTGATGCTTCGACTATACCAATCACTTATTTTCGATCACGTCTTGACTATAGCTGTGGCGTGTATGGCCTGGCCGCTCCATCTACTCTCCAGATGCTGGACAAAGTACATCACACTGGAATCCAGTTGTGCATTGGGGCATTCCGCACAAGTCCAGTGCTCAGCCTTTATGTTGAGTCTGGAGAACCTCTGCTGACTGTGCAGCAGCAGTGCTTGGCAGCTGCATATATTTTGCAGCTGAAAGGTCAGCCACAACACCCTACACAGCCAGTCGTTTTTAGTCACACTCTGCAACGGGAATTTGACTGCCGGCCAGGGGGTTCCCCCTCCATTTGGCATGCAGTGGATGGATGGTCTCACTGGCCTGGGTGTGACTCTGCCTAGGGTGCAGCCTGTACTGCCGACCTCTGTGCCGTCCTGGACAACACCAGAGCCAAGTTTTAATTAGACATTCACTGCCTTCCCCAAAGCCAGTACCGATATGTCAGTGTACCAAGAAGAGTTTGGACGCCTCTCTCTGACCTATCGGGGGCCATGTTTTTCTTTACACGGAATAGGATTTTACATGGGGTCACGGTTTACACGGGGTCAGGATTTACAACTGTTCATCTCATAGGGGACCGCCTTCCAGGCGTTGCCAGTGTCTTAGCTGTACAGCTCTGCACAGGGCACTAGAACTCATCCAATGTTTGAATCACTGACACTTTGTGGTTGTGACTGACACCCTTAATAGCAGACATGCCTTCATCCAGGGTGTGCACAGATTGCTGTTCATGATTCATCAGCAGGACAAGACAGTGTTGTTTATGTGGATCGCATGGCATGTTGGCATCATGGGCAATGAGAGGGTGGATGCCCATGCCCGTCAGGTGGCCCACTTGCCAGATATACCCAACACTGCTGTCCTCTCGTCTGATGCTCTCCCAATGGTGTGGTGGGCCGTCCATGAACAATGGCTGTCCCAGGGGTTTGCAGAGACCACCAACAAACGCCGCCCACTGAAGGACACTCCAGTGCACTGGGTGTCCTCGTGCTGACAGTCACAAAGGGAGGAGGCGGTGCTTGCTCGGCTGCGAATCGGTCACACGTTCCTCACCCACTCCTGCATACTACAGAGTGAGGATTAACCACGTGTGTGACTGCTGTTGGGAGCCTCTCACAGTGGCACACATCTTTAGTCACTGTGAGAGATACCGTGAACTTGGATGCTGACTGGGAGTGAGTCCAGAGCTCTCCACCTCACTTAGGGATAATCCCCAGGGGGTTGAGAGCTGACTTGTTTTTCTGAAAGATACTGGCCTCTTTCAGAAAATTTGATTATAAATATTTTCTTTTCTGTCAGCTTTGCCTTTATTCCTGTGTCGTTTTGGCTTTTCTCTTTTTATTTCTGTGTCTGTTTTGGCTTTTGCCACTGTTATTGTTATGTCTGTTATGGCTTTTGTTGCTTTTATATTTATGTCAATTTTGGCTTTTGGCTGTATTTATTTTTTACTATTTATTTCGCTATTGCCTGTTTATTCTTATTACTTTTAGTGGGGTTTCTCCCCTTATTTATTGCCATCATGGTGGGATGGTGATTGTGTTTCTGGGCCCTAATGACCTTTATAGCTGATGGACCCTAAAACGCAAACAAACAAAGGATGTGTGCCACAGTGAGAGGCTCCAAACAGCAGTCACACCATGGTTGATTCTCACCCTGTAGTATGTAGGATTGGGTGGGGAACGTGTGACCAATTTGCAGACAAGAAAGCACAACCTACTCCCTCCTTGACTGGTGGCATGAGTGCATCCAGTACACTGGAGTGTCCTTCATTGTGCGGAGTTTGTTGGTGGTCTCCACAATCCAAAGGGACCGCCATGGATCATGGACAGCCCACTGCACTATCAGGAGAGCGTCAGAGGAGAGGGCGGCAGTGTCAGGTACATCTGGCAGGTGGGCCACCTGATGGGCATGGGCATCTGCCCTCTCATTAACCATGATACCAACATGCCCCAGGATCCCCATAAACAACACTGTCTTGCCCTGCTGATGGATCATTAGCAGCAATCTGTGCACACCCTGGACGATGGCATGTCAGCCATAAAGGGTGTGCAAAAGCTGAAGGGAGGACAGGGAGGCAGTCACAACCACAAATTGTCTGTGATTCAAACATTGGATGAGTTCCATTGCCCTGTGCAGAGCTGTAAGCTCTGCAGTTCAGACACTGGCGGCCCCCTATGAGATGACCTGTTGTAAAGACCGACCAACCCACAGAGGTGCCATCCCTTGACCCATCCATTTTAATAAAAACATGGCCCTGGTAAGTCAGAGAGAGTAAGTCAGTTTACAAACTCTTGTTTGTAAACTGACCTATCGGTACTGGTTTTTGGGAAGGCTGTGAGCATCCAATTGAATATTGGCTCTGGCACTGTCCAGGGCAGCCCAGAGGCCGGCAGTAAGGCTGCACTTTAGGCAGAGTCCCACCCAGGCCAGTGACACCATCCATCCACCGCATGCCAAATGGAGGGGGAACCCCTGGGTGCCAGTTGAATGGCCATTGCAGAGTGCAAATAACATCGGCTGGGTGTGTAGGGTGCTGTGGCTGACCTTTCAGCCACCAAATATATGCAGGTGCTAAGCACTGCCGCTACACAGTCAGTGGAGGTTCACTAGTCTCAGCATAAAGGCTGAGCACCAGACTTGTGTGGAAGACCACAATGAAGAATGAACACCCTGATGCCAGAGTGATGTACACCCGCCAGCATCCGGAGAGTAGATGGAGCGGCCAGGCCACAGACGCCTCAGCCATAGTCGAGACGCGATCAAATTTGTGATCGGAAAGCTGAAGCATCATTGTTCGATCTGCCCCAAAACCAGTTCCCTGCAGGGACCATGGCATATTCAGGGGGTGATGGCACACAGCTCTTGTAGTGGGGGATACAGCTCTTGTAGTGTGGGACCCACATCTGATGGCTGTCAAAATGGAGACCAAGAAACTGGGCTGCCTCTACAACTGGGAGGAGGCGGCCATTCAGGCTAAGTTGAGGCTCAGGGTGAAGCCCTCACTTATGACAGAAGTGCATGACTGTTGTTTTCCCAGGGAAGATCTTATAGCCACGTGTGTTGGCGAACTCATTGGCGAACCACTTATGGCAAACATGCCATCGTCCAGGGTGTGCACAGATTGCTGCTCATGATACCACACACCAAACCACCAGATACAACCCCACCACTCAACACACTGTCAGCAATAATACCAGTTTCAACCAAAATGATGTCCAACTCATTAACGAATGGTTAGACCCCCTCGTTCACATCCACCTCCGACAGCACAATCACACAAAAAAGTTTTAAGTGAAGTAAAATGATGGTTAGGAATTGAACTTTGGTTAAGTTAGGAGACTATAATATCATTGTAATTATCTGCTGTGTGTTTTTAACTTTGAGGCGTTTGACAAACAATTCATTAGAATACGATTGATAAACTGAAATAATGCAAATCTAGCAATGATTCCATGAGCTCAACAGTCATTGACTACTTTACCATGGGATGCAGCTACTCCTGAAATTGCATCATACATGGATATATTCATAAGTGGTTCTGAGGGGCATGATACAATGTCCTGGAAACAAGAGCCAGACCAAAATTTTAATGTCTTTTTCTTTTTTCCCAAGTCGAAATCAGTTAAGATGATCTGGTTCTAAGTCTGATATATTTTGGTTGTAGACCAGTGTTATTGTCAAGCGAAACTCATTATGAACTATACATAATTTTTGTTCAAGGAATACCTAAATCAGGCAAATAATTCATTTGAACCTTTGATGATGAAATTTCCAACTAATTTTCTGTTATGTAGGGATAAAAGGAGATCCTGGAATTAGAGGAGCTCCAGGAGAGCTTGGCCTCACAGGCAAAGATGGGGTACCTGGACCTGAAGGAGTAAAAGGCTTTCCTGGAGAAAAGGGTGACAAAGGTAATCCTTTTGCATTTCTCTATTATTAAATAAATATTTCTCACAAATACATGTTGACTCTATATCAGTAAAAATTTTATAAAGCAACAACAGACTACAAACCAAGTTAGCTAGTTGAAGCGACTAACAGCGACACATTGAGACAAAATCTTGTAGCCACAGCCCATTAACACATACTCGTTAATGCTGTTTTTAAGGCTTATTTTCAATTTTAGTTTTATTGATATGATATAGCAAAGTTTTGCATTTTTTAGACCTGTATGTGATGCAGTAGTTAAAAATACCCACATCTATTTAAAAAAACTGCAATTTTGCATTTTCCTGAATAAACTACTGTCGAAATTCCCAAACTGTTTTAGGAAAGGAATGTCCCACTAAATCAACTATAACTTTTTCATAAACAATTTTTCTAATGTTGTACTTTTTGTTAATAAAGCCATTGGTAACTTTAAAAATTACACCCTGTATATATCAAATGGGAAATTATGTTATTTTTAAATATACACAAATACATGTAAACTTAATATTTCATTGGAATTGAACCCTTCTAACAAGATGCCCTTATACAGAGAAAAAAGTGCCTACCCTTATTCTTAAACGTACCGGTCTATAATGTGTACTTGAAAATTTTAGGAGATCCTGGATCACGCGGAATTAGTGGTCTTAATGGCATTGAAGGATCACCAGGATTAGATGGTATCCCTGGCAGAAGTGGACAAGATGGAAAACCTGGTCGTGATGGCATTCCAGGAAATCCTGGAAAAGATGGAATTCCTGGAATCAACGGAACAGATGGTAAGAGGATTGCTTTTCTCTATATACACGGAAACTAGTCAGTTGTAGTATTTTTTTGTCTAGCATAAAACGGTTCAAATATGTTAAATGTAATTAATAGGGAGTTTTGTGTTACCGCCAACCGCTTAAGGCCACTTCACAATAACAACGGGAAACGGCAACAGGAACATAACCGGGAACGTGAAGCGAGCTTCACAATCACCGCCGATGACGGATGCAACAGATGGAATGTAGTTAAAGCACTGTAGATATAGACTGCTGGGAAACGGGTGTTATCAGCCGTCAGACCCAAAATATTGATGAGAGTTATAGGGAGGCCCTTGCCGACCCACAAGGTAACCGAGGGCTAAGCAGTGAAGCAAAAAAAAAAAAAAAAAAAAAAAAAAAAAAAAAAAAAAAATTGTTGTTTTTTGGGGTTTAAAATCCCCTCCACTTCATAGTTCTAATGCCTAGACTGCACAGACACTACACCAATGCAACGATTATTGGATATTAGCAGTACCCAGCTTTCCCAAGCGACCACCCACGTCAGTATTAACTGGGCTTGCATTGCTTAACTTCAGTGATCAGACAAGAACTGGTGTGTCCAACGCAACTCGCCGCTCCCACAAAAAAAGTAGTGGACAAACAGCATGTAACTCTAGATTGCGAAACGAACGGAGCTGTGTTTTTTGGGCAGAGGGGAGGGGCGATGGATACGTCATGTGGTGGAGGTCTGCTCCGATTGGTTAAACGGCTTACGTTTAGCGGGAAAGTAGAAAGTTGGGCAACTTTCTCGTCCGTTGCCGTTCCCGTTCCTGGGTATTGTGAAGGTTGTGATTGGTATTTGGGAATTTAACTTTTCTTCCCGTTCCCGTTGTTATTGTGAAGTGGCCTTTACCATAACGCATGTTACATGTTACAACAACACACAACTCCCTATTATCTGTTAAAGTTATTCACTATGGTTACATTAATTTTTATCCGTGCATTAACTACAAATGCTTAAAGCAACTCCAAATCCTTTTCTGCCTATGGTAGGGTCGGATACTCACCTTGCCCTTGTGAATGGACACAGGGGTGATATAATGGTCAGATATTTTCCACAGCCGGCTGCATAACAAACCAGGAAAACCTATGCGTATTTATTGTCCGCCCATATTTTATTGGGGCAGTACACTAACAACGGGCGGGAAACTGCTCATCCTGGAGATTTTGCTTCATCTACCTGTTACATACTGTAGTAGAGAGGATCCTTTAATGTGCAAATACCATCGTTCACCACACGGGACATTGGTTTTATTATACTTCTCACAAGAAGGAAGGCGTTCTCGGAGCTCCTCTTTCGCCTCAGTCAAAGAAGTAGCAATGCTTTTGCCGCCCTTGGCAAATACCTAATATTGCACCCTTAATACGCCATGCATTTGTAACCAAACGCACATCCCGGTTTTTATTGTTTTAAAAGCAATGAATGATACAGGAGACTGATCTAAATTCAACCTTTTTCTGGTTGTGTCATGAAGGGTCTTCTGAGGCTGGTGGAGCGCCCTTACCCTTTCCCCTTGCTCCTCATGCCCTTGACATTGGTCCCATTGCCAATGCGTTGCTACTTTACAGTATTGCACAAAAGAAGTCAACCCATCTTGATCCAGGATTTTACCTGGAACCACTGGTGCTGAAAATCGATCATGCTACCTGTTGTGACAAGCTTCATGTAACAAGCATTAATCATATACACCTTCAATGAAATTTTAATAAATCCTTTATTAAAATCCAATTCACCTTTCAATGTCTAACGAATTGAATCTGTATTCAGCAAACTTTGCTTCCCTGTGATTTTGTTCAACCTTTTTTATAGTTTTTTATAGCTTTACATTGATTGATGGAGCACATAACAGGAGTGGTATAAAATAAATCGCCCTCACCATACTTTATTGGTAGGCTGGCCTCTCCACATGGATAACATGTGTGGGCGCTAAGGCACATGAATGCTAATGGTGGGTGCTAAAGAAACCAGGGGTGGGAGTTGTGGAAGCATGTCCATCTAGGAAGGAGTGGATGAGGTGTGGTCCCAGGGACCACGTCAATTATTCACTAATTTGAATTAAATATAGCTTTTTTTTAATGTCCGTCATGCAATAGGCCAACAGGGTCCTTATAATTCAGGAAACACTTTGAAACGATTCCTATAATCGTTTTTTTTTTACCAAAAAACCAAGGTAATACCAAACATTGCAAAATTTTACAAGATTCTACATAGTTTTACTTAAACGTATATTTTTTAAAATAATGAATTGTTTTGCACAAAATATCTGCTGTATTGCTAACAGAATAGAAGATATTAAGTTATGAGCATGAAAAGATTATCATAAACTGAATAAAAAGTACTTTTTGCAAATCTCATGCTAATTTCAAATAGCATATAACATTGTCAAATAGTTACATAATCAGTGAGGTGAGGTCCCAGGGACCACGATTTTTCTGTCTACAATTTCCCTTTTTACCTAGGGATCTTAACTGACCAGGATTCTACTAGATAGTAAAAGATATGAAGGTACTGAAGGAATGACCCTTGTACCTTTATTGTTCTAAAAGATACTAATGAAAATTTAAATGACGTGGTCCAAGGGACCACGGGTCATGGGTTAAGGGTTAAAGTCACATCCAGAAAACGTATGCCTTTCTAGACACACAACTCCTGGATTGCATGCTCCCACAGCCAAAGGGGACTATCCCACAAGGAAGTGGGGTGGTTGCCCCTACAGTTGGTGCAGGAGAGCCCTTTAGTACAGTGCTTGGGGAATTGCATACCTGCCCACACAAACCACAAGTGGCCCTGCCATGATAAGAATTCTTGCCACAGCCTTAGCACTGGCATTTGAAACAGCATAATGGGCAAGGTATAAATGGGCAGACAGGCATGCAGAGGAAGCGGATCATTATGGAATCCACGGGCAGAGTAAACTGCTACGTTGGCGCATCCCAGGGTGGCGGATAGGGGAATCCCCACAGCCGTTTGGGGGATGGCGATTTCGTCCGCCCCTGATGTGCTAAGGGAAGGAGTGAAATAAAAGAGCTCCTGCGGACCAAATCCCCATGTGCCCGGGATAGAATAGGCACATGAAGTTCTCGAGATGTAGACTGGATGAAACTACTATCATGGATTCACACGACCGTCTTGTCTTCGCCTGGATAAAACCACAGCTGTGGTTTGACGTGTTCTCAGTTGATGTAGGCGCCTCACTGAGGTGACCACAAAAACCGCCTACCCACGTTAGCCATGTGTGGAGACCCGTACCCCTGGGAAAAGCAGATCCTGGTGATTGAGGAGGCATATGCCCTGCAACGTTTCTGGGCCACTGCACACTTGTGAGGTGGCTCACAGCCATTGAGGGCTTAGGTTGCAACCTATATTCTCCAATACTTCACTTTGGCCACAGTTTCCAGGGAAAACGGGTGGCCAAGGCAGAAACTTCGTCTTGGTCAAGGGCCAGGGGTGCATGTATGTGCCCCGTTGGTCACCTGACTGGTGGTCAGGCGGTGAGGGGCGCATAGGAATATGCCCCCAGGGTTACTGTGAGTGGACCGGCAGTCAACCCCCAATGCCTTTGGTCTGGTACTTGGGGATTATGCCACCTTTATGGTATCCTATCCAAGCAACCTTGGCGACCTGAATGGGCGTCCCCTTGTTGGGCTCGGTGGTGGGTGAGGACTGTGGGCAGCAAATTGTAGACACCACCAAACTATGGTGGTAAATCAGAGGCTGGGGGCCTCAGCAAATAACCCCACCCCTTTGTCTTCTTCTTCTTTTCTGTCTGGGACTTGCTCTTGTGTTGAGCCTGAAGACGACGGCCTTGGTTCCACCCAACTGAGTGGGCCGACTGCCACTAAGCCTGTGAAGATGAGTAGTGCTCCAAGCTAGAGACCACGTCCCCCAGTAAGCCATCTGGATCCCGGAACGACTCGGTGCCTTCTACTACATTGGCGCCTGCCCTTAACAAGAGGCATATTCCTGCATCTAAGGAAGTCTTAGGTGCAGCTAGATCCCCTTCCACCCCTTCTTCCTATCCTATCCGGTTTCTTTCCATGTCTGGAGAGAATGGTGCAGCTTTGGGGAAGGCGTCGCCCTTCCTTATTGCCAAAGCCATCAAGGGCGTTGCTGGTGATCTGACTTCGGTCAAGAAGCTTCACAATTTAGGTGTCCCCACAATTATTCGCATACAGATGTTCGCGGTCAATTGTTAGTAAGAAAATTATTCCGCAAGGTCAGTTGTTCTCCATTATTTTTGTTCGTTGGTCAGTTGTTCACATGACCTTTGTTCGCGCAAGTATGGTTTCGAAAGGTTTTTGATAGGTCAGATAAACATGCACAGGGTATGAATACCCATACTGTCTGACAATTATTCCACGAACGACAATTGTTCCCCAAAGTAAGTTGTTCTCCGTTATTTTGGTTTGTTGGTCAATTGTTCGTATGACCATGAACAATGGTTGCGTGAACAAATGCACTGGGAGAAAAATTGTTGCGCGAACAAATGAACGCGAACAATTGTCGCGTGAACAATTGTCGGTAAATCCAATGGCACCTTGTTGGTGGAGGAATCTGCCCCTCACCAGATTGAGGCATTGCAAAAAATGCAGAAACTCGGTAACATCCCCATTTTGGTGGAACCCCATCGCACCCTAAACACCAGTAGAGGTGTGGTGCAGTGCCCTAACCTACATGGGGAGTCAGTGGGGAACATAGTGGAGGAGCTCAGCCTCCACCGCACCTCGATTCACCGGGATGGAGAATCTCACCCCTTTGACACCTTTGACAGTACGTCCTTTCATTCCAAGCCCCCTTTACTGCTTCAAGTGCCAACGGTATGGCCATGGCCAGAATTCCTGTTCTGCAGGGCAATGTGTGGCACTTGTGGGCAGAGAGACCATTCCCCTGAGCCATGTAAGACTGCTCCTTACTGCACCAACTGCAAAGGAAACCACCCTGCCTCTTCTCGGGATTACAGGAACGTGCAATCCAGGAGTTGCATGTCAAGAAGGGTATCAGCTTCCAAGATGCATGGCAGCTGCTAGCCTTGCCAGGGACGCCAAGTCTTGGCTTGTCCTATGCAGGTGCTGCAAAGGTGGCTGAGATGTCTTCTGTCTGCACCCTGACGGACATACTACTACAACTCCTCCCACTCATCCATTTGTTGCCCACTCAGGCCTGCAGGGTCCATGGGATGCCAGTCTGTGCTAGCATTGGCTGCCAGACGGATCCCAACCCCATGCCAGAGGCTTCTTCTGGCTCCATCACTGCCTCTGGCCCTGTTTGGGCCCCGCAATAGTGACGATACCAGCCTCTTTGGAGGCCACTCATGCCTCTCATCAAACAGTGGCATCTGCTTTGAACACCCCCCTCCCTGGCTATACCCAGCCGGCCCCCTCCATCGAGGTGGTGGTGGGTGAGGCAGGAGGGAAGAAACTGTGGACACCCCCCACTCCTGCACTGGAGCGATTGTCCCTGATTCGTTGGCCAATGGCAGAAAGTACTGGGTGGCAGCATGTTCCATTTGGGTCATGATGGGGATTCCACCTTTGAGATGGAAGAGGAAGACCAAATAGTAGGCACCCCTCCCTTTTCTGCTGTGGGACGGAGAAAGGGAGGAATAGAAATAAACCTCCAAAGCCCACCTGAATTGAGTCTCCTTCAATGGAACTGCCGTGGTTTTTCCCAGAAGAGGGACGAGATCAGAATGTTGATCTCACAGGACAACCCGATCTGCATCTCGCTCCAGGAGATCCTTTGCCGTAGTGATACACCACTTTCATTATGGGGCTACACCATGTATGCAGACACCTGGCAGCAGGGAAGCTACCCTGTGGGAGCGGGGCTATCCTTATCCAGAATGGATGCATGCACGTCCCAGTGGCTTTACAGACGCCTCTTCAAGCAGTGGCAGTCTCCCTGCAACAGGACGTGCCCACCACCCTATGTTCCCTCTACTTGCCTCCTGGGATTGATATCCCCTGGGCAGACCTCGACTCCCTCACCACCCAGGGTCCCAGACCCTTTCTGATTATGGGCGATTTTAATGTCCATAATCTGCAATGCGGCTCGGACAGCCACAATCCCCAAGGACTGCTTGTGGAGCAATGGGTGTCATACAATGGCCTCATTGTTCTAAACATAGGTGCCCCCACACATTTGATGACTGCCACTGGTGGTCTTTCCTGTATAGACCTCTCCATCTGCTCTCCTGGGTTGGCGCCAGGGCTGCAATTGGAGGTTCTGTCTGACCCCTGTGGAAGTGACCACTTCCCCATCAGGATTAGCAGTGGAAGTGGGGCTCTTCCCCAACAAAAACCACGGTTGTGTCTGCATCGGGCAGACTGGGAGGCGTTTGCCCGCCAAATCCACTTTCACCCACTGTGTGATTTTGATGGGGTCAACGATATAGTGAGCCACTTCACACAGGGGGTGGTCAGGGCGGCAACGGCATTTGTCCCCCAGAGCTCATGTAATCCACCACGAGCACAGGTGCCATGGTGGACAGAGGACTGTCGGATTGCAATTAGGGCCCACAGGGGCTCCCTTCGCATCTTCCAGTCATGTTCAACTGATGCCAATCGTGTTAGCTATCTCTGAGCCTGGGCATATGCACGGCGGGTAATAAAGGAGGGTGAAACGCTCCTCATGGAGTGAGTACTTCTCATCGCTTACCCACCACACGCCATCCAAGAATGTCTGGGAAAAGCTGAGAAAAACTGAGGGAAGGTACTTACCATCCTGTGGCTCTGGTCTCCTTTTGCAAGGGACACATTTACTTCTCCCTTGCAAGGTGGCTGAGGAGCTGGCAAGGACATTTGCAGCCACCTCCAGTTCCCAGCACTATACTGCAGCTTTCATTGAACAACAAGAAGCTGCAGAACGCCTTCCAATTAACTTCTCTGGTGGTGTTGCTGAGGGGTATAATGACCCGTTTACCCCTTGGGAGCTGTGGGCAGCTCTAGCAAGGGCCTGGGATACGGCCTGGCGCTGATAACATCCGTTACCAATTGCTACAGCATCTAACTGGGAAGGGTCTTTCCTACCTCCTTGAGGTTTTTAATTATATGTGGCAGCAGCATGAAATCCCCAGTTGTAGATGCAGCCGTCTGACGTGTGTCCCACACTTGAAGGAGCTGAAGGCTAAGTGCCTTCGCTCCCTTAATATTCTGTGGTGCCTGGAGGGAAATGGTTTTGGGGCAGATCGAACAGTGATGCTTCAACTATACCGATCACTTGTTCAACTCGACTCGACTATGGCTGTTGTGTGTATGGCCTGGCCGCTCCGTCTACTCTCCGGATGCTGGACAGTGTACATCACGCCACCATCTGGTTGTCCATTGGGGCATTCTGCACAAGTCACGTGCTCAGCCTTTATGTTGAATCTGGTGAGCTGCCATTGACTGTACGGCAGCAGTGGTTGCCAGCTGCATATATGCAGCTGAAGGATCAGCCACAGCACCGTACACACCCAGCCATTTTAGTCGTACTCTGCAATGGCCATTTGATCGCCAGCCAGGGGTTCCCCCTCTTTTTGGAATGTGGTGGATGGATGGTCTGCCTCTCTGCCGCCCTGGACAGTACCAGAGCCGATTTTTAATTTGACACTCCCCACCTTCCCCAAAGCCAGTACTGATACATAACTGTACAAACAAGAGTTTGGACGCCTCTCTCTGACCTATCGGGGCCATGTCTTTGTTTACATGGATGGGTCGAAGGATGGCACCTCTGTGGGTTGGTCAGTCTTTACAACTGGTCATCTCATAGGGGGCCACCTTCCAGGCATCGCCAGTGACTTATCTGCAGAGCTGTAAGCTCTGCACAGGGCACTGGAACTCACGCAACGTTGAACCACCGGCACTTTGTGGTTGTAACTGACTCCCTATCCTCCCTTCAGCTGTTGCACACCCTGTATAGGAAGAATGCCATCGTCCAGGGTGTGCACAGTTTGCTGCTCATGATTAGTTAGCAAGGCAAGACAGTTTTGTTTATGTGGGTCCCGGGGCATGTTGGCATCATGGGGAATGAGGTAATGACGTAAAAGCATCATGGCATAATGACGTAAGCATCGTGACGTAAAAGCAATGACGTAAAAGCGTATTGACATAATGGCATCATGGGGAATGATGTAAACGCAGACACTTTGAGGTATGTGCTTAATTACCTCGCAGTGTCCGCCGGACACATTGAGGCACCTTACACATTGAAACACCCGGACACTTTGACATGTGACACTGGCAGTCATGGAGGGAGGAGGTTGTGCTTGCTCAGCTGCGAATCGGTCACACTTTCCTTACCCACTCCTACATACTATGGGGTGATGATGAACCGTGGTTTGACTGCTGTTACGAGCCTTTCACAGTGGCACACATCTTCAGTTACCGTGAGAGATACCGTGAACTTAAATACCGACTGGGGGTCAGTCCAGATCTCTCTACCTCCCTTGGGGATAATCCCCAGGAAGTTGAGAGCTCTCTTGTATTTGTGAAAGAGGCTGGCCTCTCACAAAATCTAATACTCAAATCAAATCAAAATCTAATTCTGGCAGTTTTGCCTTTTCCTTTTGTGTTGTTTTGGCTTTTGCCTCTTTATGTCTGTATCCGTTTTGGCTTTTGCTTTTTATTGCTGTGTTTGTTAGGCTCTTGCCTGTTTTATCTTTGTCAGTTTTTGGTTTTTGCCTTTCCTGTATTTTTATCTGTTTAGGCTTTTGCCTAATTTTGTGTTTGTTGTTGGCTTTTGCCCTTACTTATTGTCTGTTATTTATTTGGCTATTGCCTTTTTATTGCTTTACTTTTAGTGGGCTTTTGCCCTTATTTATTCTTATGATGTTGAGGTGGCGATTTACATCCCCACCATGGTGACTGTCTTTCTGTGACCTAATGACCATTGAAGTTGATGGGCCCTAAAACACAAACAAACAACCAACAAACAATGATGGCATCAGGCTCCTGAGGCCAACCAAAGGTGTCAAAGGTGTCCATTTTTACCATCGTGGCAAACCATGGTATGGTGGACAGCCTTCACCCCCTGGTTCTTCCACTTCTCCACAATCATGCTGTCAGTCTCCCCACAGAGGTTGGGATACCACACCACACCCTTAAGGCCCCCATACACGATCACTCCATTTGGATGAAAACCATTTGGATGGCGTCTGAATGGATGACGTCCGAAAATCAGCACATACACCATCATTCCATGCTGTTCACGCCATTTTGTTTGCAGTTTAGTTTAAGTTCTGGTGAGAACAGCATGGATGAAGAAGAATTGCTACTTTTGGTGGCCAGGTAACCATCTTGTCCCTCTTAATAGACACAAGGGCGGCATTTTGGTCATTGTTTTTCCACAGCCACAACAGTCTGTAACCCCTATGCCAGTGGTGGTAACCTGTGACCCACCATGCAATTTTAAGTGACAAATTTTAAAGTCAAAAATTAGTAGGCATGTACAGTATGTATTACAAAAATTAGCGGTGATAATTAAATAAACTGACAGATTTTGACGATTTTAATTTTTTTACAAGAATTTATCGAGGGTTGATAGCATTGCTTGTCTCCTTTTTCTCAATAGCTCCCTTTAACAGCACAACTTCATGCAAAATCTGGATTATTTTTGGACAAAATATCTAGCAAATGAGACACCTGACTCAGGCAATCGGACAATATTTTTGTCATTAAAACTTTAACCAGTGGGTCTCTTGTCAGTTGTTTCCATTTTCTTGAGCTTACAATTGTTGAGATAGTAGAATAGGACAATCTTTTTTTCACCTTTTTCTGCTCAATATATTTTGTTTAATTTTGTTTCCAAACTTATTGATTTTCGTTTGTTCAGCATTTCATTTTATGTAATGTGCATATAGCGAATGTCGTGAAGATTATAGTACAATTGACAACTCCATGGAATCCCAGTATGCACGCCCTCTCTCATATACTGCTTGACATCCAGAAATGATGTTATAGCGAGGTATCGTTAATGGAGATAACATTGAGCGAGGTGTTACTGTATGCCAAATTGTCATATGTCATATGGTCATGTAGCATGTTCCATGGAATGTTGCATGCATTCTCTCTTTTTCTGATCGTTGCACGTTCTGTGCAGCTTGTTGTTGATTGGTTGAGTTTGAATAGTTTTTCCTTTTGTCATTTGAATTGACAGAATTTCAGTTTTAAGTTCCATAGAACTTTTGGGTTAGTCTGACAGTTAGAGCAGTGGTTCTCAATCATTTTGAAGTTGGAGAACACTAAACTGACATTTTACTAGCACGGAACACTTACAATTCAACATAACTTTTAAAGCAGGTTGTACACCTTCTACACTTGGTATTTACTACATCATCATCATACCCTTATCCCACCTGTGGCAGGGTCCAGTCTGTGGGTTCTAGCCCTCCACTCTTGTCTATCGCCCCCCAGTTCCCCATCCACCCCATACATTGTCACATCCTTACAGACAACCTGTTCCTACATCTGCTTTGGTCTCCCCCTGCCCCTGGTGCTACCGACGACATGCATTCCTGGAATTAACCTAACGAGCTCCTCTTCCCATCTTCCAATGACATGTCCTTACCACCTCAACCTATTCTCCCTCATTTTTTTTGGCGATGTCCACCACCCCAGGTTACCTCTAATATGCTCATTCCTAATTCTGACAGCTCTTGACACACAACACATGTGCCTCAGCATTCACATCTCGGCTACTCGCATTCTAATTACGTAGCTCGTCCTCATTGTCCAGCACTCTGATCCACATAGCTGGTCTAACCACTGTCCTGTAGAACTTCCCTTTCAACTAGATTGGGATCCTCGTATCACACAGGACTCTGCTTGCCCGTCTCCACTTCATTGACCCCTTCTCCCATTGATTCTGGGGGTCACATCAGAGTTTCTCTTCATTGCTTTATTTGTGCAGTAAATTTTTTGCAGAACACTTGAAGTGGTTTCACGGAACACCAGTGTTCTGCAGAACACACTTTGGAGTTCCACTGAGTTAGAGAGTTGAGAAACGGTACTCATTTCGAGAAGTTCAATTTTGCAAGCATTTAATAGAGAATATCAATTTTGGTGTTTTAAGTGATTTATTTTAATTTCATTAGTTATACATTGTGGTGACTATTTATTTTATCATCTTTTCTGTGGAATTCCTACATGAACCAGCCAGGATATTCGCCATAGTCATATGCCAAAGTGACTACACTAAATTGTCATGTGCCAAATTGCCATGATCCTTAGAAAGGGACCAGGGAGGGAATTCAGAATGTTGTGGCATAATTTTCAATGCACCAGATGCTGCCACACATGCAACGACCGTCTTTGGATTGGCAGTAGACTCCTGCACCTTAATGTTAAGAGACCTCTCCTTAATGTTAATTGTCTCTTGTTAAGGACAGGAAGCAATGACGTCATTATCGTAGTCACATTCCCATTCCCAGACAGTTTGTTGGGGGAATGTTGCCTCTTGTGAGGAGAAGAATGTGATACATCCATTGGAGACAACCCATCCTCTTGGGATGGCAGTTCTTGCTGACTTGCAGCACTTTTTCAGAGAAGGAAAGAGGGAGGTGAACAAAACATTACATGCCATAATTCAGATGTAGAGATTCACTGCCTGCAGGCCTCACCCACCACAGAGCCCAACAAGGGGGCACACATTTGGGTCACCACGGTTGCTCAGGCACCAAACCACAAGGGTGGCATAACTCCAGAGCACTAGGCCAATTGCGTTGGGGTACCCCTGGGGGTATTCCAAAATGTGCCCCTGACTGATTGACCAGAGCAGATATCCACCTGAATGCCCATTGCTGTGTTGGAGCTGCTTGAACAGTATGGGGTGGCCCAGAAACTTCTCAGGGGATGTGCCTCCTCAGCCACTCGGATCAGCTTTTCCTAAGGGTTTGGGTCTCCATGCATGGCTAACATGTGGGTATGTGATTTTAATGGTGCCCTCAATGAGGAGCCTATATCAACCAAGAACCCATCAAACCATGATGGTGGATTCATCCAGTTGAGAATGCAAGCAAGCCATCCCTTTTAGTCACCTGATATGCCATGCAGGGGATACAGTGGGCTTATTCTACTCCTGGCTCACATGGGGACCAAAAGCATCCAACCTTGACTTGGCCAGTACCTAAGCAGAGGTGCAAGCATGTCACCCCTTTTAGTTGCCTTTTATGACATGCAGGGATACAGTGTGTCAATTCTACCCTGGGCATCACAGAAAGAGTGAGGGATTGTAGATTGAGGTGGTATCGACATGTAATGCAAAGAGGAGAGCAAAGCTTGTTAGTTCCATCACAGGAATGCAAGTGTTTGAAAGCACCCATAGCAGAGGGCGACCAAAGCAGAAGGGAAGCAGGTTGTCCATAAGTACAGTGAAACTCGGTTAACACGAAATGGATGGGACTGAAATATTGTTTTGCATTAAAAGAATTTCGTGTTAAAGGATATTTACTGTACTTTTGCAGTACAGTACTACTAGTGTATTAGAGTACATTTTATTTGCATAGATATGTATGCATGCATTTAATGAAACTCAACAAAAAAAATACAGTATTAACAAACATTTATTGAAATTTAATACATAGTTTTCACTTTTTTAAGAACAAATAAAACGTTTATTGATTTTTTGGAATATAATCTGATATTTTTTTAGCATTGTTTTTTTAACATCAAATTGTCAACAAATTGTTCAATATCGTCCATTTTGTTATTCATTTCACCATTGAAATGTGCATCTAAATAGCTGCGCATACTTTTCATGATGTTCCTCATTTCGGATGTTGTGGGAACAGCAACTGCATTGTTCATTTCCTTATCTAATTCATCATCAGAATCTACATCAAGGATAATTTTTGAGCTTTGAACAATCTCCAAAATGTCTTTGTCTGCCATAATTGGGGCTGTGCACACATTATCATCATCTACTGAAATGAATTCTTCCAATGATACTGTAGGACAGTCGAATAATATAGCAACTTTCCCAAACATTTCATTAAATGTTGGCTAAGTTTCAATATTCTCCTTCTCCATTGCTTCTGGCACCAAAGAATCTTCTACTTTTCAAAATCCTACATGATGAAAACAATTTTCAATAGTCTTTTGAGTCACTGAATTCCATGCAGAGTGCAAAATATGAAGTGCATCTAATAAACTGATGGAGAACTCTTCATTTGCTTCAATTGTGAGTAAATATTTTCAAAGCAATTGCTTTTGATAGTAAAATTTTAAGTTTTGTATAATGCTTTGTATAATGCCTTGGAGGCAAAAAGATAAGTTTTATAGCCTTCAATGCTACGTTGGGGTGAGCCGGACAATTATCAATAATCATTGCAAACTTATGCTTTTCTCTTAAGAATCCCTTATCTAAATTTACAATCCAATCGGTGAACATCATAGCTACCATCCATGCCTTTTTGATAGCTGTATATTCGACTGGTAATGTTCTTACATTTTTAAAACACCATGGTTTTAAACTTTTGCCAATAAAAAATAAGGATAGTTTCTCAGAACCATCAGAATTGCATCCTACCAATACCGTAATCCATTCTTTAGAGATTCTCCTCCTGAACATGATTGTCCCTTAAACAACTAAGTCCTATTGCATAAGCAGCGGTAAAATAACCCAGTTTCATCAGCATTGAAGACATCTTTTGCTTCATATTCTTCAAGTAATGAAGGCAACGTAGACTGCAACCAATTTGTTGTCATAGTTGGTAAAACTTGATTAGCTTCACCACAAACATTTCTTAGTACTATGCCATTTCTTTTCTTAAAATGGTCCAACCATGCTGGATTTGCTGAAAATGTAATACCCATTTGTTTAACAAGTTCATTGCTTCTTTCCAGCATTAATGGTCCTGATATAGGAGCATTCTGAGATCTTGTGTGTTTGAACCAAAGAAGTAAAGCAGTCTCTAAATCTTCATGGTTGGCCATTCTCGTACGTTTTCTCTCTGGTTCAAACTTCTTGCTTTCAAACATTTTCTTAATTTCATCTCTTTTCTTAATTATTGTTGATAATGTAGAGTTAGCAATATCAGAATCTTTACAGATTTCCATTTTTGACTTCTTTTTTTATCAACAGCCTTAAGAAGCTCCATCTTCATTTTAAGAGTAATAGCAGTTGGCTTTCCCCCTGAGCTCTTTGCCATTGTGCACATGCAAAAATTTTTCTAAAGTACAACCAAATGCAAACGAAATTCACCTATTGCTACACAGACTACAATACATCTGTCACTGAATTCCAATGCAATATGATATGAAATGTTTTTAAGTGTGGTGGGGGTGGAGGGAGGAGTGAGGGGGTTAGATAAACATTGGCTGGTCAGTGGCTATCTCGATCGTGTCGGTATATCAAAGCCAAGCTAGTCTCATTTCATATGATACATGAGACGCAGGGGTGTGGGAAGTGTTTTGTTTCTGGCATTTAGTAAATCGAAAGATGGAAAATCTTTTTGTGTTAACCGAACTTTGTATCGCGTTAACAGAAAAAAAATTGTCTGAAAATACATAGTAGTTTGTCGGGACCATTTAGTTACTTCGTGTTAAGAAATATTTCCTCTTAAGCGTTTTTGCCTTAAACGTATTTCACTGTATTTGGTAGTATGTGGGGCGGATGGGGACCTGCTCTGAGATAGGCAAGAGTGGAGGGCTAAAACTTACAGACTTGACCTGCCACAGACAGACTCAAGGGTATGATGATGATGATATCATCATACTCTAATCACACTAATGATGTGGTTGGGTCTGTGGGTCCACTCAAATCTACCTATCTTCCACTTGGTCCCACTCTACCCCCAAACTATCAAAACTCTTTCTATAAAATGCTATTCACGTTACCTGTGGTCTTCCTCTGCCCAGGGTGCTTCTGGGATGGTGGGATGGATCCAAGGGCCTGACTGAGTGAGCCTTACTTTAATATCAGCAGTTTCATACCTGATCAATGATCACACATACCTGAACGACCACAGAATGCACCAGTCAGGCACTGCACACCTGGACCAAATAAGCACTGTCTGAATTGTGGACATGAACACATCTGGCACTTATCTTCAATGTACACTCATTGTACTTTGGTACAAAGCACAAAAGTACGATTGGTGGAAACTCCAGAAGGCTGAATTTGACTACATTGTAAAACATCATCCAGGGAAGGAACACATGATTCTCGACATGTTGTCCCATTTGCCACTCCAAGCAAATCCAATCCACACAATAGAAACATTGGGTGTTGCTGTTAGTAACCTTGCTGATGCAGCCCATGTGGACCCTCTCCTACAACGGATCTCAAAGATGGCCAAAGACAACCATTTGGCCAAACAAGCATGTTGAAGACATTGTGCTATGTTTTGTGACATGCCACCAGCTCTTCATATCCAAGGGCTATCTTCTTATGAACAGGAAGGTTGTAGTCCCCTTACAACTATGTTGTTACCTTCTTTGAGCTGCATGTAAGAGTCACCCAGGCATTGTTTGCACCAACACCAAGTCACATGAAATATCTAGGGATATTGAGGTGTTTACACATGGGTGCATAGGCTGCTAGCCTTCGGAGAAGTCGGCAGCTAAAGAAAGGGTTCCTACTGATCTGCTTCCCCCTGCATCAAGCCCATGGGATGTTGTTGGTTTTTGTTTTAGGGCCCATTGACTACAATGGTCATTAGGGCCCAGAGAGACAATCATCTTGTTCGGGGTGTAAATGGCCTTCCCACCATGATGGCAATAAAGAAGGGCAAAAGCCCACTAAAACTAATAAAAAAAATAAAAAAGGCAAGAACCAAATAAATATGGAATATAAGTACAGGCAAAAGCCAAAACAGACATTAAAAATAACAGCGGCAAAAGCCAAAACAAACATAACAATAAAAGCGGCAAAAGCTGAAACAGGCATAACAATAAAAGCGGCAAAAGACAAAACAGCCATAACCATAAAAGCGGCAAAAGCCAAAACAGACATAACAGTAAAAGTGGCAAAATCAAAAACGGAGAAGACAATAAAAGTGGAAAAAGCCAAAACAGGGATAACAATAAAAATGGCAAAAGCCAAAACAGACATAACGATAAAAATGGCAAAAGCCAAAACGACACAAGAATAAAAGCAAAGCTATAAACGGAAAAAGAGTATAAATTACATTTTGTGAAAGAGGCCAGCCTCTTTCAGAAATACAAGTGAGCTCTTAACCCCCTAAGGATTATCCCCAAGCGAGGCTGAGAGCTCCGGACTGACTCCCAGTCGCCACCTAAGTTCTCGGTATCTCTCACAGTGACTAAAGATGTGTGCCAATGTGAGAGGCTCCCAACAGAAGTCACACCATGGTTGGTCCTCACCCCATAGAATGTAGGTGTGGGTGAGGAAGGTGTGACCGATCCGAAGCTGAGCAAGCATCGGGAGAGCATTAGAGGAGGGGACAGCAGTGTTCGGTATATCTGGCAACTGGATGCCCATGATGCCAGCATGCCCCGGGACCCACATAAACAACACTAGCTTGCCCTGCTTACGAATCACAAGCAGCAATCTGTGCACACCCTGGACGATGGCATTTCTGCCATATATGGTGTGCAACAGCAGAAGGGTGCATAGGGAGTCAGTTGCAACAACAAAGTGTCTGTCGTTCAATAATTGGATGAGTTCCAGTGCCCTGTGCAGAGCTGTGAGTTCTGCAGTTAAGACACTGGTGATGCCTGGAAGGCGGCCCCCTATGAGATGATCAGTTGTAAAGACTGACCAACCCACAGAGGTGCCATCCTTCGACCCATCTGTGTAAACAAAAACATGGCCCCGATAAGTCAGAAAGAGGCGTTACACTGAGAGGCTGGTACACTGACCTATCGGTACTGGGTTTGGGGAAGGCAGTGAGTGTCAAATTAAAAATCGGGTCAGGTGCTGTCCAGGGCGGCACAGAGGCCGCTAGTACAGGCTGCACCCTAGGCAGGGTCACACCCAGGCCAGTGAGACCATCCATCCACCACATGCCAAATGGAGGGGGAACCTCTGGCCGGCGATTGAATGGTCATTGCAGAGTGCGACTAAAAACGACTGGGTGTGTAGGGTGCTGTGGCTGACCTTTCAGCCGCAAAATATATGCACTGCCACCCTACAGTCAGTGGCGGCTCACCGGATTCAGCATAAAGGCTGAGCATGGGACTTGTGCGGAAAGCCCTAATAGACAACCGGATGCCAGCATGATGAACACTGTCCAGCATCCGGAGGGTAGATGGAGCGGCCAGGCCATAAACACTACAGCCATAGTCGAGTCGTGATCGAACAAGTGATCGGTATAATCGAAGCATCACCATTCGATCTGCCCCAAAACCAGTTCCCTGCAGGCACCGCAGAATATTAAGGGAGGGAAGGCATTTAGCCCTGAGCTCCTTCAAGTGTGGGACCCATGTCAGACGGCTGTCAAAACGGAGACCAAGAAACCGGGCTGCCTCTACAACTGGGAGGAGGTGCCCATTAAGGGTAAGCTGAGGCTCAGGATGAAGCTCTCGCCTACGACAGAAGTGCATGACTGTTGTTTTCTCAGGGGAGAATTTATAGCCACGTGAGGTGGCAAACTCATTGGCACTATTGAGTGCCAGTTGCAGCTGATGCTCAATTCCATTCATTGTGGCACCCCGGTACCAGATGGAAAAGTCATCCACAAATAGGGACGGTTGTACCGGGGGGTGAATGGAGGAGGGAAAACCGTTCACAGCAACAGCAAAGAGCGTCACACTGAGGATGCTCCCCTGTGGGACACCATTCTCCTGCAAAAAGGCGGAGGAGTAGGTGTTACCCACACGCACTCTGAAGGTCCGGTTGGACAAAAAACTATGGAGGAAGAGGGGCAAATTACCCCTGAGCCCCCACTGGTGCAAGGTCTTAACCCTTATGTCAACAACCGGGTACCCGGGTGCCCACCTGACAATTTAAAGTAAAAATTTATTATTTTATTATTAAAATTTTTTTATATCCTCCAGGATCATCTCTATTTCACCTTTTTTCTTTCATTATATGTAAAAAATTTTGAGTGCCAAGCATCATAACATATTTAATTTTTTTTTTGAATTTGCCTATGCCATTTCAACAGCCAGGGTACCCGGGTACCCAGTGGCTATTTTGAATATAAATCGTTAAAAATAGTTATCCAGAAATAATTTATGCCACTAAGATGATTCAATAACTACCATAGAACTGCACAGTCTTTACATTTTGCTACAGTGATGGCATTTTCACCTGAATTATCACAAAATGTTGTTGCATTCCATGCAAGACTTTCTTGTTTATCTGTTTCTTTATTGGTGTTTTGTCCCTAACATAATGCAAACAAGGAGCACTAGAGGAATTGCCTTCAGATCACATGGCAATGGACAATCATCATCAAACCCTTATCCTGCCTGTGGCAGGGTCTGGTTTGCACTTTCTAACCCTCCACAACTGCCTATTTCCCAACACGCCCCCATCCACCCTATAAACTACCATTTCCTTATGGACAAGCTGCTCCCACATCTGCTTTGGTCTCCCCCTTCCCTGAGTGCTTCCAACCATTTGCATTCCTATAATGGACCTATGAGTTCCCCCTCCCCATTTCTCATTATGTGTCCATACCACCTCAATCTACTCTCCATCATTCTCTCTGGGATGCCCCCCACCCACAGGCTACCTCTTGAATACTCTCCTAATTCTATCAGCTCTTGACACCCAACTCCTGTAATGCAGCAATCTCATCTCAGCTACTTGCATTCTATTTATGTGGCTCTTCCTCAATGCCCAAAACTGACCTATATAGCATAGCTGGTCTAACCACAGCCCTGTAATACTTCTCTTTCAAATTGATTGGATTGCCCTCCATCACAAAGGACTCTGCTTGCCTGTCTTCAATTCCAACACCTCCCATTGATTCTATAGAAAACATTCCAATCTATCTCCCAAATGCTGTTGGAGTGGCTGAGTTGCATTGGACACACCAGTCCTCATCAGATCACTGAAGATAAGCAACGCAGCCCAAGTTAGCACTGACATGGGTGGTTGGCTGAACATTGGGTGCTGCTAATTTCCCCTCTCCTACAACCCCCCACTCCTACCTCCCTCTCACCCACAAGCAGCCTCCACAAGGTGCAGCCCATTATGACTACTTGACCGACTCACCAACCCATTGATGTAACATACTAGCATCATGCAGCTTTGTTACCAGCTCACTTGCTCGCCATTATTATCCTCTCCTTCCCAATTGAAAACTAAATAATCTCTCTAGATAATGGACAATGAGGGTCCATATAAAATATAAATTGTATCTCTCTTTCAAGAAATCAGAGGTGTTTATGTTGGATGCAAAATACCTTATGAATACTTGTGTTGCAAATTGCAATGCACAGAATAGATTAGTAATATTGACTTTTAGAACTTATGTACGTCTTAGAATGACACACCAGGCTTCCAATTATCATAAACAACAAAAAAGTAGCCAACTTTAAGAAAAAAACATCAGTTATTCAATAAATTTAGTAGGTGGGTACCCGGGTATCCTGGTTGTTGAATAACGTAGGGAAAGTTGGTTGTTGACATAAGGGTTAAATATGCCATGGCGCCATGTGGTATCATACGCCTTCTCCACATCAAAGAAGATAGCCACCAAGTGCTGTCGGTGGAGAAAGGCCTCACGTACTGCTGTCTCCAGTGAGATCAAATGATCCACCAGAGACCTGCCTGCACGGAAGCCACATTGGGCATTGGAGACAGAGTTGTGTCGTTCCAGATACCACACCAAGCGCAGTTAACTATGCATTCCATGGTTTTACACAGACAGCTCGTCAAAGATATGGGCCTGTAATTCGTGGGTAAGGTACTATCCTTTCCAGGTTTTGGGAGGGGAATGATGATAGCCTCCCGCCAGCCTACAGGGATGTCGTGCTGCTGCCAAATATAATTTAAAACCTCAAGGAGGTAGGAAAGACCATTCTCAGGTAGATGCCGTAGCAATTGGTAATGGATGTTATGAGGACCTGGGGCAGTATCCCGGGCCCTATGCTAGAGCTGCTTGCAGCTCCCAAGGCATAAATGGGTCGTTATACCCCTCAGCAACACCACCAGAGAAGTTAATTGGAAGGCGTTCTGCCACTTCTTTCTGTTTGATGAAAGCGGCAGTGTAGTGCTGGGAACTGGAGATGGCTGCAAATGTCCTTGCCAGCTCCTCAGCCACCTCACAAGGCAGAAGTACATGTCTCCCTTGCACAAGGAGACCAGAGCCACAGGATTGTAAGTACCTTCCCTGGATTTTTCTCAGCTTTTCCCAGACATTCTTGGATGGCATGTGGTAGGTAAGCGAGGAGACATACTCACTCCATGAGGAGCGTTTGGCCTCCTTGATTACGCGTCGTGCATATGCCCGGCCTCTGAGGTAGTTGACACGATTGGCATCAGTTGGACGAGACTGGAAGAGGCGAAGTGAGCCTCTGTGGGCCCGAATCGCACTTCGTCAGTCCTCTGTCCACCATGGCACCCGTGCTCATGGAGGGTTACATGAGCTCTGGGGGACAGATGCCAATGCTGCCCTGATCACCACCTCTGTGAAGTGGCTCACTAGATCATTAACCCCATCAAAATCATGCAGTGGGCGAAAATGAATGTGATGAGCAAACTCTTCCCACTCTGCCTGACGCAAACACCATCGTTATGGTTGTTGGGGCAATGCCCCACTTCCCCTGCTAATCCTGATGGGGCAGTGGTCACTTCCCCCAGGGTCAGACAGAACCTCCCATTGCAGACCTGGCGCCAACCCAGGAGAGCATATGGAGAGGTCGATACAGTAAAGACCACCAGTGGCAGTCATCACGTGTGTGGGGGCACCAGTGTTGAGGACAATGATGCCATTGTGTGACACCCATTGTTCCACAAGGAGCCCTCAGGTGTTGCGACTGTCCGGGCCCCATTGGGGGTTATGGGCATTAAAATCTCCCATAATCAGAAAGGGTCTGGGAAGCTGGGCGGTGAGGGAGTCAAGGTCTGCCCATGGGATATCAATCCCAGGAGGCAGGTAGAGGGAACATAGAGTGGTGGGCACATTCAGTTGCAATGAAACTGCCACGGCTTGGAGAGGCGTCTGCAAAGTAACTGGGGTGTGCATGCATCCATTCCGGATAAGGATTCCCACCCCTCCCACAGGGTGGTTTCCCTGCTGCCGGGTGTCTGCATGCATCTTGTAGCCCCGTAATGAAGGTGGGGAATCACTACGGCAGAGGATCTCCTGGAGGGAGATGCAGATGGGGTTGTGCCGTGAGATCAGCATTGTGGTCTCGTCCCTCTTGTGGGAAAAACCTCGACAGTTCCATTGAAGGAGATTTAACATTATGTGGGCTTTGGAGGTTTATTTCTATTCCTCCCTTTTTTTCCGTCCTACAGCAGACAAGGGAGGGGTGCCTACAATTGGGTCTTCCTCCTCCATCTCAAAGGAGGAATCCCCCTCATGTCCCAGTTGGGGCATGCTGCCACTCAGTGCCTTCTGCTGTTGGCCAAAGAGCTTGGGTGGACGAACCAAAGACACGCGCCCCACTGTGGGGGCAGGAGGTGTCCCTCGTTTCTTCCCTCCTCTCTCACCCATCACCACTGCTATGGAGGGGGCCAGCTGGGCTGAGCCAGGAAGGGGGCTGCTCAAAGCAGATGCCTCTTTTTGATGGGAGGCATCTGTGTCCTCCAAGGAGGCTGGGCCAGAGGCAGTGATGGAACCAGAGGAAACCTCTGGCATGGGATCAGGATCTGTCTGGCAGCCAATGCTAGCACAGACCGGTATCCCGTGGACCCTGCAGGCCTGAGAGGACAAAAAACGGATGAGTGGGGGGAGTTGTGGAAGTATGTCCGTCTGGGTGCAGACAGATAACACAATAGCCACCTTTGCAGCACCTGCATAGGATAAGCCACGACTTGGCGTTCCTGGCAAGGATAGCAGCTGCTGCGCATCTTGAAAACTGATACCCTTCTTGACACGCAATTCCTGGATGGCACGTTCCTGTAACCAGGTGGGGCAATCTCAAGAAGAGGCGGGGTGGTTTCCCTTACAGTTGGTGCAATAAGGTGCAGTCTTACAAGGCTCGGGGAATGGTCTCTCTGCCCACAAGTGCCACACATGGCCCTGGCAGAACAGAAATTCTGGCCATGACCATACCTTTGGCACTTGAAGCAGCGAAGGGGGCTCGGAATGAAAGGCCGTACTGGCAAGCGGAGGTCGCCGGCCCTGATGTATTCTGGCAACTTGGGCCTACCAAAGGTCAGCACCAAGGTGTCAGAGGGGTGGGATTCCCCATCCCTTTGAACCAAGGTGCGGCAGACATCCACGGTCCTTGAGCTCCTCCACTATGTTCTCCTCTGATTCCCCACGTAGGTCGGGGCACCGCACCACACCTCTACTGGTGCTAAGGGTGCGATGGGGAAATCACCGAGTTTCTGCATTTTAAGCAATGCCTCAATCTGGTGAGGGGCAGATGCCTCCACCAACAAGGTGCCATTGTGAAGCTTCTTGACCGAAGTCACATCACCAGCAACGCCCTTAATGGCTTTGGCAATAAATCGGATATGATAGGAAGAAGGGGTGGAAGGGGATTTAACTGCACCTAAGGCCTCCTTAGATCCAGGTACATGCTTTGCATCGGCGGTGGAGCCCTGCACCTTAAAGCTGAGAGGTCGTTGCCTCTTGTTTAGGGCAGGTGCCGATGCAGAAGAAGGCACAGAATCGTTCCGGGGTCCAGACGGCTTACTGGGGGAACGTGGCCTCTTGCTTGGAGCACTACTCGTCTCCACAGGCTTAGCGGCAGTCGGCCCACTCAGTGGGGTGGAACCAAGGCCATTGTCTACAGGCTCAACACCAGAACAAGTCCCAGACAGAAAAGTGGAAGAAGAAGACAAAGGAGCGGGGTTATTTGATGAGGCCCCCAGCCTCGGTTTAAGAGTTGCCATAATTTGATTAAATTATTAAATTCGCTGCCCGCAGGCCTCACCCACCATGGAGCCCAACAAGGGGATGCCCATTCGGGTCGCCAAGGGTGCTCAGGGTGGCATATTCCCCAAGTACCGGATCATTTTCATCGGGGTTGACTGCCGGTCCACTTACAGTAACCCTAGGAGGCATAACCACTTATGCGCCCCCGGCCAATTGACCAAGACCGGGCTACTGCCTTGGCCTCCCGTTTTCCCTTGAAGCTGTGGCCAAAGTGATGTTTTGGAGACTGTGGGTCGCAACCCTAGTCCCCGATGTCTGTCAGCCAAAACACAAGTGTGAAGTGGCTCAGAGACATCGCAGGGCATACGCCTCCTCAACCACCAGGATCTGCTTTTAACAGGGGCGCGGGTCTCCATGCACGGCAAACACGTGGGTAGGCGTTTGTTTACGGTCACCTCAGTAAGGAACCTACATCGACTGCGAACAAGTCAGACAGTTATCAAGTAACTGACACAGATAGGACACGAACAACCACAATGATGATATCGTCATGTCCAGAACACCAGTCATGGGCAAAGACGATAGTGGTGTTGTCCAGTCAGGGGCCATAAAAGGTCACCCCCTTTAGTCGCCTCTTACGACATGCAGGTATGCAGTGTGCCTATTCTACCCCGGGCACACAGGGGGAACCTCATTGAGGAGCCTACATCGACGAAGAACAAGTCAGACCGAACACTGGAACAACCACGATGTTGGTATCGTCCTGTCCATAACACGTCATAGACAAGGATGACAGTGGTGTTGTCCAGACTGGGGCAAGAAAAGGTCACCCCTTTTAGTCGCCTCTTACAACATGCAGGTATGCAGTGTGCCTATTCTACCCCGGGCATACCTGTATGCCCCGGCCCCAGAGAAGGTTGACACGATTGGCGTCAGTTGGATGAGACTGGAAGAGGCGAAGGGAGCCACTGTGGGCCCGAATTGCACTCCGACATTCCTCAGTCCACCATGGCACCCATACTCGTGGTGGGTTACACGAGCTCTGGGGAATAGATGCCAATGCCGCACTGACTACCACCTCTGTGAAGTGGCTCCCTAGATCATTGACCCATCAAAATCACACAGCGGGTGAAAGTGGACCCAGTGGGCAAACTCTTCCCAGTCCGCCTGATGCAGACACCACCGCGGTGGCCGCTGGGGCAGAGCCCCACCTTCACTGCTAAGACTAATGGGGAAGTGGTCACTTCCACAAGAGTCAGACAGAACCTCCCATTGCAAACCTTGCTCCAACCCAGGAGAGCAGATGGAGGGGTCTATACAGGAGAGACCACCAGTGGCAGTCATGACTTGTGTGGGGGCACCTGTGTTTAGGACAATGAGGCCATTGTGTGACACCCATTGCTCCACAAGGAGCCCTCGAGGATTGTGGCTGCCGAGCCCCATTGCGGATTATGGGCATTAAAATCGCCCATAATCAGGAAGGGTCTGGGGAGCTGGGTGGTGAGGAAGTCAAGGTCTGCCCAGGGGATATCAATCCCAGGATGCATGTAGAGGGAACACAGAGTAGTGGGAACATCCAGTTGCAGGGAGACTGCCACTGCTTGAAGAGGCGTCTGTAAAGCCACTGGGATGTGCATGCATCCATTCCAGATACAGATAGCCACCCCTCCTACAGGGTGGCTTCCCTGCTGCCGGGTGTCTGCATACACGGTGAAGCCCCATATTGAAAGTGGTGTATCACTATGGCAGAGGATCTCCTGGAGAGAGATGCAAATGGGGTTGTGCCGTGAGATCAACATTGTGATCTCGTCCCTCTTGTGGGAAAATCCTCGAACAGTTCCATTGAGGGAGACTCACCATCAGGTGGGCTTTGGATGTTTATTTCCATTCCTCCCTTTTCTCCGTCCCACAGCAGAAAAGGGAGGGGTGACCACAATGTCGTCTTCCTCCTCAATCTTAAAGGAGGAATCCCTATTCTGACCCAGTTGGGGCATACTGCCACCCAGTACTTTCTGCCAATTGCGAGAGAGCCTGGGTGGACGAACCAAGGACACGCGCCCCACTGCAGGGGTGGGGGGTGTCCCTACCTTTTTCCTGCCTGCCTCACCCACCATGACCTCTGTGGAGGAGGTCGGCTGGGCTGAGCCAGGGAGGGGGCTGTTCGAGGCAGATGCCACTGTTTGATGAGAGGCATCTGTGGCCTCCAAGGAGGCTGGTATCGTCGCTATGGAAGGGCCCAAAGGTGAGCCACATGTAGTGATGGAGCCAGAAGAGGCCTCTGGCATGGGGTCGGGATCTGTCTGGCAGCCAATGCTAGCACAGACAGGTATCCCATTGGCCCTGTGGGCCTGAGTGGGCAACAAACGGATGAGGAGGGAGTTGTGGTAGTATGTCTGTCTGGGTGCAGACAGGACACAGCAGCCGGCTTTACACCACCTGCATAGTACAAGCCATGGCTTGGCGTCCATGGGAAGGCTAGCAGCTGCCGTACATCTTGAAAACTGATACCCTTCTTGACACGCAACTCCTGGATTGCACATTCCTGTAACCAGGTGGGGCAATCCCGAGAAGAGCTTGGGTGGTTTACTTTACAGTTGGTACAATAAGCTGCAGTCTTGCATGGCTCAGGAGAATGGTCTACCTGCCCACAAGTGCCACACATGGCCCTGGCAGAACAGGAATTCTGGCCATGGCCATACCGTTGGCACTTGAAGCAGTAAAGGGGGCTTGGAATGAAAGGACGTACTGGCAAGTGGAGGTAGCCAGCCCTGATGTATTCTGGCAATTTGGGCCTATGAAAGGTCAGCACCAAGGTGTCAGAGGGGTGGGATTCTCCATCCCTTCGAACCGAGGTGTGGCGGACAGCCACCACACCCTGGTCCCTGAGCTCCTTCACTATGTTCTCCTCTTACTCCCCACGTAGGTCGGGGCACTGCACCACACCTCTACTGGTGTTTAGCGTGCGATGGGTTTCAACCAGAATCGGGATGTTACCCAGGTTCTGCATTTTTAGCAATGCCTCAATCTCATGAGGGGCAGCCGCCTCCACCAACAAGGTGCCATTGAGAAGCTTCTCGACCAAAGTCACATCACCAGCAAAGCCCTTTACGGCTTTGGCAATAAGGAAGGGCGCCGCCTTCCCCAAAGCTGCACCATTCTCTCCAGATATGGAAAGAAACCAGATAGGATAAGAAGAAGGGGTGGAAGGGGATTTAGCTGCACCTAAGACCTCCCTAGATGCAGGAACATGCTTCACATTGGCGGTGGAGCTCTGCACCTTAAGGTTGAGAGGTTGTTGCCTCTTCTTAAGGGCAGGTGCCGATGTAGTAGAAGGCAGAGTCGTTCCGGGATCCAGACAGCTTACTGGGGGAACGTGACCTCTTGCTTGGAGCACTACTCATCTCCACAGGCTTAGCGGCAGTCGCCCCACTCAGTTGGGTGGAACCGAGGCCATTGTCTTCAGGCTCAACACAAGAACAAGTCCCAGACAGAAAAGGTGAAGAATAAAACGACAAATGGGTGGGGTTATTTGATGAGGCCCCCAGCCTCTGTTTTTGAGTTGTCATAATTTGATTAAATTATGGAATTCGCTGCCCGCAGGCCTCACCAACCACGGAGCCCAACAAGGGGACGCCCATTCGGGTTGGCAAGGGTTCTTGGACAGGATACCATAAGGGTGGCATAATCCCTGAGTACCAGAGCAAAGGCATCGGGGTTGACTGCCGGTCCACTCATAGTAACCCTGGGGGCATATAAATATGCCCCCCCCCCCGCCGCCTGACCACCTGTCAGGTGACAAAGGGCACACATAGAAGCACCCCCTGGCCCTTGACCAAGACCTCCCGTTTTCCCTGGAAGCTGTGGCCAAAGTGAAGTATTGGAGACTATAGGCCACAACCTAAGCCCTCGCTGGCTGTGAGCCAAGTCACAAGTGTGAAATGGCCCAGAGACATCGCAGGGCATATGCCTTCTCAATCACCAGGATCCACTTTTCCCAGGTGTACAGGTCTCTACACACGGTCAACGTGGGTAGGCGTTTTTTTACGGTCACCTCTGTGAGGAGCCTACACCAACCGCAAACATGTCAAACCACAACTGTCAATCCAGGTGAAGACAAGACGGTCGTGTGAATCCACGATGGTGGTTTCATCCCGTCTACATCTCCAGAACGTCATGTGCTTATTCTACCCCGGACACATGGGGGATTTGGTCCACGGGAGCTATTTTATTTCACTCCTTTCCTCAGCACATCCAGGGGCTGACTAAATCGCCATTCCCCAAACGCACTTTGGAGTTCCCCTATCTGCCACCTGGGGATGTGCCAACGTAGCAGTTTACTCTGCCTGTGGATAGGACCAAGAGTGGTGTCAATACAATTGATCATAAATGCGCTAACTATTCCACAAGTAGATGCAAATGACATTGGCCTATGGCTATATTTCATGCCATGCTAAACATCTCCACTGTCAATGCCTATGTGATATACCTAGGCCTGAAAAACAGTATCGTCATACCAAGATTTGATTTGAACAAATCAGTGCATAGATATTTGCTAGAACAGCATTTACAAAGAAGGGTTTTGAATGAACACTTGCTCTGGGAAGTGCAATTGTCAATTGCGCATCTGATCAAAAGGGATGTGCCCCAAAAGGATGATTGTGACCTAAATGCAAAGAGAAGATGTGCTCTGTGTCTAAGGAAAGGAGATGAAAAAACTAATATTTCATGCAGAAGATGCAAGTGCCCAACCTGTCCAGATTCGTTGGTAAACATACTATCACCAAAATCAAAAGAATTTTAAATAAATTTTTTTTTATGTAATGTTTTAAACCAATTGCAATAATACATGTTGTTTTTGATACTTCAGTCAGTTTCTTAATTTCCAAATTTATTTTTTTTAATGTGATATAACATATTGTATTTCTTTTGCATTGTGTTTTATTTTCTAATAACAAATAATGTTTGTTTTTTGCAATAATAAAGTTTTTCTCTTAAAGGGAGTGCCTTTTAAAAGGCAAGTACTCTGATAAAAATTATAACTATGTGGCTTAATTTCATGCATAAGAAAGCTGAAAGTAATCTTTTCCAAACTAAGATAATAACTACAGATAGAGACAAGAAAAACGAGTTGCAAACTTAGCTTTTGATGTCTTCTAGGCTGCAGTCCACTCCTCTGTGGCTTCTTGGCAAAAGGCTTCTCAAAAATGTTCAAATGACAAACAATTAGATTCTATGAGCATAAAAATAATTCAATTTTTTCAAATTACTAATCTAATAAATCAAAGAAACAATACTTATCATTTTTGTTGGAGAGGTTCCTACGTTTCGCAAGTAGGTTCTTGCTTCTTCAAGATCCGTTCAAGGTAATCTTTTCCAAACCTACAATGGGCAAAATATCTCCTGGGGTTAGCTCAACCCCAACTGACCAATTGAGCAACAACCACATCACTTTGCCATTTAAGGGTTAATGACCATGTCAGTTTTAATATGAAATAATGAGGTCTTTTCAGTACATCAGAGGCGGACAACTCATAATTAGGTCAATTAATATCTTGTTTAGCTGATAAGTCATCAAGGCATTAGCTAGACTGTTGGCTCTGTAAAACTATTGCTGAGCAGGTCTTCCATGTTTTCCAATGGGACAAAAGGGGTATCTGACCTTGAATAGGTAGGAGAAGGGATTGCTATTGTTGTAATGATACACTGAAATAAGAATTGGTGACTAACTTTGAATGCATGCTTTGTGTTTTTATCAATCAATATTTTTAAGAACATCTGAATTAAAATTATAAACTTGTTATTTTTAGGCATCCCTGGAAGACCTGGACTTATTGGCCCTCCTGGACCACCTGGATATCCAGGTAATTAATTTCATGATTTGGTTTAATCCATCAAAAGAGGTCCACTGATTCAGCATGAAACAGCTGAGGTGATTCCACAACAGATTCCACAATTGTTATTCAGTCCTGTAATGAGGGTATGAAGCGCCTAGGGCAAGTGTCTAACTTGCGCCTCCCCTAATGCAATAATGACAAAAGCAGTAAAAATTTTATAACAAGGTAAATTTCACTAAATGCAATTTGACAGTCATGGTTGATTCATGTAGATTAGAATGGTCAAGTAAAATAAAAACCACGTGCAGCTCCCAACTGGATCAGTATCCTTTATTTTGGGCCCTAAACCCAGTTGCCCTACGCTCTCATTATGGCACTGGTTAGAATAAGGAATTCTCAACTTCATTGAGGGATTCTCAGTCTTGAACGTTTTGTGTTTGATGGAACTTCATGTTAATGTTCCATAAGACTGTGTATTGTAACCCACTTAACACCATGGGTTAACCTTCAAGCGCTCGCATGGGTGGCAAATTGGCCGCCAAATTAAATAAAATTTTGTGCCACTGTAGCAGGACTGAATAAATGATTTGGACCACCTAGTATTCTCAAGTTGTATATTTGATCACAACTTGCAATTAAAATTTTTTTTCCAACTCATGTCAATTTGGAGCAATTCGTTTTCAGAGTAGCTGGGGTTGTGGAGGATTACACAAACGGCCATTCTGCTGCCTCGCAAGTTCATAGGAAAGTGGTTCCCCATAGCAGGATTTTTGGGGCTCCATGGCACAAAGCACTGCAGATCCATGGTCCGACTATCAGGGTCCTACTATTGGGGTTTGACCATCATGGTCCAACTAGTAGGGGCCCACTGCCAGAGTCCCAGTATCAGTGCCCAAGTATCAGGGTCCAACTATCATGGTCCCAGTATCAGGGCCCAAGTATCAGGGTCTGACTATCATGGTCCAAGTATCATTTTGTCAGTATCAGAGTGAAGGTATCAAGGTCCCAGTATCAGGGTCCTACTATCCTGGTCCCACTATCATAGTCCTAGCGTCAGAGTCCAAGTATCAGGGTCCCAGTGTCAGGGCCTGAGTATCAGGGTTAAGATATCATGGTCCCAGTATGAAGGTACCGGAATCAGGGTCACACTAGATCACATCTAGTTTAGTTTCTTATTTAATTTCGTTTATATCTGTTTAATTAACTAGATTTGTCATGATGCTTTCTATAAACATCTAGTAAACTGCCATATGCAAAGAAAAATGAGAGGCGGCCAGTTTGCCACCTTGCGAGCTTGAATGTCTTTCAAAATAATGCGAGCACTTGAAGGTTAAATTCACGTATATAAAATGACTATAACATGTATTTAGATAGAATGTAGGCATGCCTCCCTATTTATATTAGGCTTCACAATGATATTTTTAACATGGGGGTTACATATACAGTATTAACCAGTTGAACTTTTATGTCGACTATATCTGTCATAGCCGAAGTGCATTTTTACTACAAATGGAGGACATACTCGCATTATGGAATTTCCTGTAAATCTTAAAGATATGTCGAATTCGTTTGCCTGGGTGTGAACAATAGCTCAAATACTAGATTGATAGGAGCATACCTCGAGTAGTTGGGGCCCATGGCAGGAGTACCTATTGCTAAATTTGTGGGCTAACTTTAAGGGTAAAGCATTTTAGGGTTAGAGGTTTGGGCGCCATGGGACGATTACATGCAGTCATTTGGGCACTGCCATTGCCGAAGAGCTAATGGGAAAATGTGAATGGTTATAGGCTATGTTTATTAAAACCTAAAATCATTAAATTGCTTAAACAAAAAAATATTGTTACTAAACATTGGTTATTAAAACTTAGAAACGTTAAATTGTTTAAAATTGAAAGTTGATTAGTTCCTTAGGAAATTATGGGCAATGCTTCTTCAAGTACCTAATAGCATCCATATATCACCTTAAAAAATCATGAAATGAAATCCGAAACGTGACTAGTTCATCCCTTAGAAGCAGCTTTACATGTTATAAAAACGTTTTTTATTGAAAATTGCAACCCGCAGCTTGCAAAAGTCTGCAAAACGTTTCTCCACAACTTCACTGATAACTACTCCCTCAATAAACAGATGGATTTAAATGGTACATAATCTAACCAAATATGATGGCCTGACAGGGCTAGTTTCCAGTGTACCTCCTGATTGAACTTTGCCATCATGCAAATTATCCCATAGACAAACTATTATGTACTCTGATGTGCTAATAGTTCTTGAATACTGAAATATTTTCAGTTAAGGAACATTCCCTCAAGGAAGTAAGTGATATTGTAATATGTATTTTGAAAAACAATTTTAAACAGTGTATTCATGTTGAATTTAGAAAATGTGACTAATTCATAATGTGTCCACTTTCAAAAACCAATAGATCAATGCTGTATTGCAACAGTGGACATATTGCAGAATGCGAGTACATGCAGCTCTTAGGTATCTTTGATAGGCCCAAAGAAATTGAATAATCAAAGAATTTTAATACTTTTTCCTTAACAATGAGCATCTATTGTATAGTAAAAAATACCAGGAAAGGATATGAGTATATTCATTGGGAACCCTGGCTGTCTCACACAGTAAATAGAGCTTCTCTGGGCATGTGCAAGGAGGTGGGCCCTTCACCACATTCGAAATCATACCTGGCAAAAAGCTATGATTATGAAGGTTCTAACCATTGTCACAATGGGCGGGTGTTAAGGAGGAGGCACAAGTACACTCCACACACTTATATTCATAGTGGGAATGCCCACTTCTTGATTAATTTCAACATCAGATTTTGTGTGATAAAGAACGTTGGATGCAGCAAATTTCTCCTCTGCTAAATCCTCTACACCTACCTCCTGATCTCCTGTGAGCAGCCTCCTAAAGTGTGGCCTGCTATGGCTGCTTGGCTTACACCCCAACCCATGAAATTAATGAAATCAAATCTATTAATAATATAATAATGATGATAATTTATAGCATTATTTGTTTAGTTTCAATCATTATAACATAATTGGACTTCATAAGCCCTAGGCCTAGAAAAGCATAGATCCATCCCTGCAAGCCATTCTCCACTGTATTTGTCTTCCTCATTCCCTGTCCCCCTCTCCTTTGTGTATTTGTACTTTGCATTATAAATGAATCATCGGGGAGGGGGGGTTGAGCTAACACAGTGGGGGGGGGTTGAGCTAAAGCTCGCATATATTATACACATAAGTTTATATGTGCATGGGGGGGTTGCAACACCAAAAACCCCACCCTGGATCCGCACGTGCTCACAGTGACATGGTTTGGCCACCCGTGTGATATTGCAATACTACTTGCTTATAACATGATATATGGGAATAGGTTTCAAAATATATGTTTCTTGTTTTTAGGAATTCCAGGTGCAAGAGGGAAAAAGGGGCAAGATGGGAAACCTGGTACACCAGGTAAGAAATTAATGCTGGGTCATAGCATGTCGAATCACCTAAAACTCACATAAGGCTCTGACTTGACCCTCCCAAATCTGATGAAATTTCATAATAAAGTAACCCTAGACCTGAAATGAAACTATGTGAAATATTAGAGCTCAGTGTTCAATGGGCTATCATATCATTAATGTGCACATGCCACTTCTCAAATTAGTTCTAGTTCCCAAATAAGGGTGAAATTTGGCATGCTAGGTTAATGATTGGTGCAGGATGTTGTAGCATGATCAAAAAGTTGTACTATTGACCATTCAGCTATCTATCTATCCAAACCAAAGTCACCACCAAATTTTGTCATGACAAATTTGGACCCAAGTTTGGACACCAGTTGTTCAGCAGCAAAAGATCTATACAGTATGTCTTGATATTTTGCAATGATGCACAATGCACACTATATTAATCTTGGTTGAAATAGCAACTTTGTTGTACTTATATATCCAGAGATTTTGTACATGAAAGTTGCTGAAAAACATTTGGCATGGAAAATTAGCCACATTTCAGGACAAAATATCTCAAAATGTGTCATTTCCAAATTTGTTTTCAACGATACCATTACAAAAAGCAGATTGTTTTTCATCAAGAATAATGTTTATTTACGTTGGGATCTAAGTTCCTAGGGCAGCCACAGGACTATAAAAATGACCGTTGTATCAACATACGATGTGCATTGCATATGATAAGCCACTGGAAGTTGTCTATTTCTGAGACTTAAAGAGTACTAGTATAATTCTTAATTTGGTCAATGGTGACTGGGCCACTACCAATCTAACCGATTGGCAACCCATCACCTCAAACCTGATAGCCATGCAAGGCTAGCCATGGCTGGTCCAGTTTTTCACAGGTTCCCAAGCCTGTTAGCTGGGTGTCTAGCATGTTCTTGTGCCACTTAATGGGTGTCTTTCAGGTTCCCAAGCCTGTTAATTGGGTATCTGGCAGGCTCTGAAGCCTAATGTGGAGTCTTAGTCTAGGATTCCAAACTTGCATTCGACACACCAGTTCTCATGAGATCACTGAAGTTAAGCAACACAAACCCATGTTAATATCAACATAGGTGGTTGGTAGAGGACTTGGGTGCTGTAAATTTCCCATCTCCTATATTTTATACAACTGCCTCCTCCTCTCCTGTAAGCAACAACTTAAGGGCTAGGCCTGCTATGGCTGCTTGGCTTATTAAGATCATTACTAAGTTAATGATCTAATAGTTAAGGTCTGCCCAATAATTGAAATAAGTGACAGGGGCAGATTACCTACAGCTAAGGCCAGTTGGGTAAATAACATGATGCTTCTGGGAGGGCAAAGGATTGGAGTGAAGCTACTTGCATATAGCACATGCCTCACAGATCTTCATTACACGTTTACGATGGATGGATTCATTTCAATAAAAGGGCTGCCACTAGGTTTGGAACAAAAATTAAGGAGTTTATCATTGACTTTTTATGGAGGAGACATAAGCAGGGCTGCTAGACAGTAATAGTGTATGGATGGGCAGGAAATTGGCTGTAAATGATCATTTGACTTTGCTTGTAATTAATTGTAGAAGCATAGTCAATAAAGTGGCTGAATTTAATGCACTCACTAACAGATGGGATGCTGATATCATTATAGGCACTGAATCATGGTTAAGGGAAAATATAACCTCAAATGAGACTTTTCCTGATAGGTACACAGTACACAGAAGACACAGGGAAGTAGGTAGAGGGGGTGTTTGTTGCTGTGGACAAATCATTGAGAAGTTCAAGGGAAATAGGGTTTGACGGTGACTGAGATGCTGTCTTGTAGTGTTTCTGGCTCAGCAGTGGGGAATTATGTGATTGCCTTCTACCATCCACCAGGAAATGATCCAGTTCCTTTGTTGAGTTTGGTGCAGTCTTTTAGATCATAGAAAGAGGGTCCCTGCAGTGCTCTGAATTCCTTCTTGGAGCAACTCTTTTTGACTGGATTTGAACAGGTTGTGACCATGCCAACTCATGAGAAGGGGAAATAATGTGCCTAGCTCTGTCAGGGATGTGAACTGCATTAAGGGAATTAGTGACCATGCAAGGGTTAAGGTTGAGATAGCAAGAAAGCTACCAAGGTATTGTACACCTTGTAGGGAGACTTATCAATATCACAGAGCTGATTGGGAATTGTTTAGATCATATTTAGAATCCCATTAGAACGATTTTCAGGTCACTGCCAATGCTTACAGTGTAGATGAATCTTGGCTAAGGTTCTCAACATTATTAGAGGAGGGTACAAGACAGGCCATCACTACTAAGAAGAAGCAGGACAATGATTATCCTGACTGGTAAACACAGGAAGTGAAGGCAACTTTGGCTAAGCACAGAAGACTCAGGAACTTATTTAGGAAAGAGCTAAATCCAGATAGCGAGCCCACTTTTAGGGAAGCCAGGAGAAGGGCAAAAGGATTAATTAAAAGTGCCTACACAAATTTCCATTGCAATATTTCGGGGGAAAGGCTCAAGAAAAACCCAAAAGCACTCTGGGGTTACCTAAAATGTGCAGAAAGGGGGTTATAGGGTTCCAGCTGTGAGGGATGGCTCAGGAAACTTAGTTAAAGAGTTTTATAGCAGCACATATTTTTAATTATTCATTTGCAAATAGCAGGGGTGATTGCCCTCCAGGGTCAGTTGGGGATTTTTCAAGGGGGAATAGAGGAGGTTGTCATTACAAGAGAAAGAGTTAAGAAGCTTTTTGATAAATTAGTGGTCCATAAGAAAAAGGGACCTGATAACATTTCTCCATTAATTCTACAAAGACTTTCAGGGATTGTTATCTACTACAGTGTTTGGTGGAAATTTGTAAAATGTCATTAGACAGTGCCATTGTTCCCTCCTCTGGGAGGCTGGTAAACGTTGTGCCAGTCTTCAAGTCAGGGGATACTGCTGATCCTAGATGCCACAGGCCAGTATCTTTAACGGCTGCTGTATGCAAGATATTTGAGCATATATTATTATCATGTATCATGGGATATTTGGAGGAAAATGGCATCCTTAGCAATAATCAACATGGTTTTAGGAAAGCGAGGTCATGTGACACTTAACTGGCTTGTCAGATGGACTACTGTATATTCAGAGAGCTCTAGACAAGGGTAAGCAGGTTGAAGTTGTAGTCCTTGACTTTGAGCAGGCCTTTGTCATGGTGCCCCATGACAAACTTGTTTCAAAAATGTCCAAGTTAGGGAATCATAGGATGGTTATTCAGTGGGTAACGGCCTACCTTAACGGCAGGCAGCAAAGAGTCCTTTTTGATGGTAAGACTTCAAAATGGAAACCTGTGACATCAGGAGTCCCCCAGGGAAGTATATTCGGACCTTTACTCTATATAATTTATGTTAATGATATCAGGCTTGACATACAATTATTTCTTGACTTATTTCTTGATGACACATGCATTGCAAAGGCAGTGGATGAAGGGTTATCTTTCCGTACAGAATTGCAACAGGACCTAATCAAGATATGTGATTTGAGCATAAAGTGGGAGTTGCCATTAAACCTGCACAAATGTAGCTTTCTTAGGATAAGCAGGTTTAGAAAGCAAGTTGATTGTACTTAATGCATAGGCGGTGTTTATATGGGTTGAAACCCATAAGCACCTTGGTGTTATTCTACAGACTGAAGGCACCTTGAAGGAGCACCTTGAAATTCATTGGGAAGGCTGGGTGTGCTCTCCATTTGGTTAGAAGAGTGTTGGGAGACAGCACAAAGGAAGTAAAAGAAGTAGCCTATTTTTCACTGGTACTGCCAATAGTGGAGTACTGTAGTCTAATTTGGTTTCCTTTTAGGCAGGGGTTATCTTGGGAAATTGAAATGATACAAAGGAGAGCTGCAGGAATTGTGCTGCATTGCTTCTCATAGGTGGAGTGTCTGAGACATGATCATGAAATTAGCGTGGGACTTACTACATCAGAGACCAGTATCTGAGAGCATTAAGCTTTTTAACTGACTGCTGAAATTTAGGTATGAGGGTACTCTGGGGGCAGCTTATCCCTGGTAGACTATAGGGGGAGAAAGGGTCATCCTTTCAAACTGAAGGAGGTTGGGGCACAAACATAATCATATTACTGGTCTTTTCTTCCAAGGGTCATTCGACAATGAAATTCTCTCAGTGAGGATAATGTGAGGAGGTTTCTTCAAGAATGTACCAATATAGCAGGTATGCAATATTTGGCTAAATAGATGTTATGCTTCAGGTTCCTTGGGGGTTCAGTGGGTCATAAATTAGGAATTAGAGTCATTCTTTCCAATGCCAATTTGGCCTATCAGGGCTGCTTGCAGTGTATTTTACCTGTGTGTGCCTCGGGCAGAATAGCTAGGGTTACTGTGAGTGGACCGGCCATCAACCACGATACCAATGGTCTGGCACTCGGGGATTATGCCACCCTTGCAGTATACAGCCCGAAAAATCTTGGCGACCCGAATAGGCGTCCCCGTGTTGGGCTCTGTGGTGGGTGAGACCTGCGGGCAGCGAATCTTAAATACTTTTCAAGTATGGCGTATAAACAGTGGCTGGGGGCCTCACCAAATAACCACACCCCACCCCCTTACTCTCCTTTACTGACTTGTGTTGAGCTGGAAGATGGAGGGCTTGGTCCCACCCAACTGAGTGGGCCACCTGCCAATGAGGTGATGGCGACAAACACTGCTCCAACTAAGAAGCTGCATTCCCCCAGTCACCCAACAGGATCAGGGAACGTACCTGTGGCGTCTAATGCATCAGCACCGGCCCTTAACAAGAGGCAACGACTCCTTAGCCTTAAAGTGCAGGGCTCCACCGCCAATGCAAAGCATATTCCTGCATCTAAGGTCTTAGCTGCAGTCAAACCAACATCCACATCTTCTTCCGATCCCCCCGGTTTCTTTTCATATCTGGGGACGATAGTGCAGCTTTGGGGAAGGCACCGCCCTTCCTTATCACTAAAGCCATCAACGGCATTGCCAGTGATGTTACTTCGGTCAAGAAAATGCACAATGGCACCTTGTTGGTGGAGGCATCTGCCCCCCACCAGATAGAGGCATTACTGAAACTGCAGAAGCTTGGTGACATCCCCATTGTGGTCGAACCCCATCGCACCCCATTGAACCCCATCACCCCATTGCAGTAGAGGTGTTGTGCAGTGCCCTGACCTACACAGGGAATCAGAAGAGCAAATAACGGAGGAGCTTAGGACCACAGTGTGGTGGCTGTCCGCCACACCTCAGTTCGACGGGGTGGAGAATCCCACCCATCTGACACCTTGGTGCTGACTTTTGGTAGGCCCAAGGTGCCAGAGTACATCATGGCTGGCTACCTCCACTTACCTGTATGTGCCTTTATGTGCATTGTACGAGACTGCTTTGGTGCTTCAAATGCCGGTGCTATGGCCATGGTAAGAATTCCTGCAACACCACTTGTAAACCTGCACCTGTTTGTATCAACTGTAAGGGCAACCACCCCGCCTCTTCTCGGGATTGCCCCACTTGGCTGCAGGAACGTGCGATCCAGGAGTTGCATGTCTAGAAGGGTATCTGCTTTCAGGATGCATGGCGGCTGCTAGCCTTGCCAGGGACATCCACGGACATCTCCCCTCTCATCCATTTGTTGCCCTCTCGGGCCCATGGAGTCCATGGGGTGCCGGTCTTCCTCTGGCTCAACCACCGCCTCTGGCCCATGCGTGGGCCCCGCAATAATGGCGGTGCCAGCCTCCTTGAAGGCCCCAGATGCCGATCATCACAGTGAGGCATAATCCTTGAAGACCTCCCTCCCTGCCTCAGCCGAACCAGCCCTCTACACGGAAGGGGTGGTGAGTGAGACAGGTGGAAAGAAACAAGGGACACCTCCCAGTCCTGCAGTGGGGCACGTGGCCTTCGTTCGTCCACCCAGGCTCTCTGGCAAACGGCAGAGAGCACAGGGTGGTTTCATGCCCTAACTGGGGCATGATGGGGATTCCTTCTTTGAGATGGAGGAGGACGACCCAACTGAAGGCACCCCTCCCTTTTCTGCAGGGGGATGGGAGGAATGGAAATAAACCACCTAAGTCCACGTGATGGTAAATTTCCTACAATGGATGAGATCACACTGCTGATCTCCAGGCACAACCCTGTCTGCATCTCCCTCCAGGAGATCCTGTGTCATGGTGATACCACCATTTCATTATGGGGATACACCACATATGCAGACACCTGACAGCAAGGAAGCCGCCCTGTGGGAGGTGTGGCTATCCTTATCTAGAATGTGTGCATGCATGTGCCAGTGGCTTCGCAGACGCCTCTGTAGGCAGTAGCGGTCACAATGCAACTGGATGTGGCCACCACGCTATGTTCCCTCTATATGCCTCCTGGGATTGATATCCCATAGGGCAGACCTCGACTCTCTAAGTGCCCAGCTTCCAAGATCCTTCCTGATTACGGGTGATTTTAATGCCCATAATCCTCAATGGGGCTTGGACTGTCGCAACCCCCATGGGCGACTTGTGGAAAAATGGGTGTCACATAATGGCTTCATTGTTCTAAACACAGGTGCCCCCATGCATGTGATGACTGCCACTGGTGGTCTTTCATGTATAGACCTATCCATCTGCTCTCCTGGGTTGGCACCAGGTTTGCAGTGGGCGGTTCTGTCACACCCTTGTGGAAGTAACCACTTCCCCATCAAGATTAGCAGTGGAGATGTGGCATTGCCCCAACACCCACCTGGTGTCTGCGACGGGCGGACTGGGAGGAGTTTGCCCGCCATATCTACTTTTGCCCACTGTGTGTATTTGATGGGGTCAACGACCTAGTGACCATGGGCAGATTAAACTGCTACGTTGGCACATCCCTGGGTGGCAGATAGGGGAATCCCCACATTGCGTTTGGGGAATGGCGACTTAGTCAGTCCCTGGATGTGCTGAGGGAAGGAGTGAAATAAAAGAGCTCCTGCAGACCAAATCCCCCATGTGCTTGGGGTAAAATAAGCACACATAGACGTAGACTGCATGAATCAACCATCGTGGATTCACAACGCCGTCTTGTCTTCCCCTGGATAAAACCACAGTTTGGTTTGACATGTTTGCAGTTAGTGTAGGCTCCTCACAGAGGTGACCATAAAAAACGCCTACCAGCATTGACCATGCATGAAGACCCATACCCCTGGGAAAAGCGGATCCTGGTGATTGAGGAGGCATATGACCTGCGTTGTCTCTGGGCCATTGCACACTTGTGACTTGGCTCACAGCCATCGAGGGCTTAGGTTGCGATCTATAGTCTCCAATACTTCACTTTGGCCACAGCTTCCAGGAAAACGGGCGGCCAAGGCAGAAACCCAGTCTTGGTCAAGGGCCAGGAGCACAAGTATGCGCGCCCTTGGTGACCTGACTGGCATGGCCAAGAGACCATGTTCCCCCAGTAAGCCATCTGGATCCCGGAACGACTCTGTGCCTTCCACTACATTGGCACCTGCCCTGAACAAGAGGCAACGACCTCTAAGCCTTAAGGTGCAGGGCTCCACCGCCGATGTGAAGCACGTTACTGCATCTATGGCGGTCTTGGGTGCAGCTAAATCCCCTTCCACCCCTTCTTCCTATCCTATTTGGCTTCTTTCCATATCTGGAGAGAATGGTGCAGCTTTGGGGAAGGCGTCGCCCTTCCTTATTGCCAAAGCCATCAAGGGCGTTGCTGGTGACGTGACTTCAGTCAAGAAGCTTCGCAATGGCACCTTGTTGGTGGAGGCATCTGCCCCTCACCAGATTGAGGCATTGCTAAAAATGCGGAAACTCGGTAACATCCTCATTCTGGTCGAACCCCATCACACCCTTAAAAACCAGTAGAGGTGTCTTGCGGTGCCCCGACCTACGTGGGGAGTCAGAACATAGTGGAGGAGCTCAGGGACCAGGTTGTGGTGGCTGCCTGCTGCACCTCGGTTCGATGGGAAGGAGAATCCCACCCCTCTGACACCTTGGTGCTGACCTTTGGTAGGCCCAAGTTGCCAGAATACATCAGGGCTGGCTACCTCCGCCTGCCGGTACGTCCTTTCATCCCAAGCCCCCTTCGCTGCTTGAAGTGCCAAAGGTATGGTCATGGCCAGAACTTCTGTTCTGCCAGGGTCATGTGTGGCACTTGTGGGTGGGGAGATAATTTGTTATACAAAATTTGGTGGTGACTTTGGCTGGGATAGACAGCTGAATGGCCAATAGTATTTTTTTTTTATTATGCTACTGCATTCTGCACCAAATGTTAACCCAGTATGCCAAATTTCACACCTATCTGGCACATAGAACTAATTTGACAAGTGGTCAAATTTGGTCATTTTTTGTGGCATGCACACATTAAAGACGTGATAACCCATTGAATGTAGGCTGTAACTTCTGAACTAAACCACATTGAGCTCTAATATTTCATACATTTTCATTTTTGGCTTAGGGTTATCTCATGAGATTTGGATGAGGTCGAGGGTGAAGCCAGTGGGGATTTGACATGGAATGGCCCTGCTGCTATTTGGTTTGAAACACTGGCATTTTAGTTGTGCCTGATATTTCTCGCAATCCCAGCCTACAATATTAGAGAGCTTGAGTGATCCATTGTAGAACAACGTGTGTTACACAGCATAAAAACACAGTAGAACGTATGGTTCTGTGAGAAACACAGTTTGAGTGCTCTGGAACCACACGTTATCTTTAACGTCCTGGCCTCTATTGATTGGAACATGAAACTTGGTTCCATTCGAAGTAATTTTAGTTAATTTGAATGGGTCCGCCATTTCATCATAACGTTCGTTTAAAGCTATGTAGAACGTATGATTACTTCAGCATACGTTCAAACACACGTTTCTAATTTTACTTTGGAATGTTGCACATGTGCAGTAAGATATTTGTCTGTTTTGCGTAACATGCGTTGTTCGAAAACGGATCACTCAAGCTCTCTAATGTCCCACATAAGACATACGGTAATACTGTATGTTTTAATTACTTTCTCAACATCTTTAAATTACCAAATAGGTCCTACATTACAGAAGCCAAAAAAAAAAAAACTGCTTGCAATAAATTTAAATTGCTCCATCAACACATGTTGGTGTTATGTTTATGTATGTTATGCTAATGGGTGAGGGAGTAAGTTATGCCAGGCTGAACCCTAAGGAGGCAGCCATATACCGTTTCACAAGCCTTTTGCATAATTTTTATATATAGTATTTGTCTGTAGGACAACCAGGAGTACGTGCATGGATGATTAGTGGATCAAAAAATGGAACTCTTCTAAGTAAGCAAACTAATTTTAATTAACCTGACTAATCTTCATGTTAATTATCTTGCTAAAATACTTGTAGTGTGTAGCAATTTATTGTTTCGTAAAGCGATTCTTAACTTTTTGCTGGAGTCAGCAAAAGGTTTAAGAATCCCTTTAAGAGAATAACTCTCACCTCTGATTTCTAAGTCCTAACTCACTGAAAACCCCAAGGAAACTGAAACATAGTGACACAGTTATCCTCACCAGTAATGTGTTCTTGAATATTCTAATCACGTTCAATTCACATACTACCCAATTATAAATTGATATACAGTATTACATTAAATAAATACCAGTACCAAGAGATCGAGTATCATACCTCCAACATTTGGCTGCCATACCGCCAGGGGTACCGAACCCCTGGTTAAGAGGTACCCGGAGAGTGGCTCATTGCATATGTATTGGACCCACCAGTTCTCATCTGATCATTGAAGTTAAGCAACGCAAAACCATCTGGCAATGACATGGGTGGCCGCTTCGGAAAGCTGAGCCTTCTTTTTTCGTTGATGTTTTAGGGCAGTGCTCCGCAACCTTTTCACACCTACGGCACACCAAAGTTCTTCCTAGAATTGCATGGCACATCAAGAGCTGAAATATATAGCAATGGCATAGCTAGGGTGGGGTCGCGTCCCACTCCAAGCGCCAGCTATTTAGCGGCGACCAAACTATGGTAGTTTCCTTTTTTGTTCCTTGAGGAGGTGCAAAAAAATGTCAGCTTTGGAACATCAAATTTTTCACCGCCCTGGGCAACATGAACTCCAATTTATCTTTGAACTTTAGGGCGTCACATTTTTAACCACCCACAGCAACATGATCTCCAACTATGCCACTGATATACAGTTGGGTCTCTTTTTATGCGGTATCTTTTTATGTGATTTCCGAGTTGTGCGGTTTGCATTTCATTAAAAAAAATGGCGAAATATGCATACTGTATGCTTGTTCAGGAAGTATAGTCAGTCTAAGGACCATGACAATGATAAAATCCACCGACTATTGTATTAGCCAGTCAAAGAAGTTTTAGTCTGTCAGAAATTAGCATACATAATAGGGGTTCCGCACTTGTACATGACATTAACAATCATACCATTATCATAATACCCTTATTCCGACTGTGGCAGGGTTGGGTCTGCAGTTCCACTGAACATGCTCTAAAATTAAAACTTATTTTGTTGTTGTTTATTGTTGTTTAGACATCTTTTTACATCCTTGATACCCTTATCAACCCTTATCAGCCTTATCAACCCTTATGATCATGGATGGGATGTGTGGAGTAGGAGTGACTAAGCGTTTGGAGGTGATCTGAACATTTTTAACCATGATGATATAGAAGAACTGCTGGTGGATGATGTCTTAAATGACAATGATATTATTAAACTAACTTTAGGAGCAGGCTGGTGTCATACCTCAAAGTGTCCCTGTACACATTGAGGTAATTTAACACATACTGTACCTCAAAGTGTCCGCTTTCACGTTAAAGTTTCGCTTTCAGCGTTAAAGTGTTCCATTACCCGGTTAAGTTATTTTGACAGAAATTTTGCAATGATTCACGTTACACATGTGCTCTGCAGAAAAGAGACAAATTTGGGCATCTGCATTCGTACCGTGATGGCTGGCACTTTGAGGTACTCAAAAATTGTCTCAAAGTGTCCCGCCGAACACTTTCAATTGGACCCCAGACACTTTGACATGTGACAAAGCCATCCTCCCACAGACAACCCAACCAATATCCCTTCGTGTTCCAGACGCCTGAATGGAGTGTCCGCAATCAGAACATGTTCAGGGAACCTGCAGACCCGACCCTGCCGCAAGTGGGATATGGGTATGACGATGATGATGATGGTCAAAACAAAAGTCTGCAGAGAGTGAGAAAAAATATGTTTGGGAAAATGTATTGTCTATATCAAACAGATCTATTGGAAAGACAGTTATTTCTGATGATGAAAGTGATTTACAAACAGTTTGCAGATGGTGTATACCCTTACAAGGTAGACAATTGAATTGAAATACAATTTAATTTAAGATTCATATACAGTCCAACCCCGATAATGAAGACCCCTAAGGGACCAACCAGAAGTGTCTTCATTAACCGAGTGTCTTTATTATCCAGAAAGTCCAAGTTTAGGTCTAATTGATGCTCATGATAGCTTCTTAGCATTTGTTTTTTCACTTAAAACGTACAACATAATGTTTCTAAATGAAATTACAATAAACAAATTGATAAATTTAATGAAAACATCAGTATATAGTGAAACCTCCCTTAATGGACACCTCTCTAAAGTGGTACATGACATTTTGTCCCAAAGTTCACTTATCCACTTCCCCATGGCTGTCCATCAATGAGAGTATACTGTATGTAAATGATTGGACTTTTACAAATGTGACTAGCTATCATCCAATTACAAGGGCAGGTATGTAATACTGTACACCCTTTACTAAAACCTTTACTTCTCAGTACAGTAGAACTCCAATTATCCGAACTCCAGCTTATCCGAATTGCTTATCCGAATTATAATTGGATGGAGCATCAGCCTGAGTGTGACCACATGCAACTTCTCACTGTCAAACGGATGCATGACTTGGCTGCTCAAAAACGGATACAGAGAGTCAAACAGCTTACTTTGACTGAGATGTTCAGGAAGCAATGATTTTCGTTACTACATACTTTTATACTACATACTGTACTAATGTGCAGCCCTTTTAAGTACAGTATGCTTAATACGTAAAAGTACTGCCTTTTCATTTAATTAAAAGTTCTTTTTATTTAAAAATAGTTTACTTATCCCATTTTCAACATGCAAACAGTAAGAAATTAAATTAGACCCATTTTTTTGGAAAAAAAAGCCAATTATCCGAATGGGGTCCGGTCCCCATTGCTTCGGATAATTGGAGTTCTACTGTAGTTGGTTGAAGGTTAGAGCTCTCTGCTCCAACAAAATCCCTAACTACCTTTTATAACTGCTTAAAACTAGCTAGACTATGTCCTTTTGAAATTTTTATAAAGCTGTCTTCATTATCGAGAGTGAAATTATATTGTAGCACATATACAGAAAAAGCATAAGTTGTTTTCATAATGCACTATCAGAGTCTTCATTATCCAAGGTACAGTTACATGTACTGAAATATACCTTTGGCTGGAATCTACCTAACTGTCTTCATTAACCAGAAAATTTCATTATCTGGGGTTTTCATTATCGGGGTTGGACTTTAAATCTTTTTCAGCTTCCCAAAGAAATTTATTAAGAAACCTGTTTTCTTTAACATCAACAAGCATTTTTTATGTGGTTGTACATTCATTTTAATTCGTTATTTCGGAGTTATGTGAATTTTAAAAATTATGGACTGTATCCCTAATTTTTCCTCAGACTTATACTCTCATTTTATGTGAATTCTTTTTATGCGATTTTCTGAGGAATGTATCCCCCGCATAAAAAGAGACCTGACTGTATAGATATTAGTTTCATCATCATCTCATCCTCCTTCCCGCCCATGGTGGGGTCGGGCCTGCAGGTTCTCATCCTCCACTCCCTCCTATCCCCCACCATGCCCCCCTCCACCCCACACTTCTCAATGTCCCTCTTGCAAGTATTCTCGTTATTGTGTTTGTTCTATCGAATCTATTGAAATATTATTTAGTTAGAAAATTATCTTATTTTATTTTTATTCGTAATTACTATAATCGGGTACAACCCCACTTCGAACCTAGAGTTTATAAAGTTATATTCCAGTTTTGAATTACCCACGAAGAGTGCACTCATACTAACCGGAAGATAAACCCCACCACGGCTTTACTTCATAACTGGTGGGAGGTTCCCTTGGGGCTTTTCTCTCGTCTGAACGAAGCCAACACATCTTGATCCATCATCAAATCTGGAGCCATTGACGCAATATCCCTTATCCTATAAGCATTCTATTAATAATATTGCTGTGAATCAGAGCTGGTACGAGAATGAGGCGAGCAAGAAAAGGACGCATCATTAGTAAAGTCAGTTACTTGAAAAATTTCAAAATTACTTTTAATGGAAATGAAGGAGTATTCGTTTATATGGAGAAGGCCTATGATAGGGTACCTAGACAGGTACTGTGGAGTGCTTTAAGGAAGAAAGGGGTTGATGAAGGCCATATTAGGATAGTGCAGGCAGGATATTTATGATGGTTCCATTGCTAGAGTGAGGACAGCATGGGGTAACACTGTAAGCTTCAACGTGAAGGTTGGTGTGCTGCGAGGGTCAGCACTTAACTCATACCTATTCACTCTAGTAATGGATTAGCTGCTGATGGGAATAGGGGAATGGGCCCC
>JAAFCE010006668.1:3545081-3561985 GCA_013389805.1 Trigoniulus corallinus
CACTCCCTCCTATCCCCCACCATGTCCCCCTCCACCCCACACTTCTCAATGTCCCTCTTGCAAGTATTCTCGTTATTGTGTTTGTTCTATCGAATCTATTGAAATATTATTTAGTTAGAAAATTATCTTATTTTATTTTTATTCGTAATTACTATAATCGGGTACAACCCCACTTCGAACCTAGAGTTTATAAAGTTATATTCCAGTTTTGAATTACCCACGAAGAGTGCACTCATACTAACCGGAAGACAAACCCCACCACGGCTTTACTTCATAACTGGTGGGAGGTTCCCTTGGGGCTTTTCTCTCGTCTGAACGAAGCCAACACATCTTGATCCATCATCAAATCTGGAGCCATTGACGCAATATCCCTTATCCTATAAGCATTCTATTAATAATATTGCTGTGAATCAGAGCTGGTACGAGAATGAGGCGAGCAAGAAAAGGACGCATCATTAGTAAAGTCAGTTACTTGAAAAATTTCAAAATTACTTTTAATGGAAATGAAGGAGTATTCGTTTATATGGAGAAGGCCTATGATAGGGTACCTAGACAGGTACTGTGGAGTGCTTTAAGGAAGAAAGGGGTTGATGAAGGCCATATTAGGATAGTGCAGGCAGGATATTTATGATGGTTCCATTGCTAGAGTGAGGACAGCATGGGGTAACACTGTAAGCTTCAACGTGAAGGTTGGTGTGCGGCGAGGGTCAGCACTTAACTCATACCTATTCACTCTAGTAATGGATTAGCTGCTGATGGGAATAGGGGAATGGGCCCCTCCATCCTTGATATTTGTTGATGATGTGGGAAGGCTTGAGGAGTCCAAAGAGGATCCACAAAAGGGCCTACAAGACATTAAAACAGCAATGGAAGGAGGGGGCCTTAAGGTAAACATGAAGAAGACTGGGTACCTAGCTTTCAATTTTAGTGACCAGGGGCAAGGGGGTGAGATTCATTGTGAGGGAGAGGGTATTCCAGAGGTGCCAGAGTTTCGTTATTTAGGATGAGTTTTCCAGAGAAATGGGGAAATAGATTCTGACGTGAACCATAGGAAGTGAAGACAGGCAAGTGGGGTCCTGTGTGACAGCTGGGTCCCAATAAAGTTGAAGCTATGCTGTATGGTTCAGAGTGTTGGGCAGCTACACAGAACCATGAAAGGCAAATGATAGTGGCTGAGATGTGAACGCTGCACTAGATGTGTGGAGGTGTTACGATCCAACAGAATACAAAACAATTACGTTAGAGGTAGCTTTGGGGTGGGAGACATTGCAGAAAAGATGAGAGAGAATTGGTTCAGAAGGTATGGGCATGTGATGAGGAGGGTAGAGGAGCTTATTAGGTCCATTGTTGGACTGTAGGTGGTTGGGAGGAAGACCAACGCAGACGTGGGAACAGGTGGTGCAAAGGAACCTCAACCTATTCTCCTTTAGTTTTTCAGCATTGTCCATCACCCGAACACTATCTCTAATATACTCGTTCCTAATTCTATCAGCTCTCGACACCCCACTCATGTACTTCAGCATTCTCATGTTGCCTACTTCCATTCTATTGACGTGGCTCTTCCTGACTTCCCAACACTGATCCATATGACATAACTGGACTAAACACTGCCCTGTAAAACTTCGCTGTCAACGTGATTTGGACCACTTGGACCATTGGATTGACTTCAACCATTGATTCACGTTACTGTTTTTTTCAAGGTCCGTTCAGTTGCAAAATGGAAACCGCAGTGTTTTATTTGGAACATGTAGGTACACATGCCAGCTATTTCTCTTGATAGTCACCTCACCAACTGAGACATTTGTCCTATTGTAGGAGGAAATTTCCTATACCCTTGTCATTGAAGGCAGCCGTCAGTCCTTTCAGCCACTCTGTACACTGGTCTACAGGTCGTCTGAGTAAACTTCTGCCCTCCTAGCCAGCGCTTCATGTTAGCAAACCTCTGCCTTCCTAGCCAGCACTTCATGTTATCAAACGTCTGCCCTCCTAGCCAGCGCTTCATGTTACCAACCTTCTGTCCTCCTACTTAGTGTTTCAGCACCCACCATACAGCCTAGGCTTGACCTCCTCCAACTTCCATACCTTGGCAAGGCTAGGAGGCTAGAAGGCTAGAATCTAGGAACGCTGGCTAGGAAGACAGAAGTTTGACTCAAACGAGCTGCAGACCAGTGTACGGAGTTGTCAAAAAGGACTGGTGGTCACGTGCAGATTCAGGTTGGGGATTTTGGGGTTGCAACCGCCCCCCATGCACATGGAAACTTATAGTATATTCGCATAATATATGTGAACTTGCACAGACCCCTCCCCCTCGACGAAAATCCTGGATCCATGCATACTACACTATCTAGAGAAGTAGCTGGAATGTGTTCCTACATACTCCAAATAAAAAACTGAATTTTCACTGAGGTTTTCATTTTGCAACCAATCGGAACTTGACAACAGTGCCCTCGTAGATTCTATGGGTTACATCCAAGTCTATCTCCCCATTGCTTTGGTCTGTTGATACTAAGGGCTTTACCTCTTACACCTTTTTCACAGGTGGACCCCTAGGGAGTACACCATTATTTTTGCTGTCTTTAACAATTGAAAGCTAAATACCCTGGCTTCTTCCGGGTTATCTTTATCCCCCCTCTTCTGTTGCTCCTCTAATATCATTTAGGCCCATTTCTACCTGTTGCTTTGGTTCGGCAAATACCATGCAATGAGGGGCCCATTCTCCTCCCGTCAGCAGCTCGTTCAAATTCAGAATGAAAACGTTGTGTACTTAGTTTTGAACCTTTCTGTACCTCAACCTTCACTGCAGAGCCTCAAGTATTTTCCCAAGGAGTCCTCACCCTGGCTATCGAACCATTGGCTACCTTTTCTAGGTCGATAAAGATGGCATGGAGATCTTTCTATGATGCCCTATACTTTTCTAGCATCTGCCACAGAATGAAGATTACTTCCATTGTGTACCAATCTGGCATGAACTCGATCTGATTTCACCATACACTAGTTTTATCCCAGATTGTGACATTCAAATACTCTATGTGGTAATCTCAAATACTTTTTTAAATATTTTGATGATGTTTATTCAATGGAATAAGTTTAATAAATGACTTATACATAAGTATTTTGCTAACAATTTAAAATAAGATAAAAAAATAATATTTATTTGACTTGTTTTGGTAGGTGCGATTTTATAGAAACTTTATAGAAAGATATTCTAGAAACTTTATATAACTATTCAATTATACTCTTCTTTTAACTGGATTTCATAATACCTTTCAAACTACCATCATAGAACACTGTCATAAACATTCTTGCTAATACCCAAAATGCATAAGGAGTCTTGCTAATACCCAAAAATAGTCACATTAGTGTAGTGGCTATGCAGCATTAGAACTATGCAGTGGATGGGGCTCTAGTGACCTTGTAGTTGAAATGCCCTGAAACACCAACAAACCAAACCAGTTTTTGTGAATCCACTAGCTGGGCTGTGTTCCATACAATATTCAATTAGTGTTGTAGGAAAAATTTTGGACCCGAGACTTTGCAATAGTGCCACCCGGTGCAGTAACCTCTCTCCCCTTGGTATGCCACTGGCACCATCATTATAAAAATTACATTGAACAATGCTCACAAGCAGCCATCAATGACGTGAAAGATGGAGTGTTGTCAATACGTCAAGCAGCTGAAAAATACAACATACCACAAAGAACTATTGGGAATAAAGTAAAAGGGAAACATCCTAAATGTGTTGAAGGACAAACTTCACTCACACTTCACTTCATTCACAAGAAAATGAAATTCTCCAACAAATGTTTGTATGTGCTGACTGGGGAATGCCATGAAGATCAGCAGATGTGAAAATAATAGTCAAGAACTATACTGTTTAGAAAAAGTTGGGTGGGCGATACCCAAATTTCATGACAATTCCCCAGGGATTGAATGGTATTACTCATTTATTCAATGGCATCAGAAAGAGGTGACAGTAAGAAAGTGCCAAAGTAATTCAAAAGCAAGAGCCAGTGTTTGCATTGATTCAATTTCAACTTTGATCACATTTGAAGAAACTTTGAGTTGTGTGCCTGTTGAAAATATACTCAATTATGATGAGACAAATTTAAGTGATAACCCAGGTTACAAATTAATGGTATTTTGAAGAGGGGTGAAAATCCATCAAGAAATACGAACTCATCAAAGGGGTTCATTTCTTTATTGTTTTTAGCATCAGCATTTGGTGAAATTTTTCCATGTTGTGTCATTTATAAGGCACAGAACATGTGGTCACCTTGGGTTGAAGGAGGGCCTCAACACACTCAATATGGATGTACAAAATCAGGTTGGTTTGATGGGCCAAATTTTAAAGAATGGTTTATAAAAATAATCTTACCATCGGCCACACAAAACCAGGAACCAATAGTCTTAAGCACACACTTAAGCTACAAGGTGATTTGTCTTCTTACCACCTAATGCCACACACTCATGCCAGCCACTGGATGTGTCATTTTTCGACCACTGAAACAATCTTGGAGAGAAATTCCATGGATTATAAGCTAAAACATTTTAGCAGCAAGGCATTAGAAAAATCAAAGTTTCCAGGCCTTTTAAGGGCTTTGTTAGCATCTATAAATGTCAACTCTGAACGAATTATCATTTCTGGATTTAAGAAGTGTGGAATTGTTCCTCTGAATAAGAAGAGTGAGTGATAGTCTTCTTGCATATTTACAAGAGTGTAGGCAACTAGACATTAGCACTATGACATCGAGGAGAAACTTACAAATTATTCCTGGAAAATCCATCAGTATAGCTGACTTGAAATTTAACCAGTCTTCAAATCAAACTTCAAAGGGAGAGCCAACTGGAACTTCAAAATCATGTTCTGTGTAAAGACTACAACATTGTGATACAAGCTCTAGTGATGATGGTCACTACTTGACTCTTGACACTACAAGCCTTGAATCAATAGACGTTCACAATGATGCTAAGCAAAATGATGAAGAAGCCAAAATCACCAAAGAACAACCACACAATTTTAATGTTGGAGACTTAGTCATTGTTAGATTACTAGGCAAGAAATTCGTCAAATATTACAAGGCCAAAATAATTAAAATTTGGGAAGATGATGATTTTGAAATCGCATTTGTGTTCACAAATCACCGTGGAAAGCAGTTTAAATTTCCTAACACAGCAGATGAAGCAAGTGTCCAGTTAAGTGACATAATATTAAAACCTATCCAGCCAGAAGAAAAACGAGGAGTATTCTATTTTGATGACGACTTTTTCTCACTTTTGACTATTTTGATGACATTTTTTAAATATAAAATTACATCCATTTAAGTTTCATATAAAATTTAAAAAATGTTTAATGTTTTTTTTTGGACAATTTCACCCCAATGTTTTATTTTTCATTAAAAAATGTTGATAAAAAAGTTTTAAAAAAGAATTATTCAATTCTATCCATCCTCTGCTATAGTAAATAAAAAATTTAGCTTTGAATTCGATCCAGAACTAAGGGTTTACATTAAAGCATAGCCATGTAGCATAGCGGCCCTGACTATACATTTGTAATCTTCACCTTTTAATTTAATTGGGGCCCTGCACTCACACAACATTCCGCTTGCCTGTCTCCATTTTAGCCATCCTGCATGGATCCTATGGGTAACGTCTGAGTCTAATTCCGCATTGGTCTGAAACACCGATCCTAGCTACCAAAACTCTTGCACCACTGGTATCACCTCACTCCAACAACGAACTGCAACCCTTTGGTCCTGGCCGTTCCTACTGAAAGCTGAGTACTCCGTTTTCTTCATGTTCGCTTTTAGCCCCCCCCCTTTGCCATAGCTGTAGTAATGTCGTTTAAGCCCTGTTGTGCATCCTCTTGGAACCTTTCAAGCCTTCCTACATCATCAGCAAATACCATGTACTGAAGGCCCATTCACCTACTCCCATCAGCTGGTCATTGATTACCAGAGTGAATAGATAAGGGCTGTGAGCTGATCCTTGATGCAGAGCCACCTTCACCCGGAAGCCACCAGCGTTCCCCCATACCGTCCTAACTCTAGTGGTGGAATTGTCGTACATATCCTAAACTACTGTAATTTGTCCTTCATCTGCCCCCTTCTTTCTTTAAACGTCCCATACTGCCTTGTTTTTATATATAATTAATAGGTCAAATTACTTCATTATTAAAGCATATAAGTCTAGAGAACATTCATATCAATGTAAATTTATTATTTTAGTTCCTCCTGTAATTGTTGATAAAGAGTTAGACAGACGAGTCATTGTTCATGAAGGAAGAAATATTCACTTACACTGTTCTGCATCTGGGAATCCAGTACCTACCATTGCATGGATAAGGGAAGACAATCAAACAATTCGAAGTGGAAATAAGGAACGTAAGTGTAATTCATGTTGTGTTTATGATGTAACACGAATTTAAAAGTACCCTTTCGAGATGGAACATATAGTTCGCTGACACTTCCCAGCTGTGAACGACACATCCTGGTGTCTCTGGAATGCCCTAATGAACTGTTGACCGAAGATAGATTACCATTGGGATCACGTCAATTTGGCGCATGACAATTTGGCGTAGTCAATTTGGCGTACATACACATTCGGCGTATGGCAATTTGCCGTACGGAAAATTTGGCGTATGACAATTTGGCGTACATACAAATTTGGCGTACGACAATTTGGCGTACATACCGATCTCTTGGGTGCTCACATTTGTTCAAAATTGCAACTGTCATAACCAGTGGCAGATCCAGGATTTTCGTCGGGGGGGGGTGGTTAGCTAATACAGGGGGGTTGAGCTAAACCTCACATATTATGCAAATATAAGTTTATATGTGCATGGGAGGGGTTGCAACCCCAAAATCCCCATCCTAGGTCCACGCGTGGGCATAAATCATTGCAACGGTCCCGTATAACACAGTTGGGTTTGTTTGTGTTTTAGGGCCCATCGACTTCAAAGGTCATTAGGGCCCTATAACACAGTTATGGTAGGCATTCATTGTTCTATTACCTTGCAATGACTGTTGAAATATGTTGTTATGACCGTTGCAATTTTGAACAAATTTGGGCACCCAAGAGATCGGTATGTACGCCAAATTGACGTACGCCAAATTTGTATGTACGCCAAATTATATATGCGCCAAATTGTCATACGCCAAATTTGTATGTACGCCAAATTGTCGTAGGCCAAATTGACTACGCCAAATTGTCATGCGCCAAATTGACGTAGACCCGATTACCATTGAACTGCAGCATTAGGTTGACAGGATCTAGCCTTCAATTGAGTTCCTAAATGACGAATTCACAATCATCGTCATCGGCATATCCTTTTTCCTTTGATGGGGGTTAGATATGGGGTTTCTAACTCTCTACTCCCGCCTATCTTCCACCAGGTCACCCTCCACCCTCCTTATCCTTACAAACAACCAGCTTCCACGTCTCCTTTGGTTTTTTCCTACCGCAGGTGCTTCCAACCGCCTGCATACCCATAATCAGACTGCTGCTGATGGAGTGCAGTAGACCTCTGGTAGGAAGTGTGTCCCTGGCTGAGTATAAGGGAAGAAAGGATCATTCATAGAAATTGAAGGAGCTTTTTTGCTGGTCTTTTTCCCCAAAGACCATAGTGGAGAGCAATAGTGTGAGAGATAGTCTGAGAGTGAGTGAGATTGGCCAAATAAGGCTGCTTGCAATGCAGTGAGTTACCCGACCCACGCTTGCAGTGTAGAGCAGTGCAGTGTACCACCTCTACCTAGTGTCCCTCACTTTTTCCACTATATCTCTCGCCCAAAACAACCCCTAATATACTCATCCTAATTCTATCAGCTCTCAACACCCTACTGATATATCGCAGCTTTGCATCTCAGTTACTTGAATTTAATGTCTTTGGTTGTTCCTCACTGCCCCACACTCTGATTGATATAGTGTAGCTGGCCTAACTACTGCCCTATAAAAGCTTTATTGTCTCCCTACTATAACACAGGACTCCAATTAACTGTCTCCACTTCTACTATCCTTCATTGATTATATGGGTCACATCCCAATTTATCTCCCCATAGCTGTGGAACACATCCTAAGTACTCGCCCCCCCCCCAGAAAGTACGTCAATTGAAAGCTATATACTCTTTCTTCTTAAAGCTATGGCTACACTAGTGCACTTTTGTCTTCCTCTTTCAATTCAACTTGCTTTTCAACTCGTGTTTCATCTTTCAACATTGCATGCACTTCTGAACAGACGTGTGATGAATGAAACTGTGTTTCCACATTAGTTCGTCAGTTGCTTGTCATGGAAGTCAATGCAGAGGTATTATTTGGGATTAGTGCAGCATTTGTTATTATTAAAAAAGTAAAATCCAGAATAGGAAAACAAAACGAACATGAACTTAAAGGATAGTATTTGATTCACAATTTAGATCACTTTCCTTGTCTCTTTCGGGTCTACTGCATCTTTAATAAATAACAATGATTTACATGCAAACCATGTTGAAACATAATTTTCATCTGTTCCTGAGCCACTTTTTCTCTTAACAGCCATTTTAAGCTCTTTGCTAAAGTGTGATCTCAAACTTTTAATTTCGTTTTTCATGACCACAACATTTAATTTATATTTGCTGGTCAATGACTCTAAAGCTTAGCACGAACTTGTTTATTTATATAGTATTTATCTGAAATGTTCCACAGTGCACTGCAATTTCTGTAATCTTCAATAAACTGTAAAGCATCCACTTTAACACAAGACATGAATTCAATTCAATACCATAGGAAACACATCATCATCATCATCATCATCCCCTTATCCTGTGTGTGGCAGGGTCGGGTCTGCAGGTTCTAAGCCTCCACTCCCGCCTATCTTCCACCCCAAATCGCCCCCCCCCCCCCGGGAGCGTTGAATGTCACTGGAATCACCAGTTCTCCTCTGATCAATGAAGTTAAGCAACACAACCCCAGCTAGTACTGACATGGGTGGTCGCTCGGGAAAGCTGGGTACTGCTAATACCCAATAATCGTCGCATTAGTGTAGTGTCTGTGCAATATATGCATTAGTACTATACAGTGGACGGGTCTCTAATGACCTTGTAGTTGACGGGACCTTAAACTCCAACAAACAACAAACAACAACCCAAAACTCGTCGCATTTGTGTAGTGTCTGTGCAGTCTCTACATAAGAACTATGCTGTGGACGGGACTCCAATGACCTTGTAGTTGAAGGGCACTAAAACACAAACAACAACAAACCCATACACCCTACACACTACCATATCACTTGATCTATCCCCCTTCCACCTAGTTGCCTACAGAAATAAGGGGACCCATATTCCACGTTCTTAATCTAACATTTGCTCCTATGCATTCCAAACATGCTCTGACTGAAGATTTCAGCTGTGGAGGGATGCTGGCCTACCCCACAGAGGACACTCAGTACACTATCTGCCGCGGGACACAAGGTGCCTACCCCTGTGACATTGCCGACTACTGACGGCGGGTGGCCCGCTCATGCACTCCTCAAAGCCGCTGGCACTGGGGTTTTTAGTCCCCTGCACCATATGTTTGACGACTTCTGAATTTCGCATCATATATGTGAAAATTTTAAACTGAAGTTAAGCAACGGAAGCCCAGCTAGTACTGACATTGGTGGCCACTTGGGAAAACTGGGTATTCCTAATACCCAAAAATTGTTGCATTAGTGTAGATCCTATGCAGTCTCTGCATTAGAACTATGAAGTGGACGGCCATAAAACACAACTCAGAAACGTAACGATCTTTTTTTTTTTTTGAAATTTTTAGTATCATTGGTGCCGGGAAATGATCTTTACTTTCTCAGAGTAAACCGTGATCATATGGGTCGATATGTATGCATCGCTTCCAATGGTGTGAAACCAATGGACATGAAAATAACTACCCTCCAAATTTATTGTAACTACTGTATACGCATGAATTTTATGTTTTCTTCGCTAAACTTGTAGCCCAAAAGATTGTATGATGAAATTTTTTAGTTAGCCCGTACGTTACAATACAACACAACGTCATTGGCGCAGTATTTAAAAGATCTGTAACACTGAAATGCATCGTTGAAGCATTTCCAGCTTCATTTACTATATGGAAAAAGTTGCAGGGAAGAACCATTGAGTTGTCGTCGAAATATAACATTTCGACTGAGGAAAAGGGTTATGTGACAGTAGTGACTCTTACTATAGCATATATGGAACGGAGTGATTATGGTGTCTATCACTGCATTAGCAGAAATGAAGTAGGGGAGGCCATTGGAATACTCACTGTGTATGGTGAGTATTGATGTACATATACTGTATATTACAACATTTCAGTTCTGTTTCTTTCAATCGTAGATGCCTTTATCTTTACAGAAGTGTCTTCTTCTGAACCCGGTGGTACAAAATATGGTCGAAATGAAACATTTGGGAAAGGTAGTAATAAAAACATGTTTGTGTTTGTAGATTCTTGATTCTAAGTGGACTTCTTCTTAGAATCAAGAGAGAAGAGCAAAAGATAAGGAGAGAGAAAGAGAGAGACAGGCACTTTTTATGTGCCATAAAGTCGTCACACAGACATTGTGGAGAGCAGCTTATTGCGTTGGACACACCAGTTCTCGTCTGATCATTGAAGTTAAGCAACGCAATACCAGCTAGTTCCAGGGGCGGATCAAGGGGGAGCACTTCAAAAACAGAGTGCTTCAAACAATTTCAAATATTCAGAATCCCTTAGTTTAAATCTAGCTAGCAATTAATAGGTCCCTTACTTCCTCTTAGACAATGTCCTATCTTCAGTGGTTTAGCCCACTGCTGCTTGAACTGGCAGTATAGAGTTTTTTTGGTCCGTTGATGTTTTAGGGCCCTTCAACTACAAGGTCATTAGAGCCCTGTCCACTGCGTATTTCTAGTGCTGAGACTGCACAGACACTATACTAATGCGACGATTATTGAGTATTAGCAGTACCGTGTTTTCCCAAGCGGCCACCCACGTTCGTACTAACTGGAATTGTGTTACTTGACTTCAGGGATCAAACTAAAACTGGTGTGTCCAGCGAAATAAGCCGCCCCCCGGCAGTATAGAAATGGAACACAATTGCAAAAATGCCTCATCAGTTGGAAAGTTGAATCGTGCATCAGTTGAAATATGCGCCCCATTGAGGCACTGAGGAGGGAGCGATTGCTGCATGGGTAGCCTCTTGGGGAAAACTGGGAACTGCTAATGCCCAATAATTGCCGCATTATTGTAGCATATGTGCAGTCTCTGCACTAGAACTATGCTGTAGATGGGGATCTAATGACCTTGTAGATGAAAGGCCCTAAACTCCAACGAGACAGAAAAAACTGACATTGTGTCATGGCGGCTGATTTTGAGCAACGCAGACAAGGCGCTCCAGTGTAGCCCTATCTTCGACGCCCATGATAATTTTACCGCATTGCCCCAACATGTTACACCACTGGGTAGTACTGACTGTGACTTGTTGCTTAACGTCAGTGATGAGACGAGAAGTGGTGTGTCCAACGCAATACAGTCGCTTCTGAGAGAAAGATGACGAGAGAGAGAGACATAGTGAACGAGTACTAATGCTAGGGGAAGAGAAAATGGAGAGCGAGGGATGCAGAGAGAGTGAACGAGATTAGAAGAGACGAAATAAAGGGAAGGGAGAGATGGATAGAGAGAGGCACGAAGGGGGAAGGAGAGATGAAGTGAGTCAGCTGGAGGATGGAAAACTGAGACAGATAAACATTAGCATTATGAAAATTGTCTCAACCTTCTTTATACAGCGACCCCATTTTAACATTTGCCAAGTTGCGACGACCCCGAAAGTTAAAATTCATTGCACCTCTATCTGTTTTTTATTTAAAATTTATGGCTGCTTGGCAGAAACCCTCTTCTGATTGTGTTATGCGACCCCTGAGAAATCTGCAGGTTGAGAACTGCTATAGTAGAGGAAGGGTATGGAGGTTATGAAATTAAAGAAGTGATTATAATTTCAATCCAGGATAATTTTGCAGTCATACTTTATTTAACAAACTGCACATACTGGTATTACTTTAATCCTGATGTATGGTTACTTTACCAGCCCCACCACAGCATTTGGGAGTAGAAGATTTCTGTGATGCATGTCCCACCTGTCCACCACCACCTGAAAGTACTTGCAAAGGAAAAGGTATGTAGTGATTTTACAATCGTTTACTGATAACATTTAAATCGTTTTTAATGAGAGGGAATGGGAAGCTAATACGTGACCCTATGTGGTGTGTACAATGTCACGTTCATGTAAAGGAACCCTTTCTAAATGATTTGTATAGATCAGCAAAGGATCCCTAGTTTAGGAATTTGCTTCCCGGCGATAGTGGAGAAAATGTTCCGCAAAGAAAAATAGGCCAAAAATAAATAAACATAGGGGTGGCATTAATAGGTTGTTACAGACAACTGCAAACAAATGCCGTCTAACAAATTACCCATGTGTCCTAATGCCACAAAAGTGGGAACCCCACCCTGCCAAAGGTGGGAAAAAGCGTTAGTAGTTGTTGCTGTTTGTCGGTCAAATTAGGAAACCCTAAGTAATTGTCATCTCACTAAAATTACTTGTAGTGTACAGTAGAACTTCGGTATATCGAACTCGCTTATATCGAAATTCTGCTTATATCGAAGTTTAAGCGCCGGCCCCGCCAGACACAATGTTAATCAATACGAAAGATGCCCTGATATATCGAAACTCGTTTATTTCGAAATCTCGGTTATATCGAAGGTGATTTTCAGTCCCTCTGATCAGAAGCCTATGGGATATATCGAAGTATCATAAACACAGGCCTGCATAAATATAGTATTTGACTTTGGCGGACAGGGACTATAGAGCGGGTCTCACTCCATCTAGACAAGGTCTTCAAACTTTGTCGCCTCACGAAACCCTTAGAACTAAAAGGTTTTTATTTCGCCACTGCAATTGAATTGGCAGCCCACACATGAAGGCTCTGATGTACAAATGTACCCCTCTGTTTGGAAGTTTGTCCCTGGCTGAGTATTAGGTGAGAAAGGATCATTGTGGGAGATAAGGGCACAGACAGACTCATACTACTGGTCTTTTTTGACAAGGATCATTTGGCAATGGAATACCTTTCGAGAGGATAAAGTGGAGGGCTTCCTGAAAGGTAAGGCCGCCATTGGAAGTATTGTAGGGGGACCCAACAATTATAGTTTAGGGTTTTAGGAGTTTTACCGAATCATTTGTAGGAATGAGAGTTAGTCTCTCCACTGCCAAATAAGGCTGCTTGCAGTGTAGTGAGTTAGAATAGAACTTCTTTATGTTGTGATCTTATTGTTTTTTAACATTGTTGATCTTAACAATGTTAAAAAACTGCCACAGGCATGTTAAGGCAACAGGCACAGGCATGATAAGGGTATGCCTGCCACAGGCATGATAAGGGTACGATGATGATGCGGATCTTAATATTTTATCCTAAAATTGAAATTGTAGGTAGTATAATAGCGGGACATATACATTTGTGAAAATGTAAATTTGGACTATATAATTTCCGGAATTGGATATATCGAAACTCGGATATATCGAAGTATTTTTCACGGTCCCCTGAGGTTCGATATAACGAGATTCTACTGTATTTTTCTTTCCAGGTGGTAGTTTGGAGGTCAAATTGGTACTAGCATGGTATGCTGATAACAAACAATGGAAAGATATTCTAGAAACCAAAGTAACACGTAAGTATCCTTAAGCCTCCTTCTGTGAAATGCAACACTGACAAGAATAGCACTCGACCAGAGGGCGAAATTATGACATCAACCACAGGCACTAAGAGAAATTGCACTTGTTGTGGTTATGTGACAGGAGAGAAACTATGCTAGATTAAAATGTTTCTTAAAATGCCTGTGAGGTGGCCTGCAGAGCACAAAAATCTAATAGCCAATAGAAATTCAAAGAGCAGCCATTGTTAAAAATGTGATAGCCAATCAGATGCACTCAACACTTGTGAGAAATGCAGTTGAGTACCTCCCAACTCCACTTTTTGGTAGATTTTGCACTACCCTACCAAAAAAGTGGAGCTCCTACATCACCAGTTTATGTGGCATTTAATCTGGTCATGCACAACTCTTGTCCGTATCACATGTGGCAGAACCAGGCATTTTATATACTGTACTATTTACCACATTAGCTTCTAATTCAGTCTGTGATACCTAGCAGAGGTATCAATTTGGTAAAGAAAAAATTAAAATTATTTTTGAAGCCATGAGGGACACAGAGAACTGTAAATATTGGTAGTGAATGCGGCAGGATACCATCAAGACTATATTACACTGGTACCCAGTTCTCATGAGGTGAAATGCACCAGGGAGTGGTAGTATTGCATTAGACACACCATTTCTTGTATTATCACTGAAGTTGAGCCATGCAACCTCAGCTATTACTAGCATGGGTGACCGCTTGGGAACCCTGGGTACTACTAATATCCAAAATTGTTATAACAGTGTTGTGTCTGTGTAGACTCTGCATTAGAACTATGCAGTGGAGGTGGTCGTAAAGGCCATAAAATACAAAGAATCACACAGCAGCGGTAGCAAGAAACTTGAAACTGGCCATACGTTAAGTGAAATATGTATTTTGTTATAACTTTTACTGCAGAAGTACTGCAAGAAACGCTGCAGTATACTTTGTCCTATGAGCTCTTCTGAATGCAGCATTCTAGTATCACTGACCACCTTAGTACTAACAGCAAAATACTGCCAGACCAGGCGATACCTGTTCACCCCCATGCACTTGCTCCCCCATCCGCCCAACATACATGCACTGCTATCTCTGTATTGACTGTCCTCTACCCATCTCTAAATAATCTGAATCCCTTTAATGGACCAAACCAGCTATCTGAATCTGCTTTTCCTCAGCTTTTCTGAAACATCCTTCTCTCTTAAGCAACTCTGAATGCAAGAGAGTGGCTTATTACGTTGGACACCAGTTCTCGTCTGATCAATGAAAACACAATAATCGTTGCACTTGGGTAGTGTCTGTGCAGTGGATGGGGCTCTAATAACTTTATAGTTGAAAGGGCTAAACCGCCATCAAAACAAAAAATAATCTGAATGAAATAATTCCTATTTGCTCTTGACAATCCCCATGTGCTACTCCATATGGAATAACCAGTCAAACCACTGCCATCTAGAACTTTCCCTTAATTACTATTGGGACTTTACTCTTTTGTCTACGTCATACATGCTACAATGATTCTCTGGTAGATGACAGCCAAATCTACATCTTGAACAATCCTGAACAATTCGAATAAACCCTTCTTCTACCCCGTATTTTGTAATACCTCGCAAACTACCTGTCGTGGAACACAGGACCATAACGAGGGCGTGGCGAAGAAGGCAGCCGCCACGGGCGCAACTGGGTTTGGGGCACAAAATGTTTAGGTTTTTTGTCATTATTGGGTTATGGGCAAGCGAAAGTTAGACACTTGCCACATGCGCATCATACCCCCATTACGGCTCTGGTGGAACACTGCCATAAGCCTTCTTCACGTCGATAAAGATGACATGGAGATCTTTCTTTTCTGACCTATAGTGTTCTATCATCTGCCTCTGTTCTCGTGAGATCACTGAAAAGCGCCCACGTTAGTACCAACATGGGTGGTTGGTAAAGCACGTACGATGCTGCAAATGCCCCCTCTCCTTCATCCTCTACACCTACCTACTCATCTCCCGTGAACAGCCTCCTAAGGGTTTGGCCTCTTATGGCTGCTTGTCTTTCTCCCCAACCCATTAGTGTAACATAGTAGAATGATCAAGGAAGTGACTCATGACATTTAGATGCAAGCAATCTCCTATCAAACCTGGAATCGCATTTCTGAGACAGCAAAAATGCGTCTTTTTTTAAGTGGCAGTGATAAATTACCTAGGTACAGGGCGGTCCCAATGCGAGGTCAAAGTATACAGCCACTTCTAGTCCTGCGTGGCCCTGTACTGAAGTGAATGTGTAGTAGTGCACTTAATATTATGCTATGATTTTTTGCTTTCATTTATCCCATCTCCAAAGTGTCACACATTCTTTCCACAATGGTACTACTAAGTGTCGAAAATGTAACTGAAAATTGATTTCTTATTTACGTTTTAATTTATAGCATGCTTACTTTTGGAAAAAGTTGGAAAACCAGTGTTTTATCGACATTCAACTTCAACGTATGGATCTTGGATGAGAGACACAAGGCCAAGCCAAGAAACTCAGCAAAAATACTGGGTTACAAGGCAAAACGATGATCGACACCTTTATGAATATGAGAATGAAACGAAGTTCAGAATCGATTCTAATTCTATGGAGTATCAGCTGCGTTATCCATTTCATGTAAGTTGCAACCCTAAGCCAGGGCTGGCGAACCCATTTCTGCTGGTGTGCCAAAAAGGTACCTTGTAAATGCACTATTTTTGTTGGTTTGTTGGACCTGCTGTCCTAAGTCAATCATTAAATAGGGTGACCATTCGTCCCAGATTTTACCAGGACAGTCCTGGATATCAGCTCTGCATCCCAGAAAATGTACCAGAATTAACTATTCGTTTAGTGATTTGTCAAAATCAATTTAGCCTCTATAGTATTTCCACATACAAATGGCTAAAGTGGAATGCTGTGTGACCACCAGGATGAAATAAAACGAAATGGGAACGTTTACAGAACTGTCATTAGGCAATCTATGCTATATGGCTCAGAGTGTTGGGCAGCCGTGAAGAACCATGGAAGGAGAATGCAAATGGCTGAGATGCAAATGCTTCACTACATCACTGGGGTGTCACGAGTGGCCAGCATCCAAAACGACTACATTAATGGTAGCTTGGGGGGTGGGGGTGGGAAACGGGTCTATGACAATTGGGTGAACCACAGTTGAGTGAATAACAGTTGGGTGAACCACAGTTGAGTGAAT
>JAAFCE010006668.1:3561995-3584277 GCA_013389805.1 Trigoniulus corallinus
ACCACAGTTGAGTGAATAACAGTTGGGTGAACCACAGTTGAGTGAATGACAATTGGGTGAACAACAATTAGGTAAGCGACAATTGGGTGAAAAACATGTTTTTTTATTTGTTTTTCCCCCTCTGCTAGAAAGTGGCATAGGGCTCTGATAGCAATGCATACCAATGCATTTCAAGAGCGCCACTGCTGATTCCCACATCCAGTTTTAGCAAGAAAGTGGACATTGGGATTGGAATCTGCATTATATTAATCCAATAAATAAATAAGCTAGAAATTGTCTCCAATTTATACCACTTTTTTTTACTTTTTTGGTAGTTGGTAGTGTGACAGACTACCTTCATCATCCATGTTTGTAAAGTCACAATTCCACCAAGGCAACACTGATCAACATGAGGCATACTACTTGTTGCCTAGTGTTGTATTAAAAAATGTTGCATGCGGATTTTCTTTCTCCAAATTACATGAACTTCGTCATCCATGCTTGTAGTATGCGACTTCAACAATTCCATGCAGGCAACACAAACACCTTCAGTCTTCATCATCATGCCATTGAGCTGCATATTTGGTGATAGCATTGAATGATAGAAAAAGGAGAAAACCAAGGTGATGGGGAAGACAACTGTATGGTAATCAACAAAGTCAGCAGAATTTATATAATAACTTGGTTGCTGATGATGAAGCCTTATTTCAAAATTTTAATCGAATGAGTAAAGACAATTTTGAGTACTTGCTTCAGAAAGATTCATCTGCTATAAAACAATGTAATACCAACTTTTGTGAAGCAATAACACATTGTGTTAGGATATTAGTCACATTGAGACATTTGGCTACAGGTGATAGCTATCCATCCATTATGTATCTGTTTGGGATATCTGAGCCAAGCATTTCTCAAATTATTCCAGGGGTATGCAGGGCTTTGATCAACGTTCTATCTGACTTTGTCAGGGTAAGTAATCAAATTTCATTTAACATTTTTATTGCATGTTTTACTAAGAGCCATTTAAGCCAAAGACATCATTACATGATTTCAAGTCATCATAATCATCATCATCTCACCCTTCTCCTGCCTGAGGCAGGGATGGGTCTGCAGGTTCTAATTCTCACTTCTGCCTATCCCTCACCAAGTCCCCCTCCCCTGAATGCCTCAATGACGACCTGCTCCCAACGTTTGGTTTTGGTCTCCCTCTACCTCTGGTGTCCTCAATTACCTGCTGTCCCACCAACCTGCACCTTGAAGCTTGCAGTGTTTCCTGATGCTCTCCTCACCCTAGTGACAGAACCATTGTACATATGCTGTGCTATCCTAATGTGTCCTTCAACAACCCCTTTATTTCTTAAAACATAATACCTGTCTAGGAAAGCTATTTTATGCCTTCTATCATCTGTTGCAGAATAAAGATGGGTTTGATGGTGAACCTACCAGGCGTAAATCCAAATTGATTTGAATTATATGATTTCAAGTAAAGAAATTTATTAAAACATTTTAGTAACGAAGATTTCAAGTACACTATTCTGAGCTAGAAATGATGTGCACTTTCTCCGTACACTTTTCAGAAGTTACTGGCAAGTAAAAAACGTCTTCAGAGTGCCTGGGCATTCCAATTTGGGGAAACGTCAACACAGATGCCTCAGCAGATGGTAGAACAAGGTTATCATAGTTGTTGTGAAAAAGTTGTGGTACAGGCTCAAATACTCGATGCTGTACCACAACTTGGAATGCCAGAACTGGTACAGCCAGAGTTACTATTCCTATTGTTGTGAAGAGGTGTACTGGCAAGCTTAAGTGCAATCTCAACATCATATTTTCCCATAGCTGCTTCAAATAATGCATAATTTATGATGTGCTTCACTATTGTTCTTGCCCAGAGCTTAAATTTTGCAGCTCATTACCAAAATGCTGTCCATATGTTGAGCAACCATCTCTTTGACATGCATTTTTTAAAATACTATATGCCTCGTCTTCTTGATCCAAATGCAATTTATCTCCCTTCTGTGTCTTTTTAGGTGCAATTTACTTCCCAAATCTGGGAAGTAAACTGTGCTTCCTTGCAAGTTGTGCTTCCTGCCCACATCATCTGGCTTTTGAGACTCATCTTCCTGCAATTTCAAAAATGCAATTACTAAATAAATATGTTAATTTCAATTTTTGTTAGATGCCAAGCTCTGAAGACAAGTGGAAAAAGATGGTGAAGGATTTTGAAATTTCCTGAAATTATCCACATTGTATTGGAGCTTGTGATGGGAAACATGTTGTCATCCAAAACCCAAAAAGCAGTGGCAGTATGTTTTTCAACTACAAAGGGACTTTCAGCAGTGTTTTGATGGCCATTGTTGATGCACATTATAATTTCATATATGCCAATATTGCCTGTCAAGGCAGGATATCTGATAGCGGTGTTTTTCGAGAAACATCATTTTATAAGAAGTTGGGCAGAGGATATATAAAACTACCTCACCCAGAACCACTTTCTCGTAGTAATAAGTTATCACCTTTTGTAATCTTGATGGATGATGCATTCCCTCTACAGCAGCACATCATGAAACCCTTTAGTGCAGGGGTGGCCAACTTTTGTGTACATAAGATCTACTTTTTATCTCAAATGTGTCACGATCGACTTTTTATCTTAAAAAAATTGTGGCAAATGACTTGTTGTCATAGGCATAGTCATAGGCATCCTCCATCCAATATCGAACCTAGAACCACTGACACAGACCTAGAAACACTGAGCCACTATGTCACTGAGGTGGGTCTTAAGTCAACACATTGCAAGTGATCGTCCAAAATTGGCTTTGTGATCGACTTGTTTGCCACCCCTGCTTTACTGGCTACAACAACAAAGGCACTTGTCAAAGACTATACAATTATAGGCATTCACATGCTCGTAGGGTTGTGGAAAATACTTTTGGGTTGCTAGCAAGTTTGTTTGGAAAACCACTAATGCTTAATGTCATGAAAGCATGCATTTATCTTCATAACGTTTTGAGAAAGAGTAAAACATTTCAATCAGTTCAATGCAACAAAAGATGGAAATATTATTCCTGGGTCATGGAGGGTAGTTATCCAAAGCGATACTGGTCTACAGGATTTACCAAAGTTCGAAAGTCAACTTTTGAAGCTAAAGAAGTGAAAAATGAATTTATGAGATATTTTCAACCAGATGAAGAACGTGTGCTTTGGCAGGGCCTGTATGCTCAATATGCTAATACTATTACTACTTCATTTGTCTACTTTAACTGTTAACTTTTTATGTATACATCTTTATGTATAAAGATACCATATATTTCAATACATTAGCCACTCATTTTGAGTATTTTCCTCTTCAGATGGAATGCTGATCACAAATTCTTAATGATTTTTTTTTTATATCAACGACTGCACAATTATATTTAATCGACAAATTCTTGAATTTATAAGTTTTAATTTTATTATCTTTGTAGTCTGTAATTGTATTGTTCTATAATTCAGGTGAATTATGGTAATCCTAAATAAATAGGGTAGTTTTTTCATTGTTCCATTCCATGCCACACATGCGTCAATGCTGCATGCTCCATGCTGCCTCAGTGGAATTTTGGCTCAAAGCTACACGTTGTAGTGCAGCTCTGCATGTCAGCTGTGCTTCACAGTCTAGTATAATTATGTGGGGTACCCTAGCAATTTTCTTATTGAAAATGCAATCACAGGAATATATTAAATCATCATCATCTCACTCTTCTCATGGTTCTGTGGGTTCCAATGCTCCCAAATATCGTTCATCCAATTCTCAAATTCCCCTCCACCAGGCCCCCATCCTCCATGCACACAATTATGTACTTTTATACCACATGTTCCAACATTTTGTTGGCCTCCCCCTCCCCCTGGTGCCCCATCACATGCAGTCCCATGACGAACCTAATGAGTTCCTCCTCCCCCTTCTAATTGTGTGCATATTCCAATCGATGTTCCCCACCCTCTAGCTACCTCTAACTGGCCACAGCACTCTCCTTTCATGGTCCCCTTTCCAATGACCCAATGTCCACTTTCTTGGTAAACTGGATGTGGAAACTGGCAATGGCATGCATAAAATACATCGGTACACATTACTTTCAGAGCCATATGCAGAGGGGAAAAAAAGCAAATAAAAAGCATGTTTTTCCACCCAATTGTTGCATTCACCCAATTGTCACATTCACCGAATTGTCATATTTACCGAACTTTCGTTCACCCAATTGCCAGGATTCTGAATTATTCATACTTTTTTTAAGTGTATTTGTATGTTTCGTTTTCATTTATTTATTTTTAAAAATTGTTTTGAGGTGATTTTGAAAAAAAACATGGAAAGAGAAAAAAAAATTTTCTTGGTTGATGTGGGGATCATATGTCCCAGATTTATCCACTGAAAAAATGGTCCTCCTATCATTAAAGCAACGAATTGTAAACAACAATGTTTATAAATTCGACACTATCATGATTTCCAAAACATTGTTTCAGACAAAAGTTTATTATTGTTAACCAAAACTGAAAAATCGACCAAAAATTATATTTCAATTTTTGCTACATTTACTCCCACCTCAGTGGTGTAGTCGGTAGCATATACGATTAACTGCGTCAATGATTCCAGGTTTGGTACTGGATCGAGGTGGGTTGGCTGCTTTTGGGGGAGAGAGATGCTCCTTCCTTTGGGTGAGAAGTAAACCAGAATCCCAGGTGGTGTATGATGGCACTAGCATGGTATGTTAGGAAATTATGCCAATGGGTTGGGGAATCAGCCAAGCAGCCATAACGGGCCAAACCTCTATGATGCAATGGGTAGATAGGAAAAATTTCCAGGTGTAGGAGCTCACCCCTGCCATCAGTGGAGTGCCCCAATGAAAAGTAGATGGACGAAAAATTATATATATATATATATATATATATATATATATATATGACTGGAACAGAAAGTGGGAGTTGCCATGAAATCTGCATAAATGTTGCTTGTAGCTTTTTTAGGATAAGCAGTTCTAGAGAGCAAGTTGATTTTCCTAATATATTGCACAGGTGGTGTGAGGGTTAATAGGGACGAGACCCAAGCCACCTTGAAATTATTCTAAAAACTCCGGGCATGCCCTCCATTTGGTTAGCATTGTGCTAGAGGGCAGCAAGAAGGAAGTAAAAAAATAGCCTATTTTTCACTGGTAACGCCAATTATGGAGTACTGTAGCCCAATATGTTGGGAAATTGAAATGATCCAAAGGAGAGCAGGAAGAATTGTGCTACATCGCTTCTCTCATAGACTGAGTGTCTCAGACATGATCACAGAATTAGGGTGGGACTCACTTCATCACAGGCGGGTATCTGACAGTATTAAGCTTCTTAGTAGATTGTTGAAAATAGGGTACGAGGCTCCTCCACTTGGCAGCTTATACCTTGTAGAGGAATGAACATTCATTCAAATTGAAAGTGATTAGGGCATGCACAGACTCGTATTGCTGGTCTTTTTTCCTAGGGTTATTCACAATGGAGTGCTGTTGGTGCAGATAGTGTTAGCAGGTAGGCAGGTATAGCAGGTATAGGCAGAGTTATAGCAGGTAGGCAGTATATGGCAGAATAGATGCTATGCTTCAGGTTCCATGAGATTTTCAATGTTAGAAATTAGAAATTCAATTCAAATTAGTATAGAGGTTGCAGCTTGGTCAGAAGCCGGCTGAGGAAAAACATAGTCTAATACCATGTGATCAAATTTGACCCGGACTGGTCCATTTAAACCACCCCTAGTAAACTGAATGGGTAAATTTTTTTTCTAGGTTTGTACAGCCGTCCTTGATATTCGTATGAAGTTTGAGCAGGATTCATCAATTAGTGTGTGTTTGGCAGCCATTTGTTTATGGTGCAAAAAGTTTGTCTGGCGATTTTTTTACAATGGAACAAAATTGAAAAAAGAGTTTGGCTTTTCATTCAATCATCTGTAATTCCATTGGAAACACAAAATTTCAAGCAATCATCCTAAAATCAAAGCTCAACCACCATATTTGCCAGATTTGGCTCCCTGGGACTTTTTCCTATTTCCAAAACTCAAATATCCGCTCTGGGGAACACGGCATGAGTCGATTGAGGCCATGAAAAAACAATCGCCAAAGGAACTAAAGGTCCTCCCGGCCGAGGCCTATAAGAAGTGTATGGAAAATTGGATTAACCGTTGGCATGCTTGTATTGGCTCAAAAGGAGCCTATTTTGAGGGCACTAATAAAGATTTGTATTAAAACACATAAAAACGTTGTTTTCATTAACCAGTCCGGGTCAAATTTGATCAGATGGTATATCACCGTTGTGTCCATTCAGAAGGGCAAGATTGAAAGGAATATAATTTCGAAGGCCTACTTTTCAAAAGAGCATAGGATTAATAATAATCATAATTGCTTCGATTCAGAATGGAATTCAAGAAAATATCAGATGCCATTGATGAGCCATTAAATCGTTTAGTTTGTTTAAATTCAGTTTGTTTGTTGTTGTTTTAGGGCCCTTGAACTACAAGGTCATTAAAGCCCCGTCCACTGTGTAGTTCTGATGCAGAAACTGCCCAGACGCTACACTAATCCGACGATTTTTGGTACTAGCGGTACCCAGTTTTCCCAAGCGGCCACCCATATCAATGCCAGCTGAGTTTGCGCTGCTTAACTTCAGTGATCAGACGAGAACTGGTGTGTCCAACGCAATTCACCATTCGTGTGAATTCAGGTCTATTTACATTTCCGCCACTCCTATCCCCTGAAGTAAACTGAGAGTAATTTTCATCAACCATTTAGACTGACAAAACAAGTATGCCTCCAAAGAATATTTAACGATTCTGCAAAATAATTCTCTTTTATTTGTTTCAGGGTAACAGCCACATAATCTTCAATGGATCCTTTTATTATCATGTGAAAAATTCCACCAATATATGTCGTTTGGATTTAAAAACTAACATGTCATCTATTTTGACAGTTCAAACGATACCATTTACAGAAAACAACCTACTCTACTCTTCAAAATACAATCATATAGATTTTTCATCTGATGAAAATGGCATATGGATTATATATAGCAGCGCTGATGGGAATAATACAGTGATCATGAAATTTGATCCAATCACCATGAAACCTGAAATAATATTGAATATTACATTGAATCACCAGAGAATGGGAGAAATGTTCATTATATGTGGTGTATTATATGGTATCGATTCTGGTAGTGAAGACAACACTGCTATTACCTTTGCTTTTGATCTTTATAATCGCAGCAGTATTAACATCAATGTACCCTTTACAAATCCTTTTCGAAATACTACCATGGTCAGTTATAACCCCAAACAGAAATTCATTTATAGTTGGGATCGAGGAAACCAGTTGACCTATCCACTCAAATTTGGGACAACACCTGCCTCGGCAAAGAATGATAATGAGTTGAAAAACACTGTATAATACTTATTAGAGGTCATTCTAAACGAATAATGCAAAATTTGTGTTAGCCATGTGATATTGTATGTACCTATTGTAATGCTACTAGTGCTATATTACTTTATAAATGACAAACTAAATGTGTTTTAACTGCATTCCACTTTCCACTACTTAGTAATGAGGGGTGAGTTGGAAGTATTCTGGTGTAAGAGCTGCCATGCATTGTCACTTTCATCCTCAGATCGTGCCTCTATGGGGAAATAACATTGACAGAAAAATTCGAAATGTTGAACTGTATATCTTTTGGGGCGTGAAAAGGTACTATGTGCAGTTCACGTTTGCCTTCCCATGTGTGTCGATATCTAAAGACCAGAGTTCAGTTCTGTAGACGGCAGCAGTGACAAATCATTAAATATTGTTCACCGCTAATGAAAACAAGTGTCATGGCCATGCATGTGTGGCAAAATCTCTGTTTCCACTGAAGACATTCTGTACAGTTTCGACTGCACAATTACAACTAAAGATGAAACTCAAGTGTAAGGCGGCCTTTAACATGTACTTCAGGAGAGCATCAGTTACACCAGTGTTTCTCAACATCAGCGATATCACCCGGTCTCAGCGATATCACTGGTGGGCAGACGACTTGTTACAACAGATGATTATCTAACTGATGCTTGACAGCAGAGAACACATGTCTCAACTTTGACTTAAGTGTGCAGCAACTATGAAATGGAATCCAGCATTTAGGTATTTTGGGTATTCACATGCAATTTTAAGCTCATAAAATTAATATGGGCAAATAAAGAAGCGGATTTGACAAAGTGGACGATTGTTACCAGCTCACCCCAAGAAGGTATGTCACTGTTATTGTCCTTGTCCTTCCCAATTGAAAGCTAAATTCTCTGTCTACTTCATGTCTATCTTTAGCCTGCCTTTTTCTATTGCGTCCGATATATATCATTTAGGCCTTTCTCTGTTTGATCTCTGGAGTCACTAAGTTTCCCTACCTTTCCTGCAAATAGCATGCATTCCCATACTCTTGTAAGCAGTTCATCCATAACCAAAATGAAGAAGTTTGGACTTAGTGCTAAACATTAGAGCACTCTAACCATCATACATATCCTGCACTATCCCAATAAACCCTTCCTCTACCCTGTTTTACATACAGTAAAATCTGGTTAATTGGACCTCTGGCTAATCTGACCAGCCACTGATTTGTACCAAATTCTAAAGAACTAAAACAAATCCTATGTACATATGCCTAATATTGTTCACTTATGTGGACCAAAATTCCATTTAATTGGACCAAAAAACGTAACAGTAAATAAGAAACAGAAGTGATAAGTTGGCCACATACAGCAGACGCACATGTACAGGTAGTCAATATGTACATATGCCTAATATTGTTCAGTTATGTGGACCAAAATTCCATTTAATTGGACCAAAAAACGTGAGAGTGAATAAACAACAGAAGTGATAAGGTCACTACATATAGCAGATGTACATGTATAGGGAGTCAGTGACATATGGGAGGATCTGTAGCTGTGCTCCCCAGGAGAATTAATGCTTTTATTAAAGGTCAGGAAGTCCAAAAAAGTGCATGACAAGGGTGAAACCAATGGATTTTCATGCAGGAGGGAAATAAAGGCAGTCCCATTGCTGTTTTTGATGTTTGTGGCGATTTTGTTGATGTGCAAACTGACAACACAACACATCCAATCACAATTGATAAGTTCTTCAAACGTTGACTGGAACTTGGTAATACATAATTTACCAGTGCATTCACTATATGCTACATACAGCACGTCCCAACTTACAACAAGGACATGTTTGTGTAATCATACAGGCCGGTTGTTAGGATGAAAACGATTGCATCCCGATGTGGTCCGATTAACTGTTTAAGACATGGTGGGGTGAAAAGTGTCCCATCATTGTGATGCCTAATGCTGCAGGGTGGGATGTTTTTTGTACCACCTTGAAAAATTAAAAGTGTGACAAGAACAGAGATTTTAATGTAATCCCACCTATTAAAGTAGGAAGTACATTCACTAGCAGATGTCACGGTGGTAGTTCTTTGTGTGATCTAGTTTAAACTTGTAAATACATGCTCGTTTGGCACTGAAAGTGGGGGAAATTATTTCAATGCGTTGTTTGTTCTTTGCATATGAAAATAATCCTAAAGGTAACTTTATTTTCGCTATATATCACTTTTATAAGCAAGGAAAGCATGGTGGGATTTTTTTCTATCCCACCATGCAGTTGGTGGAGGAATAACATCGTTCCTTTCTATTTGATTTCTTTGTATTTGTAAAACAGTTTCTGCAAATTAAGAAAATAATTTGTTATCTTTTGGATTCAAGATCACATGCATGAATCAAAATGAAACTGTTCTTGAAGAACTTCCTTCAGATCAAGTCCTGGAGCAATATACCTTACTTATGAAATGAGTACATCTACCAATTAATGACAGTAAATCGTTTTGGGTGGCTGCTCAGTCATATTCATTTAAATGGTAATAGTGAAACCTCTCATATCGGTACAGATTTTTCAGGCACCGATTTTTCGCCCATAGGCTTAATGCTATTACTACCCCTTAATGGAACACTTCTGTAATGGCTGCACCCCTCTATTGGTACACCTAATACACGTCACCATTTTTAGAAAACCCCCTTGCAATTGGTACATCCCACCTTGGTGATGTAGTGGGTAGCGTGCTTGGTAACTGCAGCAGTGATTGTAGGTTCGATACTGGACCAAGGTGGGTTGTCTTCTTTTCTTCGAGATACAGTAGATGCCTCAAGTGTTCCTTCCTTTGGATGAGAAGTAAAACCGCCATCCCATATGGTGTTCAATGGTATTTACACATAAAAGAACTCAACTATGCAAATGATAGATGAGGCAGAATTTCCAGGTGTAGGAGCTTCACCTCCCCCACAACAAGGGTGGAATACCCCAAAGAAAAGTAGACCAACAATAAATACCCATAGGGGTTGCAGCTTCGGTCTGCAACCGGCTGTGTAAAAACACTGTCCAAAAGTTCCCCCTTGCATCCATTCAGGGGGCAAGATGGGTATCCGACTCTGCCATAGGCGGAAAATGAGAAGGCAGCTTGATTCTAGAAAAACCACTCTTCATTGATTTGTTTGTAAAAATTAAATTTGCGTACTTCAAATATTTTGTGAAATATAATATTATACAATGCATTTTTGCTGTTTAAAAAACGCAATATAAAACAATATACAAGTATGTATATACTTTAACTGGATAAATTAAACAACAGTATTATTAGTGTCCCATGCCCCTCTTATGGGTGCACCCCTCTGATGGGTACAATTTTGCCAGGTCCCACAGGTGTACCAATTAGAGAGGTTTCACTGTATCTTAATTCCAACCAGGGACAGTGCAAATAATGGCAAACTATAATGTTTGACCATTTTTGGACAAGTTTAGCAATTGATGAATCAATGATTAAATTTAAGGGGTGCACAGTACTGAAAAATACGCACAAAAAACGATAAAAAGGGGTTACAAAGTATGGATGCTGTCAGATAAATCTGGCTATTGCTCCAGATTTGATATATACACAGGCAAAATTGGCAGTCAAGTCACAAAAAATCTTGGGGAAAAAATTGCGAATTCTCTTACTTCAGATCTTGAAGGAAAAGAGCACACAATTTATTTTGATAACTATTTTCCCAGCATAAATTTGTTGGAAAATTTGAAATCTTGGCAAACAAATGCTTGTGGCAATGTTAATAAAGCAAGAAAATATCTGTCATCTTTCGGACACAAGATCAAAAATCGAGGAGAATGTGAATCTTTTATGATACAGGAATCAGTGCAAAAAAATGGATGGGTAAGAAAGAAGCAAATTCTTTCAAATTTTCACAATCCAAATGAATTCTCTATAGACCAGAGAAAAAGTCATAAGGGATTATAATGCCTATTAATTGCCCTTCCTCAATTTGTGATTACAATAATAATAAGAATTCAGTGGATAAATTTAATCAATTAATGGCTAGTTATAGTCTTGATCATCACAGCAAAAACTTTTACTTTCTTGATGTCAGTGTCAGTAATGCACATATTTTATATAAACAATCGGGTATTGAAATAACATTGAAAAAATTCAAAGGTCAATGTGCTGAAGGATTTGTAGCTCAAATGTTGATTGCTAAAAATTCACAAACCATATTGAAGTAACAACCAATACAAATAAACAAATCCAAACCTATAATTTCCTTAGAAGTCAGAAGAATGGAGTCAAAACGTCAATGAGAACATTCTACTCATAGACAATGTGCATTCTGTTCCACTAAAAAAATGAGGTTCGCACATCATAGACTTGCACAGTATGCAAAGTGCCTCTTTGCCTTGGGAAAAGGATGTGCTTCAATAAATACCATTTATGGACCATATGGCACAGTGGGGTCTGTTTACGTCCAACCCTATATTTAGTAACCAAAATAATTACTAATGTAACTTTGCATCTCTTTTGTTTTCTTTCATTTTTAGTTGATGAAGCAATTTTGTTCAATTTAAACAATAATAAAATTTTTGTGCAACATGGTGTAGCACGTTACACATTCTTTTATTGTTGCACGTCATCCACTGGTGTTCTGTAGAACTCAGACACAAGTGGTGACGTATTTGATTCTTCTTTTTTGAATTTGAAAATAGGAGATTTGATTCTTAGAGAAGTAAGAACGGTCGAGAACAAAAAAAACCAGTTGGAGACTACCGATCGGTCCAGCATCCTGCTTGCTGCTTGTTTGCTTGCACATTACATTTTCTGTTACATTATAACTTTATTAATCATTTATATGTTTGGATACAATTAAACACTGCATTTTCCGTAAAAGGGGATAAATATTTATATATAAAAACGCGCATCAATGGGATTTTTTATTTTCTAAAACTCTGTGCCTCTAAGAGTTAACCAGAATTGACTGTACTGTAATACCTCCCAAACTATCAGCCATGGAACACTGGCATAAGCCTTCACCAAATTAATGAAGATGGCATGGAGATCTGTCTTTGCTGCCCTATGTTTTTCTATCATTTGCCTGAGAATGAAAATTGGTTCCATTGTGGACATCATTGGCATGTACCCAAATTTGATTTCTGGTGACACTAGTTCTCTCCAGAAGGTGGCATCCCATTACTGTCTCCCATAGGTGACATTCCATTACTTTCTCCCAGTGCTTCATAGAATAGCTTATATGCTATCATACCTAGGGTTACCATTCATCCTGGATCGAGCTCTATGCATCGTGGAAAACGTCCCAGAATTAACATTTCGTTTAAAGATTCATCAAATTGAATTTAGTTTCCTTAGTATTGCCACGTACAGATCATATTACAGTAAGTCCTCAACTTATGCGATTTTGACTTATGCAATTTCAGACTTACGCAATTTTTTTAGACAAAAAGATTTTTAGGCTAGGCATACACTGTATGGTCAAGACTGTCTGACAACAGTCTATGTACTAAGTACGTAGTTGTTAATCAGTTTTCACTATTCGATGCCTTGCTACCCATTGGTTTTCATTGCCAGATCTAAGCACACAGACTGCCATCAGACAGTCTTGACTATAGTGTGCACCTTGCCTTAGATGTGACACTGTGGTGGTGGGGTAACTCAGTGTGCACTTTGCTTTCTGTAATGTCCACCACCCCGAAGGTACCTCTAATACACACATTTCTAATTCTATCAGCTCTTGACACCGCACTCGTATACTGCAGAATTCGCATTCTGTTGACGTGGCACTTCCTTATCCATATAGCGTAGCTGGCCTAACCACTGCCCTGTTTGACTTTCACCTATCGTTTAAAACTAAAACATTTTTTGTCAAAAACGCTAAATTTAGTGCCTTCCTTGACTTACATGATTTTTCGACTTATGCAAACACCTACAGAACCAATTAATCATGTAAGTTGAGGACTTAACTGTATTATCGAAGCCTTGCATGGGTGGAATTGAGCATATAATGATATGTCATATGAAGAATACTTTATGTGTCGGGGGGGGGGGGCATATCAACAAAATGAGTATGCATGGAGTTATTGTGAGTTATTACTGTGAGTTATTGGTAGCATGTGAGTTATTACTCACAATAGGTCGAACCCTTAGGAGGCTGCCCGTGGGAGATGAGGATGGTATTGATGTGGGCTTGTGCTGCTTAACTTCAGTGATCTCATGGGAACTGGTGTGTCCAACACAACTTGGCTAACGTTCCACTTCAAAATACAACTAATCATTTATACTTTTAATAACTTTTTTTTTACTGTATTTGTGTTTCATTTCCATTCATTTCTTTATTTATTTTTTTAATATTTCTTGGAAAGGAAATTAAAAAAATTTCTTTTGTCAATGAGAGATTAAGGTCCCAGATTGGCCCATTGAAAAAAATGGTCACCCTATTGATACCTCTACAGTTACCACAGTCTTGGACATCACCTTTGGCTTTGAACACTGGTACTATCCAGCTCTCCTGCTGTACAGATAGCATTCTATCTCCACTAGATATCCTGATGAAAGGTTTTGCTAGCCACCTGATTCCTAGGGTACACTGTCTGGCCCTACAGCTTTTCCAGACTTCATTTTAAGAGCCCTTGTAGTGGTTGACATATGTCACATGCACCTCTCCTACATGAAGTGTGTCACATGATAGTTGTCATGAATTCCATGATTTTGAATTTTCATATTCAAAATCATTCATATTCATTGAGATCCACTAGATGACGCCAGAGAGTGTAGATGTGTCTACTCTCCTCTCTATGTTCAGTGCAGAGGTGAATGTTATGGTGATAGCTGTTTCGTCTATTTGTGCGGTGGTATCCAATTTTGAAGCTGCGTCATTTATTCCAGAGTGTGCTAAGGACTGGGAGTCAATCCGTTTGAATTGTGCTATTCTCAAGTCTTCATTAGATTCTTTGAAGAATGAGTGTGTTGTGGCTGGAGGAAACGTGAGTAATGTTGAAGTGTCTGCACCACGTGGTGGCAGCCATTTTGGAAATGTATCACTGGATTTTCGGGCCTTGGCAGCTGTTCAGTCGGCTGTCTTGGAAAACCTTCTTCAATTTAAGTGTTCCATAGAGACTAGACTGGATAGGGTGGCTAATTTGGTTGCTGTATCACCAAGCTCAACAAAGGGTGAGTCTTTGGGTTTGGTTACTACAGGTGACTGGTGGCTCTGTTACTAAGAGATTTCCCACTGAGGCAAGTAATGTTACCAGGAGGAGGAGGAGGCCTTCTCCTCCGAGTGAGGGGAGGACTAGGCGACGTCAGTCCTTTAGAGGTGGGTGCAGAGCATGGTGTAATGGTGTTCACTGAGTCGTGGCTTTCTGATGCTGTGAATGACTGTTTGATCTCTCGCCCCAGATTTGAGCTGTTTCGCTCAGATCGGCCAACCAGGGGGGAGGAGTCGCTGTGTATGTGGCAAAGTCGCTACATCCTCTGCTAATTAGCACAAGTTTCGTGCCAAGGATCTCAAGCCTTATGTCTCAGATTGTCACTGGGTTTGACTCTCTGGACGCTGTATGCTATATATCATCCTCCTAAGATGGATATTGATCCTTTGCTGTCATTTATGGCTGATTACATTGATCCATGCTCACCAAACATAGTTGGAGGTGACTTTAACTGTGATTTTCTCAAAACGACTGGAGTGTCTGGCCAAATGGTCAACCTATTTAGGACATGGTCTCTACAACCCACAGTGTCTTTACCAACGAGGTTAGCACCGAAGTCTTCATCATTGTTGGATCAGGTCTTTGTGTCGTCTCATGTTCTACAGTCACAGGTTTCTCTATTGTGTGACCATCGGTTGGATCACCTTATTGTATTGTTGCAATGGATTGTTAATGTTACAGATGTCAGGCTCCTGCCCCATGTGGGTGGTAGCCGCGTTAAGTATGATTGCATTAATTTTGAGTTGTTTAATCAGTTTGTACACTCTTTGGCTTGTCCGAATTTTTTTAGCTGCAAAAATCCAGCGTTTTTGGCTAATTCTTTCCTGGAAGTGTGTAATGCAGCACTGGTGAAGCTGTGTTCTGTAGCTTCAAATATTGGGTGGTTTAGGCCTAAACCCTGGTGGAATCCACAGTGTGAAGGTGTAAATCCTGTACAGTTTTCCATCTGCACTGGAAGCTTAGTAAGAACCCTGGTCTTTACAGGCTTTTCTCATTGCAGCGAAGGACCTTTAAAAGTGCTGTTCATGCTGCAAGACTCGCTGTATTCTTACCTGCCTCTTCTGTTCATGCTTTGTGGGCTCTGGTGTGGCAGGTGTCCCTAGCCTCGCCTCAAGTCACGGAAGAGCTAGCATCCCTTGTTTTAACCCATATGGTTAATCCGCTGGGTCTTCCTGAATCATCTGTTGTTAACCTATCCCACCGACTGCTGAGGATGTTCCTCCAGTGCTAGATCTTTTGTCTCTTGTGGTATTTATTACTAGGCTTAAGCAGTCCTCCTCTACCATCCCAGATGAGTTCTGGCAATTGTTGTTAAATCACTTGATACAGCTAGCCTTGAGTGTTTGCAGTGCGTGTATAATATGTGTATGCAGGAGGGATATTTCCCACCCATCTGGCGAAGGGCATTTATTGTCCCTGTCCAACACACAGCCACATCAATACCAACTTGGGTGGTTGGTAAAGAACGTTGGGTGCTGCAAATTAACCCTCTTTCTTGTCCTTTCACCTACCTCATCTCCCACGGGCTGCCTCCTAAGGGGTTGACCTGCCATAGCTGCCTGGCTTACACCCCAACCCACAAACTAATCCATAAAGGGGGCTCTTCAGTGGACCCTAAAAACTACAGACCAATAGCTATCATCTCTCCACTGGCTCAGGTGCTGGAGAGGTGGGTTATGACCTGGTCCATGACGAATTGTTATCTACAATACCTGTGTCTCAGTTCAGCTCATGGCCAAACTCGTCCATGTCCTTTGCAATTTTCTCCATTCTTGCCACTGCATCATCTGGTATGGCCTCTGGCAATGTCTATTTGCTACTGCAGACAGATGTTGCCAAGGCCTTTGATACGGTGGACCATGGTAGGTTAATCGGCATATTGAATTGCTCTATTTGGAATCCCTTCATTTTCAATCAACTCAAATCTTTCCTGGATGGCAGAACTGTCGCGACCAGGTCTTCCATTATTTCTAGAACCTTGGTGTATGGGGTCCCAAAGGGCTCGGTTTTGGGGCCAATTTTGTTCAACCTTGCCACTTCTGGATTACCTGAGGTGTGTCGGGGTTGGCAACTTTGGTCCTTTGCCGACAACAATTACTTTGGTATGGAGCTCGCCCCTGATCAAATTCAGGACATCACTTTCCTGATAGATACGCTCCTCGCCCATCTCTCAAGTTGGTACAGTTCCTTGGGTATGCAACTGAACCAAGATAAGTTGAATGTAATTATGTTTGCTCCCCTTGCTGTCTCATCACCACTGATAATGACCAAACCCTTTATTAGGTTGTTGGGTGTACTAGTTGATGGGCACTTGAAAGTTATTTACCATAATTATTCTAATAAACGGCGCCCTCCAATAACCGGTGCACCTTTTATCTGAAAAAAATAATAATAGTGGCGCGCGGTTTATTCTGGAAGTGATCATGTAAGTTAACTTGAATTTTTTAATGATTAACCCTTTAATGCTACACAGGGGTACTGGTATCATCATCATCATCATCACATCCTATCCAACCTGTGGCAGGGTAGGGTCCGTGGGTCGATTGAACATGTTATGACTGGGAACACTCCAGCCAGGCGTCTGGAACCCACAGGAATATTGGCTGGTTGTCTGTGTGGGGATGCCGGCCTACCACACTGTTCCAACACCACATTTTACAACCAAACTATAAATGTTGGCAGGTAAATTAATGCTTTGTCATTTTTAATATTGCATGGTGTCTGACCTATTGCACAACAACTATACTGCAATAAGGAATCAGGCTCATGCCTGAACAGAGGTACTGGTGTACCCCAGGGTTTTTCTTCCTCCTCTCTGTTCTGTGGGTTACCCTGGTGCAATGCGATTCACAGTATTTTCACATGATAGATTGAACTTCCTAATAAGTCACAGTCATGTAAACTAAGCTTTAGTGCAGATATTGTTGAAAGAAAAGTTTCAAAGAGAAAGTATTCTTTAGCATTTCAATTGTTGGCAATTTTTGCAGCTCAGAATGGTAATCGTCCTGTGGCTAAACCTCTACAGTTATCTGAATCTAGGGTAAGGATTTAAATTTTAAATGAACCATTGATTATTTTTCTTAATTTCATTTTGCCAACAAATTCAGATGCGAGAGTGGCATCAGCAAAAATCAAAATTAATGAAATTAACTTGTCTGGCTAAAAAGTTTCCATTTATAAATTCAAAAAAATAATAAACGGCGCCCTCCAATAAACGGTGCAACAAAAAGGCCTTTGAAAAAAAATAAACAGCGCGCCATTTATTAGAATAATTACAGTATTACCAGGACCAGCTCAGAGTAAAACTTCTTTCACTCCTTGCTTTATTCAAGCGCCTCAAACCAGTGATATGTATTTCCTGTCTGTTGGCATTGTTTCATGCCAAGGTTGGAGCTTCACTTAGGTTTGCAGCCCCGTTTTTGGTGGGGCTTACTAAGGCCCAGCTAAGTCCTCTTCGAGTGGCTTATAATGCTGTTCTTAGAGCAATATTTAGACTTCCTCCAGGGGTCAGTATTAAGAGGTTCTGTTCTCAATTTAGTATTCTCCCATTTGATTTGGGGCTTAAGTGTTGCCAGCTATGCATTGTATTTCTAGGTATGGTATTTCCCTTGGCTACTAGGTATGGCTTTTCCTAGGTATGGTCTTTCCCTTGCATGGTATTTCTAGGTTTTTCCTAGCTGATGCTGCTGTCCAGCATACCCGTCGCTTCTTGTTTTGCTCATGTTTTCCCTTTAGGGACTGTAGGTCTAAATTGTTCCCTGTTGTAATGTTCCAGCAATGGAATAGGCTGCTTCCTTATGCAGTCAGGTCTAGTGTGTTTGTGTGTGCCCACCATAAATGCCTCTTGACCTGTAGGCATTTCAGTGCTATATTGTTTAACTGCCTTTTGTCTAGTTATATCTAACATATCGTGTTTATAGTTGTGGAATGTACCATTGGTATGTGAATAAATATAATAATAATTATATTTTTCATATTTTTGATTTTTAGAATTTTGGTTTGCAGTACAGACATGTTGTAATTCTGTCCCATTTAGATGTGTTAATTTCAGCTTAAAAGATATAGTTTAATTATTCTGTCAATATATACTTAGTAATCTTCAAGTGTTTAGACTGTAATAAATATTTATTCCTGCTTTCCACATTTCCAACTGAAATATACAAATCACATGCAATAACAAAAGTGGTGGAATGCAATGGATTATCCATCCACCACACCCTGACAACTTCCTCCTTCATTCACCTGTCCACCAACACAGCAGAATTAGGATAGGTTGGAATGTCGTCCTCACTCCTTGAAGCTTTAAGAGGTTGTGGAAATACTTTTCCCACTTTTTCTTTACCTCAGCAGAGAAATTGGACCATACCTTTGCTATTCTTTTGTGTTAAGGCTGGGTACTCTTCCTTTGTCTCTAACTGTTTGGCCAAGGCAATTATCCTCCCATATGTGGCTGCAGCCTGCCTATAGTGCATTTTAGAGTCCTGGTCTCCTATCTCAATCAACCTTTAGAATGTAGCCTTCATTATTTGATGAGTGCCTCTCCTTTGTCATTCTTCCACCATGTCTTCCAACCATCAGATGAACCTCCTTCTCTAGACTCACCTACAATAGCTTTTCAATGATTTCAAATTTTTCAGGCAACTGTTTCCATGTGGCAGGGGCTCTAATGACCTTTGTAGTTGAAGGGCCCTAAAACACCACAAACAACAACAAATCCATGTGGTACTTTCCAATACCTAAAAACCTGCTCATCTATCTATGAATGTGGATTACTTTCTGCTTTCACTAGCACATAAGCAACCTGTGGCCACATTCTTTCTGAAAATCTTCATTGGGGAGTGTCCATGAATTTAGAGAAATCTATCAATCAGTGACCTGCCTTATGATGACAGGAATGTGATCACATGCTTGTCCCTCTTTCTGAACCACGTATTTGCCACTGTTCCTCCATTCCCTTTCAACGTCTCCATATCTGTGCATTTCCTTGGTGGTAGTAACCATTACCCTCCTGGGAGTTTTGGTGAACTAAGATTTGCAGTGGGTCAGAGCTTGATTACTTGCAATTCATGTGATAAACTATTAGGAAATCCAAGGGCCCCTGTCACAGCTCTTCTTGGGATCAAAGCTCTTCACCTCCTCATGGTCTTCCACTGGCCAATGTCTGGCCTTCCTAGAGGAGTATGGTGCCAGCTTCATGAGTTATTACTCATAATCGTGGTCAGGTGGATGCCCTGTCATGGCTACTGAGGAGGACTCCATTGCTGGAACACCACCCAGAAGGCAAAGAATGAGCTAATGCTGAATGGAGAAATATGAATAATCCCCACTGTATTTTTGGAGATCTTTGGTACCTCATCTTTGTGCCCATTTAAATATTGGCATGCCTTGATTCAACAATATAATTGCAAAAATGGCCAAAGGAAATTTGGTCTTGGCTGAAGCACAAGTGGCGATCTTTACTTACCCAGCAAGTGGCTCAACCTGTCAAAAACTAAGCACTCATTCCCTTTTCACTGCTTTACCTGAAAATGTAGTGAGTGCACAACTCATCAAAGTCCCTCTAGAAACCCACCTTATTGTATTCATCAAGATAACCTGCTATCTAGAGGACCCTCAAAACCTATTTTCAACAGTCTGCTAAACAGGCTAATGCTATCAGATGCCTATCTCTGACAGAGTGAGCCCCACCCTAATTCTCTGACCATGTCTGACACACTCAGTCTGCGAGAGAACAGACTTAGCACAACTCTTGCTGCCCTCCTTTGGACCATTTCAATTTCCCATGACAGGTGTTGCCTAAATGGAAACCAAATTGGACTACAGTATTCCAAAATTGGTCATACCAGTGAAAAGTAAGCTATTTCTTTTACTTCCTTTGTACTGTCCCCCAGCACCCTGCTAACCAACCCAAAGAGCACACCCAGCCTTCCCAATCAATTTGACAGTTTGCTCCTTCCAGCTGCCCCGAGTGTTTAAGAAAACTCCAACGTGCTTGTGGGTGTCAATCCTTCCAACCCTTACACCACCTATCCTATAAGAAAATCAACCTGCTTGTTGGACCTGCTTATTCTAAGAAAGCTACATTTGTGCAGGCTAAATGGCAAATCCCACTTTCTACTCCAATCATATATCTTGTTTAGGTCTTGCTGCAGTTCTGTGCAGGAAGACAACCCGTTTTCCACCACGCTTGGCATGCATGTGTCCTCTGCAAACAACTTAAAAAAGGACTTTATATCAAGCCCTATATCATTAACAAAGCATATAGCGTAATGGTCCTAATACTCATTCCCTCGGGTACCCCTGATGTAACTCGTGTCCATTTTGATACTACCCCATCAAAAAGTACTCTCTGCTGCCTGCCTTGCAGATAGGCCTTTACACAATCTATAACCTTACTATGAATCCCTAACTTGGACATTTTTGAAACAAGCTTGTCATGGGGTACCATGACAAAGGCCTGTTCAACATCCAGGAATATAACATCAACCTGCTTACCATTATCTAGGGCATTTTGAATGTATTCAATTAGAGAAGCCAGTTCAGTGTCACATGACCTCCCTTTCCTAAACCCATGCAGATTATCACTAAGGATGCTATTTTTCTCCAACTATCCCATAATATGTGAGAATAATATATGCTCAAACATCTTGCATACCACACTGGTTAAAGAAACTGGCCTGTAGCAGTTAGGATCTGCAGTATCCCCTGATTTGAAAACTGGCACAACGTTTGCCAGCTTCCTGCTAGATGGAACAATGGCACTGTCTAATGATTTTCTAAAAATTTCCACCAAATAGTAGCTTACAATCCCAGAATAAATGGAGAAATGTTATCAGGGCCTCCTGCCTTATGGACCACTAATTTATTCAAAAATTTCTCAATGCCTTCTGTTGTAATAACAACCTCCTCCATTTGCCCTTGATAGTCATTTCCTGACACTGGTGAATACTCATCTCCACTATTTGCAAATGTTTTTCAAAATGAATCATTAAACAATATTTGCTGCTATAAGGCTATCACTAACTAGGTTTCCTGACTGGTCCTACACTTTTTGAGGTACCCCCAGAAAGCTTTTGGATTTGTTCTTGAGCCTTTCCCCCGAAACATCCCTATGGAATTCCTTGTAGGCCTTTTTAATAAAAGCTTTTGTCATTCTCCTGGCTTCCTTTTCCCCGTGTTTGCCCGGGGTAGAATAGGCACACTGCATACCTGCATGTCGTAAGAGGCGACTAAAGGGGGTTACCTTTTCTGGCCCCTGACTGGACAACACCACTATCGTCTTTGACCATGACTTGTGTTCTGGACATGACGATACCATCATTGTGGTTGTTCGTGTCCTATCTGTGTCAGTTACTTGATAACTGTCTGACTAGTTCGCGGTCGATGTAGGTTCCTTACTCAGGTGACCATAAACAAACACCTACCTGCGTGTTTGCCGTGCATGGAGACCCATGCCCCTGGGAAAAGCGGATCCTGGTGGTTGAGGAGGCGCATGCCCTGCGATGTCTCTGAGCCACTTCACACTTGTGTTTTGGCTGACAGACATCGGGGACTAGGGTTGCGACTCACAGTCTCCAAAACATCACTTTGGCCACAGCTTCCAGGGAAAACGGGAGGCTAAGGCAGTAGCCCGGTCTTGGTCAATTGGCCGGGGGCGCATAAGTGGTTATGCCTCCTAGGGTTACTGTAAGTGGATC
>JAAFCE010006668.1:3593365-3610758 GCA_013389805.1 Trigoniulus corallinus
CATGATAGTGTTGAATACGTTTAGCTAATTAGTAGCGTTTTTGAAGGAACTAATTGAGATCTACTCATTTTAATCAGTTAGGTCTTTTTGATTTTAGTTAACCTTCAAGCACTCGCATGGGCAGTAAATTGGCCGCCAAATTAAATAAAATTGTGTGCCACTGTAGCAGGATTGAATAAATGATTGGGACCACCTAGTATTCTCAAGTTGTATATTTGGTCACAACTTGCAATTCAAATTTTTTTTCAAACTCATGTCATTTTGGAGCAATTCATTTTCCAAGTAGCTGGGGTTGTGGAGGATTACACAAACGGCCATTCTGCTGCCTTGCAAGTTCATAGGAAAGTGGTTCCCCATAGCAGGATTTCAAGGGCTCCATGGGACAAAGCGCTGCAGATCCATGGTCAGACTATCAGGGTCCCACTATTGGGGGTTTGACCATTGTGGTCCAACTAGCAGGGGCCCACTGCCAGAGTCCCAGTATCAGTGTCCAAGTATCAGAGTCTGACTATCATGGTCCCAGTATCAGGGTGCAAGTATCAGGGTCTGACTATCATGGTCCCAGTATCATTTTCTCAGTATCAGAGTGAAGGTATCAAGGTCCCAGTATCAGGGTCCTAGGATTGGGGTCCCAGAATCAGGGTCCCACTATCAGGTTCCTACTATCATGGTCCCACTATCATAGTCCTAGGGTCAGAGTCCAAGTATCAGGGCCCCAGTGTCAGCACCTGAGTATCAGGGTTAAGATATCATGGTCCCAGTATCAAGTTACCAGAATCAGGGTCACACTAGGTCACATCTAGTTTAGTTTCTCATTTAATTTCGTTTATATCTGTTTAATTAACTAGATTTCTCATGATGCTTTTTATAAACATCTAGTAAACTGCCATATGCAAAGCAAAATGATAGGCAGCCAGTTTGCCGCCTTGCGAGCTTGAATGTCTTTCAAAATAATGCGAGTGCTTGAAGGTTAAAGAGTGTATACTTTACAACTTAGGTGTTTATAGCATGCATGTTAGTATTGAATATACTTTTTGTTAAATTGTAGCATTTTTGGAGGAAACCATTTTAATCTTGTATTTAGAAAAAACTATAAAATCATTGGTATCCAAGAATTGTAATATGAGGAATTATTTGACCTAGAGTATTAGACATAAAGTTGTGAATGCCTTTCCATTGGACATTACTTTCTTATAAAAATAAAAGGTTATTGTAAAAAGGAAAAAAAGGCTTAAGAATTTTCTTGAAGTTTACTATTACGCCCACATTGGCAAAGGACCTAAGGAGGTAAATTGATAAGGAATAAACATAAAAAATAAGAATAAAATTAACATATCACGACTGCAAAGAGAATGATAAAACTCTTTCTATCTTGCAGGTCCATGACCAAAATTCTACCCTTGATAACTCTAGCCCTGGTCACTCAAGAAGTAACTAACAGATATCACCACATTCAGATGGGAAATAAACAATTTTAATTGCACAAAACATCTTCCCCAACAACCATCGAATTTTACATTTCCATCAACTCTGACATTGAGACTGAAACCTCATGTCAAGACTCTGTCATAGCCTATGAATCTCAAATAGTGGACCTCAGGGAAAGTTGCATCATTGAGCCTCCAAAGTTTCAGCTGAAACAAATAACTTCACATGAAGTAAATGACTTGATATTTGAATGCCAACATAGCAGATCTAAAATGGAATGTGGCTGTTCCAATGATAAACCATGTGGTGGATATATACAGTGTTGTTCAGTAATGGGTTGCAATCAAAAAAGCTCATGCTCATGTACAGTATATAAAGCCCTTACATCTATGCATGCTGAATTCAAGGGAAGAACTTATATAAATCCCCACCTTATATATTACCCTGTTTGCTGCTACAAAAAAAATCACTATGTGCAACCTACACTCCCTTTTCATTGACTATTCAGCATCGAAACACACAGTGATATAAGCAACTTGGACAGAATAAAGTTTCACAAGCCAGTTCTTATGTTTCAAATGTCTGGAATAGTAATCCTTCATAAAGGTGGAGTAGAGTCTTCCTACAAGTTAGTAAAGGAATACAACCAAATAATCGTTCCTGGTGAATACGTAATAACAAAGGAAAACTACAAGTGGTAGTAATTAAAAAAAACGTTGCCAACTGACTGAAGGGATGTTTGAAATAGATGGGAAATCATTTTTTCCCTTTGTAAATTGTTTATTTGCATAGATATATTTAATTACTAGCTGTCCCCAGCCATGCAAATATTGCTGTGGCTCAGAAAATCATCATCATCTCACCCTACTCCAGCCCATGGTGGGATTGGGTCTGTGGGGAGCAACGAACTGTGTTGGACACACCACTTCTCATCTGATCACTGAAGTTAAGCAGCACAACCCCAGCTAGTACTGACATAGGTGTCTATTTGGGAAAACTGGGTACTGCGAATATCCAAAAATCGTTGCACCAGTGTAGTGTCTCTGCAGTTTCTGCTTAAGAACTATACTGTGGACGGGGCTCTAATGACCTTGTAGTTGAAGGGCCCTACAACACCAACAAACAAACAAACAATAGGGTCTGTGGGTTCCAATCCTCCACCCCTGCCTATCTCCAACCAAGCCTTCATCCACCCTGCACACATCAATGTCTTTTTGTACCACATGTCCCCACATCTGTTTTGGTCTTCTCCAATCACCTGCAGTCCCAGGATGGACGTAATTGGGAGCAGTGAATTGCATTGGACACACCAGTTCTCATCTGATCACTGGTCAAGCAACGGAACCCCAGCTAGTACTGACATGGGTGGCTGCTTGGGAAACCTGGGTACCACTAGTATCCAAAAAATCGTCACATTAGTGTAGTGTCTGTGCAGTCCCTGTATCAGAACTACACTGTGCACGGGGCTCTAATGACCTTGTAGTTTAAGGGCTCTAATGACCTTGTAGTTTAAGGGCCCTAAAACACCAACAAACAAACAACAGACCTAATTACTTCCTTCTCCCCTACTCATCACATGCCCATACCACTTCAACCTATTCTCCCTCATTTTTTCTGTGACACATCCAGCCCCCAGACTACCTCTAACATGATCATTTTGGATCTCAGCTACTTGCATTCAATTTACATGGCCATGTTCTCTTCCTCATGGCCCAACACTCTGAGCCATATAGCATAGCTGGCCTAACCATAGTTCCATAAACTTTGTCCTGCTTTGATCCTATGGGTCACATTGAGTATTTCACAGTTTCCATGGAACATTGATCCTAAATATCTAAACTCCTACATTGCTGATATCACCTCACTTCCAGAGCAAACCTTCCCTCTGGACCCTGACCACTCCTATTTGAAAGCTAGGTATTCTGTCTTTTCATATTCATCTTCAGGCCCCCCCTTTTCCATTGCCATGGAAAGAAAATTTATTTGGAATAAAGTAAAGCACATTAATTGCAGTGAAAAAGAAGAAAGAGAGTTATAACAAATACATATAAATACAAATACGTACTTTGTATGGAAATAAAAAATATCATAATAATATAAAATTGCAAAACATTAAAAAAGGGAAAAAAACACGAACTAAAAGACAACAACAAAAAAATACTAACGCAGTATTGCAATTAAACCGCAGATTAATAAACACAGCATAATTACAGTGAAAAATAATAACAGTTAAAAAACGAAATGAAAAAAGGAAAAGGATAAACTATACTCACAAAATGAACGCTATGGTAAATGACAGCTGAATTCCAACACAATGTCACACAAAATAATGGAATCATCAAATCAAAGGGAAAATAAATTAAAATCTATCAAAATTCAACTAAACAATACAATTTTATACATTGAAATGGAAAAGTAAATGAAATGGTAAATGGAATATTGAAATAGTAAATGGAATATATTGAAATAGAATATTAAAATAGTTAATGGAATATTAAATAGCATATTTATAAATTAGAATACCATATGTTGTTTTGACATCCAATAGATGGTGTTTTACAAATTTGCATGTTTTTAACTTGTTTTTACCTGTCACAGGTGTGACATCTATATAATCATTATATAAAAACCTGGCTCTATTGGAATGAAACGTGTCAAAATTTCAAAGCAATCGTTCAAGAACTTTCAGAGATTTGCAGTTTTGAACAAACACACATTTACATTTTTATTTATATAGACACAGTATACATTGCTTGCCTAGTAAAGTACAATACATTATTTATAGCATCATCATCATCATAATTGTAAGTCTTTTAGAAAGTTATTATAAAGGCTTTAGGGTATATCCTTAAAACTCTATGTAACATTATGATTATGGAACGGTACCTTAAAATTTACCATGGCTTTAGGAGTCATTACTGGAGATATTGTTGGTGAAATATAATTCACCTTTAATAAACAATCAATGAAATGAACCAGAGGGTTTAACTTAGAAATATAGGTGTTGTACTTCTCGGCATAATGTGCATTTTCACAACTACCACCAATGCCATATATCTCCAATGTAATTCAAGCACTATTATTCAATCTGAAGTATTAACCTGCAAAAGGGAAGGTTAAAACCAAATTTGATCTATTACCATCCAAACTAAATTAATGCTTCAAACCTGAAATATGGAGAATGTCTCCCAACACAAGATAGAGAAGGAAATTATAATTTTATTATAGAATTAGTTTACATGGCCTTACCTTGTTTTTGGTCAATTAAATTGCTTTTGTTACATTCCCAGTTAAAATGCAAAAACTAGGTGTCACAGCACACCCTCAAAATGAATATTGTGGATGAGAAAGTCATTGCTGTCAAGAATATACTTTTAGTTCAACTGTGGTGACTCTGGATCAACAGACATAATAGGTAATCAAGCTTGTTTATTCTACAGATGGTATCTAAAACCTATCTACCAACATGCATACACTGTAAAAGGCATTGAAGGATATTACTGCAAACCCACTTATCAATAAAAATCATAGACAAAAACAATACCATTGCTTAAAAATTCAAGACAGCATGTCCCACTGATAATACATTAAAAATCGTTTATAACGAACTTCAAGGGACCGATGGTTTTTGTATGTTGTAGCTGGTGTTCACTAAAAGTGATACTATTGTTTATAATGAAGGGATCCTCATCATCACACCCTTATCCTGCCTATGGCAAGGTCGGATCTGTGGGTTTCTAATCCTCCATCTATCCCCACCAGGCTTTCATTTACCCTGCATGCAGTCATGCCCCTCTGTACAACCAGCTACCACATTCAGTTTGGTCTCCCCCTACACCTTATGCCACCAGCTGTCCCATAATATACCATGTAAGCTCCTCCAACCCCTTTCATGTCACATGCCCATACCATCTCAACCTATTTTCTCACATCTTCTCTGTGTTGTTTCCCAACCCCCCCCCTTACCTCTAATGTACAGTTGCAGACTGTCAGCACGTGACACTCCACTCATGTGATGCAGCATTTGCATCTCTGCCACTTGCATTCCCCTCTTGTGAATTTTCCTTACTGCCCAAAATTCCGTTCCATATAGCATAGTGGTCCTAACTACAGCTTTGTAAACTTTTTACCTTTCAACTTAATTGTGACTCGGTGGTCGAACTACTCACCGCTTGCCTGTCTCCACTTCAGCAATCCCACATTGATTCTATGGGTAACGTCAGAGCAGTAACGTCACTAGGGGGTTCAGAGAGTTTGGGCAGTATGGGTGACACCACTCGCACCATGGGAGGGGGGTGACACCATGGTGTGTCTGCACCAGGTGACGCCAACCCTAGCGATGCCACTGCATTGGAGTTATTTCCCCATTGCTCTGGAACACCGATCCTAGATACCTAAACTCTTGCACCACTGGTATCACCTCTTTGCCACAATGAAGTACGCCCCGATGGTCCTGACCACTTCAACTGAAAGCTAAGTTCTCTGCTTTCTTCATGTTCACCTCAGTCCCCCCACTCTTCAACATTGCTATTCTAATATCCTGTTTCTTTAGGGAGAATTATTGTCATGGTATGCTGTAATGGACAAAGATAGAACTCAGCTGAAAAACTGTCCCTACCAAAGTGTTTTCTCTAGTTGATTTGTGCATTCTAACCAATGTGTTCATTGTAAGCAACATTAATGCTTTTTTTGTATTGCTTTTCATGGTTCTAACTATTTTGCTCGTTATATCCAATTGTACGTTATATCCAGCATCGTTATAAACGATTTCGACTGTACCATCAAAATTTCAATTGAAGGAAATTATTCCAAATCAGTAGAGTTACAAAATGCAGCAGATCCTTATATAGCTTATCTTGATAAAGTGTCTCATGAAGGAAGACCCAAGTATGGAGAAATAGGTAATGATTATAATAAACTGTAATTATATTAAAAGCTATATAGATGTGTTATCTTTGAGTGTCATTTACGTTTCTAATTCCACCAGTATGGAGCCTGAGACAACTATCAACTTCTACAGGTTCAGTGTGGTTGAATGTGGTTATAGAAATTGAAAATAAAGTGGTTAAGGTATGTGTTCCCAGTGTAGGTTGGGTTTCATTAGGTTCCCCATGTGTGTTCCCACCCACAAATTCCTAATTATATAAGTTTGATAAAACTTTCTTTATTCATGGCATAGGATTAAAAAAGGTAACATAGTATAACATAGTATAGCAATAATAGGAAATTCGTTTCACAAGGCTATACTGAGTAATATTTTGAATGTCTCATCATTAATAACATCATAACATCATCATATCAAGAATTTCAGAATTTCCTTGCTACAAAGGTAATCCAATTTTTATCAAAAACTCTCCCTTCAACAAGGATAATTGAACTTTTCAAGAATTTCCTTTCAACAGATAATTATTCATTAAAGGATACAATACACTAAAACAATCAAGTAACCTACCACTGGATCCAGTTTTTCTATAAATGCATTACAACCACAATTAATTGTTATTATAGTCACATAAGCTTAAGGATAGTTTTTGAATAGATATAGTTGTTTGGCTGAAATAAAACTTATAGCAATAGAATGACATCATCAGTATATTTTCATACAATTCTATACTGTCCTATTCTATACGAAGCCTATACCAAGCTCCCAAGCCTTCCTTTGCTTCTCATGCCTTCCTTTGCTCCTGGGCCAGATCATCTGCCTTCCACTATAATTAATGCAATTAGGTTCTAATTGCACTAGTTCTTGCTCACCTCTATAGTAGCTGTTTGGCAGATATTTATATACCGTTGATTTGGAAATCAGCACACATGGTACCTATCTACAAGGCAGGATCATGTTCAAACCTAGCAAACTACCAGCCAATTGCTTTGCTTGCTCCAATCGCCAAAATTCTGGAACAAATTCTACATTAGAGGATTCGATTATGGTGTGAGAAGTTGTTAGCTCCATAACAACATGACTTTAGGACAAAATGCTCCACCGAATCCAACTTATTTGAACACACACTGTCCATATATTCAGCCTTTAAAATGAAAAAGCAGCTGGACAAAGGCCTTTGACAGTATCCCCATCCCTCTCTTGATATTTAAGCTTGGCACCTATAGTATGTCCCCAAAACCAAACTTTCTGGAGATATACTGCACTAATTGTTCCAACCATATTAGACTTGGTCCTGTAGTAAACACTTGCTGTTTCTCTGTCAGTGGGAGTTCCACAGGGGAGTATTCTAAGCCCCCTTCTTTTTAATTTGTTTATAGATGACCTCTTTACAGCCATCGTTTGTAATGTCGATCCATTGGCATTTGCCGATGAAATCAAACTATCAAAGTTATCATATTATCTCCTGTATAATATGCAGTTTTTTCCCAAAAAATTGGGTGCAAATCTGGGTGCATATTATACATAGGAATAAAAATTCAGCCATTTTCAGAGGAACACTAAGCATGCATTAAGAAAATTAGTCACCTGATGCTCTCAAAATAATGCATGTAGGCCTAGTTATGTTTCCAATCATGTGATTATGTAGATTTCACTACCAGAAGTTCATTAGAACTTGTTTTGGGACTTCATGCATGTTAACAAGAATGCTAAGCCAACTGGCAAACTTAAGCTGCATATTATACATAGGAATTAAGATTTTTACATTAAACGAAATCTTGAAATTTGGGGTGCATATTATACCCAAGATAATACAGTAATTGTAAATGCTTCAAAAGTCTTGTGGCTGTGGAGGACTTGTTGGGGCAAATTCCCTCTCTATTAATCGGGTTAAACACCATGTTATTACCTTTAGCTGGCTATGCTCTCCTATGCTCTTCCCATATTGCTTTAGTAACAGATCTCCAATTACCTGTACTATGGTGGTAAAGGACTTGGGTATTTTTTTACCCTAAATTGTCTTTCTCCATGCATCTTACAAGCTTATTCCTATTTATGGACCGTTCTACAGTCGAACCTCATTATAATGCACCCCATTATAGTGGACGATATGCCTCAGTCCCTTCCAAAGTTCCTATACCACCCACACTGAAAGAACCCATTATAGTGGATCCCCGTTACTGTGTATAGTGGACGATTCATGTGTCCCCATCAAACATTTTGTATGTTAAAAAATGCCCATTATAGTGGATGGACACTTTCATTGTTGGATGGCTGGTTGAACCAGTGACTTTGCAATCTGAATAAAGGAAGAAATTACAGTATTTAATTTTTAAAGTTCTCAACACTGCAGTGTTAAACATCGCTAAAGTTGCTGTTGCACCCTTAAACCCCTGACTTCCAAGAAATGCCTCTTACAGTATTTTTTCCCAATATGGGACGCCTTAAGTCACAATATGTTAGGGTTGTAGTGTACAGTACATATGCCTATTGTTTTCACAGTCTTGTGGCCTTTGGTTGATAGGACTAAAAATACAGTAGGTATTGTGCAACCAATTTGCATTTGTGCAGCCAAGTTGTGTTGGGTGCAGCCAAGTTCCATTGGACACACCCAGTTCCTGTGAGATCACTGAAGTAAGCAGTGCAAGCCCACGCTAGTACCAAGATGGGTGGCTGGTAAAGAACGTTGGGCGCTGCAAATTTATCCTCTCCTATGCCCCCTACACCTACCTCCTCATCTCCTGCGAGCAGCCTTCTAAGGGTACGTCCTGTTATGGCTGCGTGGCTTACTCCCCACCAGTGAAAATAATCCAGCAATCCAGTAATTAATTTTCACTCTGTTATGCATTTGTTTGCTGAGCCTATAAATACAGTACAGTATGTTGATGGTAAGGAAATACAATTACTGTTTCCACAGCCTCTCACCATCTATTGCCACCAGTTTCATCAACCCCCAACTGCAGCAGTCATAAATCAGTACTGTATATTGTTGAGGAGTTCTGGATTTTTGGAATTTATAACATTGTTGACTGTACTGCTGTATAATACAGTACTGTACTTACAGCATTTTGAGTAATGGCCACTAGAATAATGTAGTTTTTCAAAATCCCCATTATAATGGGCAATCACATATAGTGAACGACTGCTCATGGTCCCATGGCATCCACTATAATGAGGTCCGACTGTATTTCAGCAATCAAGGGCATTGGAGGTCTATCACATTACCCCAATTTGGTACAACACCTATTCATTATGTTATTAGTCCCTAGAATTTGCTATGGAATTAATATTTGGGGTGTTTGTGCTCCTTCTCTTCAACACAAGTTAAGATGAATTCACGACTACTTCACAAGTTGTCATTTGCAGTCTGGTGGGTAACATTCTCCTCCGAACACAATATTCTATGTCATCAGAAATTTGGACTTATTTCTCGCTGTGAGATTGCCTCCCACCCTCCAAGCCACATGCAGATTCAAAGGTGTCCCACCATTGGAGTTGCAAATAAAGTGGGCTCAACTTATTGTATTGATTGTTTAGCAACAGATTGGATTGCCCAAGTTACTTCAGGAACTATGTTTTTGGGTTTCTTCTTGCAATACCCATTCAAATTCTCTATTTCAGCCTACAGCCTGTAGAAATTCAGCAATTCACCTAGCAATGAAGCATTTCAACGACTGTGGCTTTATGATTGATAATGTTCTGGCTGCACCAAGGATTTATCAGTGCAACATCATCTTGGCTTTATTATACTTATCCAGTCGATCTTCTGGAGCTTCTTAGATTGCACTGTGCCCTCTTCAGGGCTGGTCTGTACATAGGTTTGAAGTGTGCAAAGAACACGGGCGGCTGCCCTGATGGGACGGCCAATGAATGTTAACTTGCAGACATTAAGAAAATTAAGTGAAAATATTATGAGGGGGCAGACATATGAGGGGCCTTGACATAACCTCACGTGGGTGGCCAAACCCATAGGACCGGCCCTGGCCCTCTTAGTGGCCACCCATACAACAAACTGGCTTTATAGCTCCATAGCAAGGTATCAATAGTCTGGCATGGTGTTACTCCAGGTTGAGTCTGATGTATATTATGTTGTTATGATGTGTGAGTACCATTGGTTTGTATTTTGTTGTGTATAGCAGGGATGGCCAACAAGTCGCTTGCAACGCCAATTTTGGTCGATTGCTTATGATGTGTTGCCTTAACACCCACCTCGATGGCATAGTGGGTAGCACGCTTGGTATCTGTGTCAGTGGTTCTGGGTTTGATACCGGACTGAGGCGGGTACAGTATTGAACTTCCCCCTCCGCACTTAGCCTACGCCTATGACAACAAGTCGATCGTGACATATTTTTAACATAAAAAGTCGATCTTATGTACACAAAAGTTGGCCACTCCTGGTGAATAGCATTTTAGTGTTTCCCCATCCCTAACCTTGTTTAGGGATCTGGAACGTTCGCCCCCAACATTTTGCCCCTGAGTACTTTTTGCCCCCTGGAGCTTTCGCGCCTTGGACGTTTCACCTCCGAACATTTTGCCCCTTGGATGTTTCGCCCCTGGGAGGGCAAATGGCCAATTTTTTGTTATTCTGTTTTAGGTAAGGTAAAAATCAAGGGTTTGTGCCAACTGACCCCTTAGTCAATGCCAGCCCTTGATTTTTACCTTCTTTTGGCCGGTTTTTTTTTCTGTTATTCTTTTTTTTTTACCTAGAAAAACAGCATTGAATAGGTAAAGCGGTTTTTTTTTGTTTTTTTTTTTTACCTAGAAAAACAGCAAGGAATAGGTAAAGCGAAAATTCAGCAATTTCGGCAAGAATTCTACGCATTGTGGAGGGCATCAGCGATAGAAATTTTGTAGACTTTCTAAAAGGCATAACCAATATTTCTGGAAATTCACTTTACCATCTAATAAAAAAAATTATATTAATTTAAAAAACCACTAGTGCCCCACAAGTCAATGTGTTTCAGGCTATATCTTTGCTGACTCCGTTTTTAAAATTCGGACATAAGGTGGGGACACGTGCATGAGCCAAATTTTATGTTGGTAGTTTTAAGCATCGATGCTGCCGCTATATTTTAAGTACAATTTAGCAGATGAACATCACTTAAAAGACTTTACTAGCAACTCCTAACCCTTTTCCCGCCTTTGGCAGGGTCGAGTACCTATTTGTCCCTCTGAATAGACACAAAGGGCGACATATTGGTCATAGTTTTTTTCTGCAGTCGGTTGCCGACCAAAGCTTCACTCCTATGCTTATTTATCATCGGTCTAGTGTTCGTTGGGGAATACTACCGACACCAGGGGCGAGCTCCTACACCTGGAAATTTTCCCTCATCTACCTGTTGCATAGTAGAGAGGGTTCTTTTACATGCAAGAGCCATCATACACCCACACAGGACCTCGGTTTTACTTCTCATCCAAAAGAAGGCACACTCGCAACTTCTCTCTTGTCTGAAGGAAGCCGACCCATAGTCCAGTATCGAACCTAGAACTACAGGCACAGCTGCCGAGCGTGCTAACCACTATGCCAGCACAGCAGGTATTTAAAAGACTTTGATGACGTAAATTTTACGTTTTAAGCTTTACGTTTGAATTTACATAAAACAGAGCAAGAAAAAAACCGGCCATTTACCCTCCCAGGGGCGAAATGTTCGGGGGGGGGGACGTCTGAGGGGCAAAATGTGTGGGGGCCAAAAAGTACCCAGGGGCGAAATGTCAGGGGAAAAACGTCGGGGGCAAAACGTCAGGGGCGAAACGTCGGGGGAGAAACTTCCATAATCCCTTTATTTACATCACTTGGTGATCAGCATCCATGGGGTTTTATAACCCTGTTATCAGTGATTAACCATTCCCCAAACCTATCCATTGGTCAAATACAGTATGTGCCATTGGTAAGTTCACTTTCACAGGTCAAAATAGATATATTTTATTCATTTCCCGTTTCTCAGACATGATAGGTCTCAATCCCAGTCTTAATCCCTTCAGTTCTTTTCTCTCAATCCTTTGGTAGTAAAATGGTAATAAAAGTCTTTACTTTGATATTTTCTTTGTTAAGGTAGCAGTCCCTAAACATAATCCATTTTCTTTCTAGGTCATAGGTCTTTAGAATTTGAAAGGGTAAGATATACTCCATTTGATTTATTTAGATTTTAATTGCTTTCTTTTAATTTTAGGTCTCTCTTTTATGGATAACTCAGAGGAGAATTTTCTGGACTGTTGCATCATGTATATTGCTCATTTCATTTTATGATTCATTGGATATGCTTCTTTAGGATTGTTAGGTTGAAAGGTGAGGTATTTCTCATATCTTTCTCAGGGTGTATTCCTTTCAGAGATATCGAAGGAGAATTTTAATGAAGGTTAGTGAAGTATATATTTTGCCTATTTTAATTTTTCTTGTTGTTGTAATCACAAGATAACAGATGCCTTGATTGAAAAATACAATCAACACTTACCGAACAGTTGACATTTTCAGAATTTTTTTATAGGCCCCTGGTGCACAATAAATTTCTCACGCTTTAACTAGTAGTCCCCTTGCAGTACATTTATCTCTACACAATTATAAATTCAAAATAACTACTTACTTAACACCTGCCAAACTATAGGGAGTGGTGAGTTGCGTTGGACACACCAGTTCTCGTCTGATAACTGAAGTTAAGCAACGCAAGCCCAGTTAGTACTGGCATGGGTGGTCGCTCAGGAAAGCTGGGTACTGCTAATACCCAATAATCGTCACATTAGTGTAGTGTCTGTGCAGACTATGCACTAGAACTATGCAGTGGACGGGTCTCTAATGATCTTGTAGTTGAAGGGACCTTAAACACCAACAAACCAAACCAAGCCAAACTATACTTAACTGCTCTCAGTTCATGTGAATCAGAAATGGCTCAAGTAGAATTTCCAAATATTATGCTATTTACTCCAGCAGTAAATTTAGAAACCAAAGAGAGAGAAATTTCAATTCAGTTTAAGGCAAATATGCCAAATCATTTGAAAATGTGGACTCCCATCTTGCCTTTCTCATCCCATAATTAAATCATGCCAACCAAATATTATTTATTACTAGTACTTCTGGAATATCATCCCAGCTCCTGGAAACATCTTCTGGTCACTGTTTATGAATCGTTTGGGTCATTGTTTAACTATTCACTTACCTTTATCAAAAACATTATAATTGCATGTATCTCATTGTTTGTCATCATATCATGCTGTCTTTCCACCTCATTAAAAATTAAATTTCTTTTTCAGTAAAAGAAGAATCCCTTTATTCCAAAAAAGATTCTTAAGGGGAGGACTGTCAACAACTTCATAAGGACGCCCTTACAACAAAATTCTGACCAATAAATTTTATAGCAATACTCCCAATGAATGAAGAAAAATAAACTAATTGATGTGTGCATTAAATCTTCACAAATCTCATGAGTGCAATATTAGAAGAAGGTCCTTCTTTTTCAAAAGAAGCCAGCAACAATTCGTTAGGGCCACTAGTCAAATGATAAATGAAAACATCAGCATCATCATACCCTTATCCCACCTGTAACAGGGTTGGGCCTGTGGGTCCACTGAAAAAAACTCTGAGTGGGGACACCCCAACTAGGTGTCTGGAACCTGGAGGAATTCTGACTGGGCTATCTGTTCCTTCTACCAACAGTCTATTATACAACCAAGATAGAAACTTCGGCAGGTAAATTAATGCTTTTGTTGGGGTGTCCAGGGTTGTGGTGGGAAAATATTTCCATCCTTTGGATTTTCCCCTCAATGGTTTTCAGGTTCCTTCATGGATGTCTATGGGATAGTAGCTGTTCTGTTAGCTCTTCCTTGAAATATGTGGCTGCCCCTGTGGGTGTTTCTCCCTTCCCCTTTCCTAATTCATATGGCAATTCATGCAACTATCTTGTTAAAAATACAAATGAAGAAATATTTTTGGCTATAAGTGGCAGCAATTCACCATTGATTTTATTGATGGACAACTGCAAAGTGGTTACCATTTGCAGTTATGCATGCTGCACAACGTCTATTCAGTGATTGTCTAACTCTTTCAAAGATCCCTACCATGGCCTGTACATCTCCAGCAGCAACTGCAATTCTGGCCACAAGATCCTCAGCAGAGTCGACAGGGGCTGCATAAACTTGGCTTTTAATGTGTCCCCACAGAAAATGATCAATTGGTGCCAAATCAGGTGATCATGGCCAAGGAATAGGTCTTCCTCTACCAACCCAGTGGTCCCTAAAGGTGGCATTAAAATGAGCTCACAAATTCAAGGTGAAATGTGCTGGGGCTCCATCGTGCTGAAACCACATCTGTTGGTGAATTTGAGATGGAATGTTTGCCATACGTTCTGGCAACCGTTCTTGTAGAAAAACGCGATTCATTACAAGAACAGTTGCCAGAACTTCTGGCAATCATTCCACCACAAATTTGCCAATAGATGTGGTTTCAGCACGTTGGAGCCCAAGTATGAATAAAGAGGACGTTCAGAAAGAGTGCGTGTGCCCTTGAATGGCTGGACTGCTAAATACAGTCAGGTCTCCTTTTATGCAGGGGATAGGTTCCTCAGAAAATAGCATAAAAAGAATTCGCATAAAATGAGACTCTAAGTCTATGGAAAAATGAGGGATACGTTCCATAATTTTTAAAATTCGCATAACTCTGAAATAAATTAAAATGAATGAACAACCACATAAAAACGTTTGTTGGTGTTAAAGAAAATAGGTTTCTTAATAAATTTCTTTGGGAAGCTGAAAAAGATTTATATGAACCTTAAATAAAGTTGTATTTCAATTCAATTGTTTATCTGGTAAGGGTATACACCATCTGCAAACTGTTTGTAAATTACTTTCATCATCAGAAATAACTGTCTTTGCAATAGATCTGTTTGATATTGATGATACATTTTCACAAACATATTTTTTCTCACTCTCTGCAGACTTTTGTTTTGACCATCATCATCATCATCGTCATACCCATATCCCACTTGCAGCAGGGTCGGGTCTGCAGGTTTCCTGAACATGTTCTGATTGGGGACACTCCAGTCAGGCGTCTGGAACACGCAGGGGGATGCGTGTGGGGGGATGCCGGCGTCACACGTCAAAGTGTCCGGCAGGACACTTTGAGACAATTTTTCAGTACCTCAAAGTGCCCACCATCTAGGTCCGAATGCAGATGCCCAAATTTGTCTTTCTGCAGAGCACATGTGTAACGTGAATCAACGCCAAATAACTTAACCAGGTAATGGAAACAGCTGAGATACTTTGACGTGAAAGCAGACACTTTGATGTATGTGTTAAATTACCTCAATATGTCCAGGGACACAAATTAGTTTAATAATATCAGCGTCATTGAAGACATCATCCACCAGCAGTTCTTCTATATCATCATGGTTAAAAATGTTCAAATCACCTCCAAAGTAAGTTTTAATTTTAGAGCATGTTCAGTGGAACTGCAGACCCGACCCTGCCACAGTCAGGATAAGGGTATGATGATAATGGTATGATTGTTAAGTGTCATGTACAAGTGCGGGACCCCCTATTATGTATGCTAATTTCTGACAGACTAACACTTCTTTGACTGGCTAATACAATGGTCGGTGGATTTTATCCGTGTCATGGGCCTTAGACTGACTATACTTCCTGAAAAAGCATACAGTATGCATATTTGGCAAAAATTTTTTTAATGAAATGCAAACCGCATAACTTGGAAATCTCATGAAAAGAACCCACATAAAAAGAGACCCAACTGTAGTTTGGTTAGAGGATTGTGTTAACCATCAAGAGAAAAGAGATAACAAAAGAATTTGAAGCACGATGTTACTGCCATGAGCCTATAGAATGCTTGGTGATCATGTACTTGTCATGAACATTATCTTATACCACTGTGCCTAATAAAACTGACTTCACATATACTATGCCATCTGTTTTATTTTGTGCTATCACCTTAGGGTTACTGCATTATTATAACGTTTTTCTATTATTTGAAAATAAGTGCCAACTACCCCATGTGACCCTCATCAACCCTCACTAAAAAAACACTCCCCAGTTATTAACTTCATACATTGCAATTATTTCAAGTGACCCTCACCAATTACTAAACACTGTAAAAATACAACTTAAACAAGATCCTCACCAATCTAATTGCATAAATGGTCCCAAAAAGAAGGATCTAAAGCATCCAAAAACCCAAACAATTTAGAGAAATAAAACTTGTAAGGGAAACTTTAATCCAAGAAGGAATATCAGACTAATCTAGTTACAGAATCTATTATCATAATAATCCTACATGGGAGATAATGTCAAAATTTCCATTCTAAATTCCAAGTTGCATTGCACACACGTTCCCATGAGATCACTGAAGTTAAGCAGTGCAAGCCCACGTCAATACCAACTTGGGTAGTTGGTAAAGAACGTTGGGTGCTGCAAATTAACCCTCTCCTTCATCCTTTCACCTACCTCCTCATCTCCCGTGGGCAGCCTCCTAAGGGTTCGTCCTGTTATGGCTGCCTGGTTTGCTCCCCAACCCACAAAACTAATCCAGAAATCAAACCTTAATAAATCCCCTCCAAAATAAAGAATTATTATCCTAAATGACCCCTGCATGATGATGACTTTCCCATGAAGATGAATAAATACACTTTATTAAAATCAATCAAGGAGGGTAATAACCTTAAATGGAAAAGAGCTGTTAGAAGCCACCCTTAATCAAGAACTCCTTTTATTGCCTCAATAAAACGACATAAAAGGAGAATAAAGGGACATAGAAGATTTTCTAGAAGAAGGACATTCACAGAAAACTTGGAAATTGAAGATAATAAGATCCATTGAAGCATCTCCAAATCAAGGACATACTAAGTGATACAGATAAGAATGGAATATCTTTTTATGTTCTTGGATGATTCTTACAAAAGCAATTGAACTATAAAAATGTCTAGCTTAGCATAGTTACTCTTTATGATTTATAGCATGAGTAGTTACATATTAAAAATCTCTCAAGCAATTGGACTATAAAACGTGTTTAGCTCAGCATGGGATTGATAGGGTAGCGTTTTATACAATTTGATTTTTATACATTTATACAATTTGATTTTTATAC
>JAAFCE010006668.1:3610768-3625103 GCA_013389805.1 Trigoniulus corallinus
AAGTGAACTGCAACAGGGGATCACGTCAGTCAAGAGAAATAGCAGTAGAATAATGTTAGTCACAGTAGTCTGGCAGGGTATAGGGCTTCACCTCATAAGTGCCTATGTCTCCCAAGCAGGCCTAGGCAACACAGCAAAAGCATATTCTTGGAGTGACTGTGATGAAATAGTACAGTGAGTAAGCACAACAATTAGACAGGGCAAGGGAAATGAATGCATAATTATTGGGGGCGATTTTAATGCCTATATGGGCATGGATGGTTCAGGATGTGAGGAGATGTATGGAGGAAGGGGTATGGGACGATCAACCCTGAGGGGCAGAAGGTCCTTGAGACAAGAAGAGCACATTGCCTTGCATTAGCCAATACATGGTTCAAGATGAGGGAAAAGCACCTAATCACTTTCCAGTTACCACAGGGGAGGTCCCAAATAGACTTCTTCATGGTTAGGGAACAGAACGGGGCAGAGATCCAAGAATCATGGGCACTACCATTTGGGACACTGTGGCTAGGAAAATCAGATGTGGAGAGGCACTTCTCAGGGAATGCAGACATGGTGGTGGCATGAGAAGGTGGAAGCTGCCTTCAAACTAAAGTAGCTTTCCATAGATGGAAGGAAATAGGGGATCAGGTTTCAAAGACTGACTATATTCAGGGAAGGAAAAACGCCAAAAGGACCATTGTCCGAGCTAACTACCAGAAATATGAGGCTCTATATGAAACGTTGTGGACAAGGGAAAGAGAGAAGGCAGTTTTTAGACTAGCCAAGAACAGGGATAGAACTAGTAAGGATGTTACCAGGGCCCTTATGGTAAAGGATTCCAATGGTTGGGTCCTGTTCCAACCAGCAGAGGTAATCAAAAGATGGGAGGAGTACTACCACAGCCTCCTAAATGTTGCCACATGTGCAATGGTCACAGAGAGCAATCCATGCATTCCACAAGCAATGGACAGGATGAGTGAGGATGAAATAGTAAGAGTCTTTCAAAAGATGAAAGGTGAAAAAGCAGTAGGGCCAGATAAAATCCCATTAGTTGTTTGGTGCACCCTGCAGACAACTTGAATTACATGCCTAGGGAAGCTTTGCAGTAAGTTAGCAAATGGTGACAATATGCTGCTATCTGCATGGCAAGAAAGTTGGAGAGTCCCACTGTTCAAAGGCAAAGATGATGCCAATTTTGTTTGTTGTTTTTTGTTGGAGTTTAAGGTCCCGTCAACTACGAGGTCATTAGAGACCCGTCCACTGTATAGTTGTAATGCATATACTGCACAGACACTACACTAATAGGACGATTATTGGGTATTAGCAGTACCCAGCTTTCCCGAGCGACCACCCATGTCAGTACTAACTGGGCTTGCGTTGCTTAACTTCAGTGATCAGACGAGAACTGGTGTGTCCAACGCAACTCGCCGCTCCCAAGATGATGCCAAGGACTGGGGAAACTATAGGGGCATAAAGCTGATAAGCCATTGTATGAAGCTGTGGGAACGAGTCTTAGAATGTCGCCTCAGAGACAAAACTAGTGTTCGGGGAAATCAATTTGAGTTTATACCTGGTAAGTCCACCACGGAACCAATCTTTATTCTATGACAGATGATAGAGAAGATAGAGCAGCAAAAAACCTTCATGCAATATTCTTTGACCTGGAGAAGGCATATGATAGTGCCCCTAGACAGGTAGTATGGGATGTTTCAAAGAAAGAAAAAGGCTGATGAAAGCCACATTAGGATAGTGCAGGTTGGTGCGCATAAAGGGTAAGTGCTTAGCTCATACCTATTCACACTAGTAATGGATGAGCTGCTGACGGGAATAGGGGAATGGACCCCCAGTCCCTGGTATTTGCTGATGTGGGAAGGCTTGAGGAGTCCAAAAAGGATGCACAAAAGGGCCTACTAGACATTAAGACAGTGGTGGATGGAGGTGGCCCCAAGGTAAATGCGAAGAAGACTGAGTACTTAGCTTTCAATTTTAGTGACCAGGGGCAAAGGGGTGTGATTCATTGCGGAGGAGAGGGCATTCAAAAAGTGCAAGAGTTTTGTTATTTAGGATCAGTTTTCCAGAGAACTGGGGAAATATATTGAACAGGCCTCTTTAACAACTACAAGCAAGTTCTCAGCCCCTTGTGGGTTATCCCCAAGTAAGGTAGAGAGCTGTGGACCAATTCCCAGTCAGTATTTAAGTTCACAGTATCTCTCACAGTGACTAAAGATATGTGCCACTGTGAGAAGCTCCCATCAGCAGTCACACCGTGGTTGATCCTCACCCCGTGGAAAGTAGGAGTGGGTGAAGAATGTCGTTGCCTCTTGTTAAGGGCAGGTGCTGATGCAGTAGAGGCCACAGAGTTGTTCCCTGATCCAGATGGCTTACTAGGGAAACGTGGTCTCTAACTTGGAACAGTACTCATCTCCATAGGCTTAGTGGCAGTCTGCCCACTCAATTGGGTGGAACTGAGCCCATCATCTTCGAGCTCGACACAAGAACTAGTCACAGACAGAAAAGAAAAAAAAGTGGTGGGGTTATTTGATGAGGCCCCCCAACCTCTGATTTGTAGCCAGGTTCCAAGAAAGTTGAAGAGCAAAGTTTACAAAACCGTCATTAGGTTTGGTATGCTGTATGGCTCAGAGTGTTGGGCTAGGAAGAACCAAGTAAGGCAAATGCAAGTGGCTGAGATGGAAATGTAGTGGTACATGTGTGAGGTGTCACAATCCAACAGAATCCAAAACAGTTTCACTACAGGTAGCTTGGGGTGGAAAAGATTTGGAAAAGATGAGAGAGAATCGGTTGAGGTGGTATGGGGATGTGATGAGGAGGGGAGAGGAGAGCTTATTAGGTCCATTGTGGGACTGCAGGTGACTAGGGACACTAGAGGTACAGGAATACCAAAGCAGATGTGGGAGCAGGTGGTGAAAGGGACATGGAGGCCTGTGGGGTGGTGGGGGACTTGGTGGAGGATAGACGAGGGTGGAGGATTAGAACCCACAGGCCTGACCCTGCCTCAGGCGGGAGAAGGGTGAGATGATATATATATATATATATATCTGTGAACCTGGCAAGAAATACAAAACGTATTGTAGAGGGTACCAATCAAAGCATTTTTAGCATAGGAATGTAGGGTCCAAAGTCAAGCCTTAACAAATGGTGCCTGTAGCATGTTCGTTTGTTGCAATAATCCAGAGACTAACTAATTTCACCAAATTTGTAAAACTAACAAATTCAAACTGATTTAATTAATAAACAATTAATTAGTGATGAAAATGATAAACTTGAATAATTATAATGAAATTCGTGGTTCAATAATGACATTTGTGGATCAATACTAAAAAGCGATTGTACTGACCAAAGTAGTAGAAACCTTTTTTTTTGAAATTCTCTTTTTCTTTTTTGTTCTGAAATTTTAAATGAAAAGTTGAGTTCCAATAGAACTCCAACCTTTTGAATTCTGGAACAGAGAGAATGAAAATGACGTCATGCAGGTGAGGCATGAAATTCGAAGAGCCTCACCAGACAATGACGTCGTTAAGGAAACGTCAGGTCGGGATGACCTGCTACATCACTCTGCCTGTTAGAAGTTGCACAGTAGTGGAACTAAAGGGAAAAATGAACATGTCTTCCTGCTGAACGTGACCGTTTGAGAACTCCAGATGGAGTAGCAATGGGTGCTTGTTGCACTGGAACAGCAGGTGGAACAGCAGTGGGTGTTGATTGTGAATCATCTACCCGTTGAGGTGGTGTGTGAGCTAATTCATAGTGTGGATCATCTATGACAAGTGATGAATGGAAGGCAGGCTTCAACCTGTCGAGAGTGACATTGTCTTTCCGACCATTGATGTCGACCATAAAGTACCTGTCATGATGCTGAAGTATCCGGAAAGGACCCTCATATGGTGGCTGCAGAGGATGTCCGTGTGTTCCTTCCGTAGCTTCCTTCATCGATGGAAATTGAAAAACAGCCTGTGTACGTGGTATCTGAGATGGTTGATGTTTTAGGTAACGCATGGAGGTGTGCAGACGTTCTACATAAACATCCACTGTTAATGTGCTGGTCTCTGTTGCAAAAAAATCACTCGGGATACTTAAGTTGGTGCCATACAACACTGCTGCTGGGGTAGCATTAAGACCTTCTTTGATAGAGCAGCGTAGCCCAAGGAGGATCATTGGTATATGATCACTCCAGTGTGTTGGATCTTCCACTGCTTGCAGAGAAGTCTTAAGTTGGCAATGAAACTGCTCCACTAGTCCATTGGACGCAGGGTGGTATGATGTTGTACTGATGTGATGAACTCCAAGTAGGCAACCAAGTTGTGTGAACAGCACAGAGTCGAATTGTCTACCACGATCGGTAGTGATGGTAGACGAGACCCCAAAACGAGATATCCAATGTGTTACAAAGGCAACTGCTACTGTTGGAGCTGTGGTATCAACCACAGGAATCGCCTCTGGCCATCTTAAAAACCTGTCCACACATGTTAAAAGGTAATGGTGGTTGTTTGATGGTGACAAAGGACCTACCAGGTCAATGTGCACACGATCAAAACGTGTTGCCGGCGGTGTGCAAGTGGCCACTGGTAAAGAAACATGCCGCTGAACCTTGCTCCTCTGTCATTGAATGTAAGATCGGGTCCAATGTGCAATGTCGGCGATCATGTTAGGCCATACATAATGCTCTGCAACAAGACGACGTGTAGCTCTAATTCCTGGATGAGCAAGATCATGGACAGCATGGAAAACTGGCAGATGTAAGGACTCTGGAATGAGTGGCCATGGTCGTGTTGATGAAATATCACAGATGATGCTGATATCCAAACCAGGAATTGGTATAGACTGGAGTGTTAGTGCACCAGGATTCTCCTGTAGGTGGCAGACCTCTGGATCCTCTCTCTGAGCAGCTCGAAGTTGCTCAGCTGAAATGAAGCCTGAAGAAGTTTCTGCAGAGTTAAGATGCGCTCGAGAAAGTGTATCGGCTATGACGTTTTGTGAGCCTTTGACATGTATGTCTGTCGTGAAGGCAGAAATAAATTCCAAATGGCAAACCTCTCATGGTGAATGTCATTCCAGATGAGTGGTGAAAGCAAACGTAAGAGGTTTATGATTGGTGTAAACCACGAAGTGCAGACCCTCGATGAAATATCGGAAGTGTTTCACCACCACATAAATGGCCAGAAGCTCTCGACCAAATGTACTATAATGGGCCTCCGTTGGTCAGAACTTCTTGGAAAAAAAAAGCTCAACGGTTGCCACTGGCCTTCTGTGAACTGCTGGAGAATAGCTCCTGGAGCAATATCAAACACATCAGTAAAAATGGCAATGGGTGTATCTGGATACCACTCTGATAACCACTTTGAACATTTACTGTGAAAACTTTACGTACAAATTGACTATGTCTACCAAAACCTTATTTTGCTTGCCATTTGTTAAGGCTTGACTTTGGACCCTACATTGCTATGCTTAAAAATGGTTAGTTTGGCACCCTCTACAATACGTTTTTTTTTCTTACTGAGTTCACGGACAAACGACATATATATATAATGTATATATATACTGTATTATCTCATGTATAATATGCACCTGTGTATAATACGCACCCCAAGTTTTAAGACTTAGTTAAAGAAAACTATTAATGCCCATGTATAATACGCAGGTTAAGTTTGCCAGTTCCCAATTATTTCAGATGACGATTGTGAAGAATTTTTAGGCTTTTAATATCAGTGTTGGACATAACTGGACTTAGAATAGGCCTATTCATTTTTATTACGGGACTTGTTAATTTTTTATAGTAGTACGCTAGTATTATTATATCTATGGTTACATTTGTATTAATATACAAGCACTTGTATCTATGGTATGAAGGTAAATAAAGTGTAGGTAGCTAAATATTCTATTTATAAAACTAACTCAAAATAGGATCTAATAGAAGTTAAATGAGGTTAATAAGCAAACATGTCTCTTCTTGCTTTCAATGGATGATCCAGTATTCTTTGTGTGTGTTTAGTGTTCTCTGATAATGGCTGAAATTTCGTACACCTATATATAATATGCACCCAGACTTTGCATCCAATTTTTCGGGAAAAAAAGTGCGTATTATACACGAGATAATATGGTATTTCTTTTTGAAATCTTCTATTAAGCCCACATTGGCTACGGACCTAAGAAAAAGAAGTTTGTTTTAGAATTTAGTAAAGTAAACCACAAGAAAGCGGGAAATACCATAAGTATCATAAGTAGGAACAGAAATGGTCCAACGAGATCCTGCATATAGCATCTTTTGACCAATCAATGATCTAAATAAAACCATAGGATATGTAGGATATGCAGAATAGCATAGTAGCTTAAGGGCTCTAAATAATTCCCCCAACTTGGCAATTACAGTGGCTACATACTCTATTTTAACTAAGACTTGACAGGCTTGTGCTTAATTAATGAACCTGTAGTTAAAAACGAGAGGACAAATTTGGCGAGTAAAAGATCTAACAGTTCTCCTATTGTAATTCAATGAAAAGCCGTTACATATCAGCCGTCTTTCTCACTGAGACAGTCTATCTTGTAGACAACTGGCGTCATCTACATTGGATCATTGGACAACTAGCGTCATCTACATTGGATCATTTACAACAACATGCGTCACCTACATTGGATCTTTGGACCACTAGCGTCATCTGAATCCGATCATTGGACAACTAGCGTCATCATCATCATCATCATCATACCCCTCTCCAGCTCGTAACTGGGTCGGGTGCGCGAGTTCCAATCCTCCAACCCCGCCAATTCCCGACCAGTCCTCCATCCACCCTACACACCTCCATGCCCTTTTGTACTACCTGCTCCCACGTCTGCTTTGGTCTTCCCCTCCCCCTGATCGATGGACCTAACTAGTTCCTCCTCACCCCTTCTCATCACATGCCCATACCATCTCAACCTGTTTTCCATCATCTTCTCAGCGATGTATCCCACCCCCAGACTACCTCTAACGTGGTCGTTTTGGATCCTGTGAGCTCGTGACATCCATACAGCACACCTGGCCTAACCACAGTTCTGTAGACTTTGCCTTTTAGCTTTATAGGCACCCAGTGGTCACACAGGACTCCACTTTAGCCTGCCTTGATCCTATTGGACACATCCGAGTCTATTTCCCCATTTCCCTGGAACACTGATCCAAAGTATCTAAACTCCCACACTGCTGGTATCACCTTACCTTCCGAGTGAGCCTCGCCCTCTGGTCCCTGACCACTCCAGTTGAAAGCTAGGTATTCCGTCTTTTTCAAATTCACCTACAAGCCCCCTTTCCCATGGAAAGGGATTTTTACTGCATGGATGTCTTGTAGGCCCATTTGTGCCTCTTCTTTGTACTCTGCAAGCTTTCCCACATCGTTGGTAAATGCCAAACACTGAGGGGCCCATTCTCCTACTCCTGTCGGTAGCTCGTCCATGACTAGGGTAAATAAGTATGGGCTAAGTGCTGACCCTTGGTTCACGCCCATCTGCACCTTGAAGCTTCATGTGTTACCCCAAGCCGTTCTTAGCACTTTCCATACTACCTGTCTAGGAACACTATCATAAGCCTTCTCCAGGCCAATGAATATTGCATGGAGGTCCTTCTTTGCTGCCCTATACTTCTCCGACTCGATAGTGTAGCTGACAGGTGAAATAAATCTTCCAAAGTTAATGTAGTCCTTACAATGTTAACCATTGGGTTGGGGAGTAAGCCAAGGAGCCATAACAGGTCTAACCCCTTAGGAGGCTGCTTGTGGGTGAGGAGGAGGAAGGTGTAGGGGATGTAGGAGAGGGGAAATGTTGATACTAACTTGGGTGTGTGTTGCTTAACTTCAGTGATCTCATGAGAATTGGTGTGGCCAACGCAACTTGTGTGCACTTAAATAGCTCTTTAAAAAATTACAGAAATATGCCGAACAACCATAATGACCATCTTCCAAATTAATAATTCAAGTGGTGCACAGTCACATGCATGAGAGAGGTCCTAAATAAATAGTGTCGAGTTGCAGCCGCTTCCTAAGAGTGGCCTGAATGACTGAAATATGACATAGTAGATTTGTTTTGGTAGACCTCCCAGCCATAAAGCCATGGTGGCCATCATTTACAAAACACCGGCACCAATGCCAGATCTGGCCATAGAGAACCTTTTCTAAAACCTTAGCCACTGGTGGAATGATAGCAATTGGTTTAAAATATCACTGGTTAAAGTTAGATCCCGATTTGTAAATAGGAGAGAGATAGCTACGGGTCGTGTTATGGTGGCTGGCTGCTTCTGTGTGTTGCAAATTTTCTGTGCTTCCTGACAAGAAAACCTCATCAGAAGAAGAAAACCAAAGTGCGTTTTGCAAGGCAAACCATATCAGCATTAAATAAATCCAGGGAAAGCTATGGATGCGATCGGGGGCTGCCCACATTAGCACGACATGGAATTGTTTTTGAGCATGGTGGGCTATATAAGCCTAACAATGCCATTTGCAGCTCCCATCAGGCTTTGTGAAGGAGGAGTGAATCGTCTTCTTAGGCGGAGAAGCACTTTTACTTGCAGCTGCTAACCACTTTGCCAGTTTTATTTGCAGATTGTATTGGTCACCAGTTCTTAGTGTTTGTGTCGTCCCGTGTCTTGCATTATTTGCTCCAGCGAGGTGGTTGGGACAGCGATGACGATTTTAAGGTTCGTGCACCATTGTGGGTGTTATAGTAGTGGTAGGTCTGGAGTGCATATAACGATATCGTAAATAATTTGCGTTTCCACATAGGCCTTGTTGCATAAGAAGAATATAATTTTTATTCCTATAAAATTCTAATTAAATCGAACATAAACTTTTAGAGAGTATGATGGTGAAATCCTGGACAACAATGGTGTAGTTCCTGATTAAATCATTAAATTCTTTACTACAATCACTTAAATTCTTCTACCTTTGAATTGGTCTGGCTCTCTCCAAAACACATTCCGATACAGGGTTAGTAAGATTATATTGCAATAATAACGAATATGTCTTATTGGATCCAAACATCCATAAACAAATAAAAAGTAATATATGATTTGTGATAAACAAGGTCAATAACGATTAAAATTAATCCAATCTTAGAATTAACAACAAGAATGATCTATGACTTCCTTGGTGGTGTACATTTGAATTTCAGGATCTAATTGTTTTTAAATAAAGGAGCAAAAGTAATTTTTCAAACGGGTGTACATTCTATCCTTGGTTGCAAGGTAATTCAACAATGTTAGTAAAAGGTTCTAAATTACTTTAACAGAATCGGTATCCATCTGAAATGAACAAAACATGATGGTGTTTTTCTTCCAAAATGTTAGAATTGAACATAAAAATCATTCTTGAGTTGGAGTTTTTATTTAAATGAAAAAAGAGCGTGGCAAAATCCGAATGGCTGGTAAACATATTTTTAATTCTAAGTGAATCTTCTTATTTCTTCTTTCTCTTCTTTCTTTTCCCTTGGTATATAATCTGTATGAAAATCGGATTAAGATTCTGCAGTATCATGGGTACTTTTAAGGGGGAAGTTAAGGAAAACATTTTCCTACCTCTGGCTCCACCAGTTGACTTCGCCGTCTGGTCACACTTATCCACGTTGTCAATTGAAGAGAAAATGGCTGCCGTCATTAGAGTGCACGTTTGGTGAGTGGTTTTTTTAAGTTTCTTGATTTGCTTTTCAGTTCTCATTTTAATTTTCCTTTTGATGCACGCTGTTTATTTAGTTACAGGAATAGCAATCTTGAGGTGTTGAACGATTGATTTAGCACTTCACTTAGTCCTTTTTTAGGGGTTACAGTTCACATGTAGCAAGTTAACGTTGGGAAGTATTTGTTTTCTTTTAATCCTTATTTATTGTTTTTTGGTTCTCCTTTTGCTTTTTCTTCTCTCTGTCGACGATGAGTACAAGACAAAAATCTTTCTTTTTGTCGATATATATACAGTAGGCAAAAAAAGTATTTGGGCACCCTTAAATTTCTTGTTTTCAGATTATTTAATGCAAATAAATCTTTCAAATATTATTTATAATAATTCTTACATGTTATATTTTAAGTAAACACAAAAAAAAATTTTGTAAAAAGAAACAATAATTTTTAATAAAATAAATATGAAATTTTCACTGCAAAAAAAGTATTTGAGCACTTTTTCCATTTTTAAAAGAAGCTAAAGTTTTAATAGTTTTGTAATTGATTTTGTAATTCAACTTAGATATAGTTCAGAGATCAAAGTTCACATTCTGTTTTTGTAGCAAAGTTCTATTGAGAATTCCATGTTCTATTCAATATGGCGCCTAAAAAGAGTGAAATCCCATTAACAACACGTTTAAATGTTATTAGGATGAGTGCTGAAGGTTGTTCACAATGAGAAATTTCTAGAAATTTAAAAATATCTTGTGGTGCTGTTAGGTACATACTAACAAAACAAAAAGAAACTGGTGGTGTTGAAAACAGGCAAAGAACAGGCCGTCCATGCAAGTTAAATGGAAGAGAAAGGCGACATGTTGTCAAAGAAGCCTTAAAAAATCCTCAAGGTTCTGCTCAACTTGTGGCCTCACATATTGCTTTGACATCAGGGACCATTGTGACACCACAAACAATAAGAAATGTTCTGCACAGTGCAGGCATTAGATGCCACAGACCGAGAAAGAAACCATTCATTAGTGAAGTTAATCAAAAAAGAAGACTTCAGTTTGCTCTTCAATATAAAGATGAATCCGTTGATTTTTGGAAAAAGTTTATATTTTCAAACGAGAGTAAATTTGAAATATTCAAGCCAAGACACATTAGTTCTGTCTGTCGAAAGAAAGGCACAGCTTTGGAGCCCCAAAATATTTTGAAAATGTTGAAGCATGGTGGTAGTAGTGTTATGGTCTGCAGTTGCATGGGGTATGATGGAGTTGAGAATTTACATTTTGTAGAAAATACAATGACAGCTGAAACATATATCAGTGTTTTGGCCAATAATCTTAAAGAAAGTGCAGGAAGATTGGGGTTAGAAGATACCTTCATCTTTCAACAGGATAATGACCCCAAACATACTGCACATATTACAAAATTGTGGCTCCTGTATAATGTTCATCAGCAATTAAAAACACCCCCTCAGTCCCCAGACCTTAACATCATTTAACATCTGTGGCATCTTTTGGACTTAAACATTAGAAAACGAAACATTATTAGCAAAGAATCTCTTAAAACAGCAATACAAGAAGAATGGAATAAGTTTGGCCCAACTGTAACAAAAACACTTGTGGAATCAATGCCAAGACGTTTGTCAGCTATTATAAAAGCTAAGGGGCTTCATACAAAATATTAGTTATGCTATAAAATAATTAAAAAGAATTTCCAAAGCAATTACCTGTATTAGTGCTCAAATACTTTTTTTGCAGTGAAAATTTCATATCTGTTTTATTAAATATTATTGTTTCTTTTTACAAAAAATTTTTTTTTGTATTTACATAAAATACAACATGTTATAATTATTATAAATATTATTTGAAAGATTTATTTGCATTACATAAACTGAAAACAAGAAATTTTAGAGTGCTCAAATACTTTTTTTGCCTATTGTATCTTTGCTTTGGGGGGGGCGTTAAATTTTAATATTTAGTTACCATCCCAATTCTTAGGAGGAAGAAATTGTTTTATGGTTGCTGTGTCTTTTTGTCAGGGGATTAATGGCTTTATGCTTGTGGTAGTTTAATTTATTTATTATTTATTTCTCTTTTCTTTTCTCTTGTTTATATCCTTAGTCTTTGAAGTTTTTCCCTTCCCATGGGTATCAGGCTTTTGACACGTCAGGGACATTGGAGGGCGGTTTCCTGATGCCAAGTTATTTTATTGCATCTACTCTTCCTTTATTTTCTCTCCTTTTAATGGTTTCAATACTGTTATTTATGTTTCTATAATTTTTTCTTACCAGGTTTCTGTGAACAAGAGGAGTGATTCATTTTATTTCCAACTGTTGAAGACTGTATATTGCTTTTACGAAAATAAAAGACATCTTACTCGGCTTCAGCCCTCCTTTATTGATTTTTCCCCCTTTACAGTTATGCAACATAAAATTTCGGTAGTTAATAGTGTACCTTTTCAGTATTGCTTTTAATGATTTGTGTTTTTGTTTTTATTATTGCATTTGTGTGAGGGATGCCACTAACCTCTAAATCCGGGATCCAGTATTTAATCCTATATTTAGAGTTAAAAAATTGTTTTTAGTTAGTATGTAATTCTGTACCTCATCCATAGTGTGCCAATGTCAGCTCACATTGTCAGAGGGGTTGGGACCTCAGTCCCTGTAGCAGATAGCACGTCGAGTGTCCTCCATGGGGTAGGCTGGCATCACCCTACAGCAAGCTGAACCAACATTCCTGTGTATTATATTGGACAGTGGTTTTCCACAGCTGGTTGCCCACTCAACCTGGGACCCCTGTTCTTATGTATCGTTGGTATACTGTTCATTTAGGCATTCTACTGATGTGATGCCTGGCAGCGAACTCATACACTTGGAAATTTTGCCTCATCTACCTTTTGCATAGAACAGAGGGTTCTTTCTTTATATGCCAATGCCATCGCACACCACACAAAACCTCAGTTTTAATTCTCATCAAAAGGAAGGCATATTTGGGTTGTTTGTTTTGGTTTTAGGGCCCATCAACTACAATGGTCATTACTGCCCAGAAAGACAATCATCATGGTGGGGGTTGTAAATGACCTTCCCACCATGATGGCAATAAATAAGGGCAAAAGCCCACTAAAACTAACACATACAAAAGGCAATAGCCAAATAAATATCAAAGAATAATTATAGGCAAAAGCCAAAAACAGAGATATAAGTAAAATCTGCAGAAACGAGAACAGACATAACAATAAAAGTGGCAAAAGCCAAAACAGACATAACAATAAAATTGGCAAAAGCCAAAACAGACATAACAACAAAACCGGCAAAAGCCAAAAAAAGACACAGAAATAAATAGGCAAAAGCCAAAACAGACACAGAAATAAAAAGGCAAAAGCCAAAATAATTCAAGAATAAATTCAAAGATGTCTAAAAACAAACCATGTATAATTCAAATTCCCTCTTTCACAGATACAAGCGAGCTCTCAACCATCTGGGGGTGATCCCCAAGTGAGGCAGAGAGCTCCTGACTGACTCCCAGTCGCTATCTCAGTTCACGGTATCTCTCACAGTGACTAAAGATATGTGCCACTGTGAGAGGCTCCCAACAGAGGTCACACCATGGTTGTTCCTCACCCCGTAAAATGTAGGAGTGGGTGAGGAACGTGTGACCGATCCCAAAGCCGTGCAAGCACAACCTCCTCCCTCTGCGACTGGCAGCACGAGGACCCCCAGTGCTCTGGGTTGTCCTTCAGTGTGCGGAGAGCATAGGAGGAGGGGACAGCAGTGATAGGTATATCTGGCAAGTGGGCCACCTGATGGGTATGGGCATCCGCCCTCTCATTGCCCATGATGCCAACATGCCCCGGGACCCACATGAACAACACTGTCTTGCCCTGCTTACGAATCACAAGCAGCAATCTGTGCACACCCTGGAGGATGGCATGTCTGCCATATAGGGTGTGAAACAGCTGAAGGGAGCATAAGGAGTCAGTCGCAACAACAAAGTGTCTCTCATTCAATAGTTGGATGAGCTCCAGTGCCCTGTGCAGAGCTGTGAGTTCTGCAGTTAAGACACTGGCGATGCCTGGAAGGCGGCCCCCTATGAGATGACCAGTTGTAAAGACTGACCAACCCACCGAAGAACCATCCTTCGACCCATCCGTGTAAATAAAAACATGGCCTCGATAGGTCCAAGAGAGGCGTCCAAACTCTTGTTGGTACACTGACCTATCGGTACTGGTTTTGGGTAAGGCTGCAAGCAACAAATCTAAACTTGGCTCTGGCACTGTCCAGGGTGGCACAGAGTACAGCAGTACAGGCTGCACCCTAGGCAGAGTTACACCCAGGCCAGTAAGACCGTCCATCCACCACACACTGAATGGAGGGGGAACCCCCGGGCGGCGGTCGAATGTAGGCTCCTCACAGAGGAGCCGCGTGTTTGCCGTGCGTGGCGACCCGTACCCTGGGAAAAGCGGATCCTGGTGGTTGAAGAGGCATATGCCCTGCAATGTCTCTTGGCCACTCCACACTGGTGAGGTGGCTGGCAGACATCGGGGACTAGGGTTGCGATCCACAGTGTCCAAAACATCACTTTGGCCACAGCTTCTAGGGAAAACGGGAGGCCAAGGCAGAAGCCCGGTCTTGGTCAATCGGCCAGGAGCGCATAAGTGGTTATGCCTCCTAGGGTGACTGTAAGTGGACCGGCAGTCAACCCCTATGCCAATGGTCTGGTACTC
>JAAFCE010006668.1:3639094-3692797 GCA_013389805.1 Trigoniulus corallinus
AGAACTTAGATGGCGACTGGGAGTCAGCGCAGAGCTCTCCACATCACTTGGGGATAACCCTCAGGCAGTGGAGAGCTCGCTAGTATTTGTGAAAGAGGCTGGCCTCTTTCACAAAATTTGAAGTCTTATTTTGAATTATATGGCTTTTGCCTTTTTGTTTCTGTATTCTTTTTGGCTTTTGCCACATTTATTGTAATGTCTGTTTTGGCTTTTGCCACAATTATTATTCTGTCTGTTTCGGCTTTTGCCTTTTTATCTCTGTGTTTGTCTTGGCTTTTGCCACATTTATTCTTCTCTCTGATTTGGCTTTTGCCACTTTTATTGTTATGTATGTTTTGGCTTTTGCCTTTTATATGTCTGTTTTTGGCTTTTGCCTTTATTTATATGTCTGTTTTGGCTTTTGCCTTTTTATTGTTATTACTTTTATTGGCCTTTTGCCCTTTTTATTGCCATCATGGTGGGATGGCCATTTACACCCCCACCATGGTGATGTGTCTTTCTGGGCCCTAATGACCTTTGTAGTTGATGGGCCCTAAAGCAACAACAAAACAAACAAACAAAAAGCAACAAACAACAACAACCCTAATGTCATGCCAGTAGTGAGCTCATCCATCTTCTGCCAATCATTGACCTAGTGCATGTATTCTTTAGCCCACTGCAGTCACTTCTCTTTGTGTTACTCTTTCAGTGGTTGTTGCTGTTTTGGTTTTTGGTATAAAAGTTTTTTTGACTGCTTTACAGCACCACCAATAGTGTCTTTTGAGGCATTAATATCTGGGTGACTGGCTACTGATCACAGTGATGATGTATTTGGCTATTGCCTTCTGTATGTGTTAGTTTTAGTGGGCTTTGGCCCATATTTATTGCCGTCATGGTGGGAAGGCCATTTACACCCCCACCATGTTGATTGTCTTTCTGGGCCCTAATGACCATTGTAGTTAATGGGCCCTAAAACCAAAACCAACAACAACAACAGCCTTTGAAAACTGGTACTATCGAACTCTCTCACCATGCAGAAGGCATCCTGTCACCCTTTGCTAACTTATTGAAGAGCTTCCCTAGTCATGTAATCCCCGTGGTCCCCAAAATGTGCCAAACATCCATGGGGATCTTATCAGGGCCTACTGCTTTCTGACCTTTCATCTTCTGAAGGGCTCTGACTATTTCTGCCTTACTCACCATGTCCACAGCCTGTGGTATGAATGGGTTTCTGCCTGTGGCCCTTGCACCAGAGTTTTCTGCATTTAAGAGACTGTGGTAGTATTCCTCCCACCTCTTCATTACCTCTGCTGGTTGAAAAAGGACCCTACCCTTGGTATCCTTGACCGTTATGACCCTGGTAACATCCTTACTAGTCCTATCCCTGGTCCTGGCCAGTCTAAAGACTGCATTCTCTCCATCCCTTGTCCCCAACTTTTCATATAGACCCTCATACTTCTGGTACTTGGCGTGGGCAATGGTCCTCCTGGCGTTTTTCCTTGCCTGAACATAGTCTCTCTTTGAAACCTGATCCCTTATTTCTCTCCTCCTATGGAGAGCTTCCTTCTTTAGTGTGATGGCAGCTTCCACCACCAAGTTGGCCTGTCTTGCTATGTGCCTTCTACTTGACCTAAACCTAACAGTGCGTCGACCCATCTCCTAATTTTCCTAGCAACCCTGTCCCACATGGCATTGGCTGACCCATCCCAATTCCAGTCAACCTGGCTGAGAACCTCCGGCCTAAATTCATCTGCTTTGGTGGGCAATTTCCACCACCTGATAACTGATTTTCCTTTCCAGGTATGATTCCTGACTCCCCCTTTAATATGATTTCTGTCATGAGCAGTTTATGGCCACTTTCCTCCTGGAAATCCTCACTAGGTAGTGCCCAGCAATCCTTGATCTCTGCCCTGTGCTGTTCCTTAACCATGAAAAAGTCTATTTGGGACATCCCCTGTGGAGATGTGAACCATGTATTAGCCAATACATGGTTCACATTCATCCCATACCCCAATCCCCCATGTACCTCCTCATATCCCTGACCATCTTTACCAACATGGGCATTAAAGTCACCCCCACAAATTGAGCGCTCATTTCCCTTGCCCTGTCTAATTTTGCTGTTTGCTGACTGTACTACCTCATCAAAGTCCCTCCAGAAATCAGCTTTAACAGTTTCACCCAGACCTGCTTGGGGGTCATAAGCACTTATGAGGTGGAGCCCTATACCCTGCCACACAACTGTAATAGACATTAAATTACTGAAAATTCTCATTTTGTTTTTGTACATGTTTTCTTAGAAAATTCTGTCCCTCATTCTCCAACACTGCTGCATCATGTCACATCAAGCATTTCCATCGCTCCACCTCTCACTCCTCTAAATTAAGAGGAGGTTTGTTTCACTGTTTAAATAGTGGTTTTAATAAACTCGTTACTACCTGCTTTTTCCTACTGCACTTTGAATTTTATGTCATCAATACAAAATACTGATCTATCTGTATGTAATCTTGCAGGACATGTTTCAACAACACCATTGCTTATTGATACAGATGGGGTTGAGGTCTTCAAAATTTCTTCGGGTGGCTACGTATCTCATGGTCACAGTCAGTTATTTTTCTTTTACTGATAGGCTCTTCTTCATATTAATGTCCTTCCTGAACTAAAAAGATGCAACAACTGATCAAAGGTACAGTGATCACAAAAAGTATTTGAACACCCCTAAGTTTGTCGAGATTGGCAATAATTGTTAATATTTTGACAAAAAAACTTTTTCAGGTAATATTATAAACACAATGATGTACTTCAGGAAAAAAAAATATAATAAATGTTGCATAATAACATTTTTATTACGAAATTTAAATAAGCCCAACTCAATAAAGTATTTTAACAGTCTGACAATCAATCAATATTATGCAATAAAATATGCAAAAACATGTTTCAAAGTATAAAGTCCACTTAACATTGTATACATAAACACTTTGTGAACAAATAACAGTTATTTTGAAATGGCTTCTAAAACAAGTGAACTGACAGAACAAGTGAAAACCAACATTGTTTTACTTAACAAACAGGGGAACAGTTTCAGAGAAATTTCTAAAAGGTTAAAATTACATGTGTTGCCAGTTTATTATGTGGTAAAAAATATAAAATGACTGGAACAACTCAAAATAAACAAAGAACTGGACGTCCAAAAGTGCTTAGTTCACAAAATGTGAGGTTCATCAGAAGACAAGTGGAAAAAAATCCTTTTGCAACTAGTGTAAATTTAGCCAAAGACGTTGCAGCATCTTCTGGAATATCAGTAACACCCCAAACAATAAGAAATTGTTTGCATGATGAAGGCATTAGGGGCAGATCTCCAAGGAAAAAGCCATTCATCAGTGAAGCTAACCGAGTGAAAAGACTGGCATTTGCAAAAGAATATGTCAACTATCCAGCCGAATTTTGGGATAAAATCATTTTCAGTGATGAATCCAAGTTTAATTTATTCGGTAGTGATGGGAAACGGTGGGTGTGGTGGTCTAGAAACACCGCACTGAAGGCCTCAAACTTGAAGCCAACAGTGAAGCATGGAATTGGTCATTTGATGGTTTGGGGCTGCATGGCGGCCAGTGGTGTAGACCACTTGTCTTTTATTGATGGCATTGACGACTTTTAACTCCTCCACAGTCACCGGACTTAAATCCCATAGAGAATCTATGGAGTATTTTGGACTCCCACATTAGCAAAAATAAATTTTCTAACAAAAATGCCATGAAGACTGTTATTCTTGATGAATGGGCGAAAATTAGTGTTGAAACAACCAAAAACTTGTCCATTCCATGCCACAAAGACTCCAAGCTGATATTGGTGCTAAAGGTTTACATACAAAATACTAAATATATTTTTTTCACATTAATTTGAAAGTGTTCAAATACTCTTTTGAGTTGGGCTTATTTTATTTTTGTGATTACAATTTTATTACGCAACATTTATTATATATTTGTTGACTAAAGTGCATCATTGTGTTTATAATATTACCTGGAAAAGGTTTTTTGTCACAATATTAACAATTATTGCCAATCTCGACAAACTTAGGGGTGTTCAAAAACTTTTTGTGATCACTGTATCTTCATACCAACAGAAATAGTTTTTAAAATCTTCTGGATTTGTTGCATTAGTTTCATTTAGTAAAGCATCGTCCAAATATTTTTCTTGTTTTTGGAGCCATTCCATCATCCAGCATCTACACTTAACATTTTGCTTTGTGGATAATGCTAAAATTATAGCAATGCACACTTTTTTAAAGATCCGTGCCTTAAAATTAATTGTGTTTCTCCTTTCGTGTGCTGAATTAATACTGAACCAAATACTGTCTTAAGAAATGAACATCTGAAGTTGAAAAAGCTCAAACTAATGAAGAAGTAATAGCATACCGCATTTCCAAATTCATGCGAGTGAATGGCGATAGGTGTTGACACATTCGTCTCATCACGCCTCTTGCCATTCGCCTCGCCACTTGCACGATTATGTTAATACGGTATATGAATAATCCAAAGCATGATTGCAAACCTTTTGGCCTAAGTCTCGTCGAGTAACAGGCCTCACCATTCACAAGAATTTGTAAATCTGGTATGAGATTCAATTATTATCATCTTTAAACAAAGGTTTGCATGACGCTGCCTACTCACATGGGAATTGTTAAGAGTAATTGTGATCACCACTTAAAGAATTTGAAAATAATAGGTTCCAGGGGCACCGTCGGGCGCCCTAGGGAGGGGGGGTTGAGTACCCTGGGCGGCATATTGTTGAGGGTGGAATTTTTGAAAATGAATGTAAAATTCCGATTGATTAAACTAATAAACATTGTTACTCATAGCACTAGCCCAAAATAAATGAAAAGCAGATCAAAACTTAGGAAAAATTTATAATACAGTAGTATGTTTTAATAAATAACATTTATATGTAACATTTGAAAAAAAAATGTTTTTGGCAAAATCGAGAACCGCCCCTAGTGGCATGGACCCACCTTATTGGTTTTTGGCTCGTTTTGTTGATAGGAGAGCCATTGCCCTGTCCAAGCACGAAAAAAGGGTAGAGAATATATTGTAGACTGGCAAAGACCAAAGATGAAACTAGTATGAATGTAACCAGGACCATAACGGTCAAGGATAGCAGTGGTAGACGTCTGAAAGGCAAAGTTTACAGAACTGTGGTTAGGCCATCTATGCTGTATGGGTCAGTGTTGGCCTGTGAGGAAGAACCATGAAATGAGAATGCATATGGCCGAGATGCGAATGGTGCTCCATGTGTGGAGTGTCTCGAGCTGACAAAATCCTAAATGATTATGTTAGAGGTAGCCTGTCGGTGGGAGACAAAGTGGAAAAATTGAGAGAAAATAGGTTGAGGTGGTATGGGCATGTGATGAGAAGGGAAGGAGGAACTGCAGGTGTGAGCAGAAGACTAAAGCGGTGAGATGATGATGGTTTGTTTTGTTGTTGATTTAGGGCCTTCCAACTACAAGGTCAGTAGAGCCGCGTCCACTGTGTAATTCTAATGCAGAGACTGCACAGACACTACACTAATGCGACTATTTTTGGGTATGAGCAGTACGCATGTACGTACTAACTGGGGTTGTGTTGCATAACTTCCGTGATCAGACGAGAACCGATGTCTCCAACGCAATAAGCCACTCCCCACCTTATTGGTGCAGAGGGGCATGCTGGATTGCTGCAACAGTTGTCCCACGTTCGGAATTTCATTGAAGTGGCTTCCTTTGGGCAAGAAAGAGGCCCCCAGTGTTCCTGCCATTGGCTGGGAGGTAAACTGGTGGCCCCGTGTTATGCGTATGCTGTCTCTTGCATGGAGTAGATATAAAAAATTGCCCCACTGAAGAAAGTAGACCGACGAAAAATTAGCGTAGTGGTTGCAGCACAAGGTTTTTAGCTGACTGTGTAAAAATTTCATTGAATAGACAAGTAGGACAAAAATTGGTATATGATCCTGCCATTGGCAGTAAAAGGTATGGTAGCTGCTGTTATGATCGATTGATATTCACTGTGTTGTTCAACTTATTTACACATTTTACAAAATTTGCTTTTGGTAATATTCTGAAATGTTTTCAAATCATAATAAGAACTTATATTGAATAACCCCATCTTTATCTTTTTAGAAAAGATATGGCAAAAGCATCTACGCAGTAGAATGCATGCAGAGCGAGAATTTCTCCTTCAACGGCATGTTCTTGTATCTGGGTACCCGCCAGATACCAAAGAAGAGATCCTTATTGAATATTTTTTCCAATTTGGAGCCTTGGAATCAGTTCAGTTTGACACAAGAAGCGTAAGTGGATTTATGTTTTGGGTTGCCCAAGTTATTTTGGCAGAGGAGGCCAACCTGGAACACGCAGGCTCGACGTAGGCTCCTCCTGGAGGTGACCGTAAGACGCCTACCCACATCTTCTTATCGTTTGTGGAGACCCGACCCCTGGGAAAAGTGGATCCTGGTGGTTGAGCCGCACCGCTCTAATGGGACGACTTCGACAAGTCGGGGGGGGGGGGGGGAGGTTGCGACCCCAAATCTTCAATACGCCACTCTGGCTGCGACCTCCAGTGGAAAACGGACGGTCAGACGGATACCCGGTCTGATCAATCGAGTAATGGGGCGCTTCTCGCCCCTTAGGAATACTTTCAGAAATGTCATGGTAAGCCCTCGATGCGTCTTGGCCCTGGTACTCGGAGGTCATGGCTCTCTGACCAAGCAACCTTGGCGACCCGAATGGGCGTCCCGTTGTTGTGGTGGGTGTGGACTGCGGACAGGAAACTAATAATTCGTACCCTTATGATGCAAAATTTGAAGAATAAACCCAAAAAATCTCCCAATCTATGGTGCAGGGGATTAAAATCCAAGTGCCGGCGACCGTCAGGGTGGCGCGGGAGAGGCCCGGGCCGTCGTGATCACTCGTCCGCAATGTCACGGGGGTGGGGACCTCGGGTCCCAAGGCTGATAATGCGCCAACTGTTTTCTGTTGCGTAGGCCGGCATCCCTGCACACAGACAACCCAGCCATTATTCCTGCAGGTTCTAGACGCCTGTCTGGGGTAACCCCAGTCAGAGCCTACTCAGAAAGAATAAGAGCAAATGGTAGTGTGTGGGGTGGACGGGGACCTAATGGGAGATAGACGGCAGTTGAGGGCAAGAATCCGCAAACCTGACCCTGCCACAAGCGGGATAATGGTATGATGATTATGAAGTTGCCTAAGTCCTTTTGTATTATATCTATTGTGTTGGATATTTCAGAACAAGTTTATGGTTGTAAAGTTCCAAAGAATTAGTGTGGCCGAGTTGATGATAAATCGTAGTAACTCAATAGGAAGATATCCATTGACTGTCGTTCCTAGACATCCAATGCTTCTTCAAAAGGTCTTGGATACTAAAGAGTTAGACTGGAAAGAGTACTTTTTAAATTATTTATTAACTCATGACACGGTAATTGTTGTATGTTACTCTGCTTATGATTGATTTGTTTTGATTCTTACATGTCTTCTTACTGTCTTAAAACTTAGCTAAATGACCAGATATGTGAAATAGTCCATGAACTCAGCTTGACACCAGAGGATATTCACCAACGACGCATTTTTTGTGACAGACTTGAAGAAAAATTTCAAGAGTTTTTTCCATCATGCACTCTCATGCCGTTTGGACCGACAGTGAATACTTTGGGAACTAAAGGATGTGACTTGGATTTATTTTTGAATCTCAATTTGGAAGTGAGTTAAATATTCCTGCAGGTTCCAAACGTTTGGCTTGGGTGGCCCCAGTCAGAGAGTATTCAGTTGATCCGCAGCCCCGACCCTGCCACAGGTAGTATAAAGATATGATGATCATGAATTTGGAAGTGAGTTATTGTCGATTTTAAACCTTTTTTGAAGTTGCAGAGCGACTGAGCATCATGTGATATTGGAAATAGTTCTGTCAGGAATTAAAGCTAGGGAACTTTTATCATTAAAAATCATCATACCGTTTTCCGCCTGTGGCAGAGTTGGGTCTGCAGGTTCTGGTTCTCCACTCTTGCCCATCTTCCACTCGGTCCTAATCCACACTACCCACTATCATATTCCTTCATACTACCTGCTCTCACGTCTGCGTTGATCTTCCTCTGCCTGCGTCTTTCATCTCTTTGCAATTTTAGATGACTGGCGGACCCTTTACAGTTTTTAGATAACTTACGGACCTTTTTAAAATAACTACATTTAACATATAAGCTACTGTTACTAAAACATCAATTGGCAAACGATTATAATTTATTCAAAAAATGGTAAATCTTAGTCATGAATTGTAAACTCAATGAGATGGGGCATGGCAGTCCCCCTTCGAGAGGATGGTGGACCCCTGGTGAGAACCACTGATTTAACACTAGTGGGATCGTTATCAGGTTAACTGTGTGGAGGATCATCCGTCTTACATGTGGATACCTTGATTGGGCGATCTCCCACATTGAGTTCTTCCTTGTTTTTCTTGAGGAGTGCCATCTTCTAATTCAGAGCTACTGTCATGATCTGAACTTTCCACCCCAAAGTCACTAAGGATGTAGGAGTCATCAGAATCGAGTTCTGAGTCAGAGGCTTCACCTTCTAAAGCAAGTGCAACCAGTCTCTGTGTGCATTCAGAATATACAACTCACCATGGGCGTTTGTCAATCACTTTCCCTTAAAACCAATAAAGAAAATATCCCAGAAATGTGTAGAAAGTTCTTATATGGGATTCTCAGCTCCATAGATGGATTATGGTATGGAGCTTTAGTGGGATTCTCTGTCTGAAGGGTGGATTTTGACATTGTACTTCAGTAGGATCCTCCACCTAATAGGCAGGGTAGGTTATAAGAAAACCAGGCTTATGTTGAACAGAAGCGATGTGGAAGTGGCAGGATCCTCCTCCAGTCAGGGGCATGAAGTGGCTGAAGCACATAATAGCAGGCACTCATTTTCCAGGAAACGTGTGACCCTTAGTGGCCCAGAGGAAAACCTACTCCGCCTGCCAGGCGGATGATCCCACTAGAGGGTTAAAATATTGCATATTTCTAATTCTAATTGAATGCACTGCAAATAGCCATGATTGGCCAAATTGCAGTTGAAAGAATAACTCATTCTTGAAATCCCCAAGGAACCTGAATCATAGCATTTATTCTCCCACGCATTCTGCACCTGTTATAATGAAATGGCACCTCTTTTCAGAAAGTTCCTCGCATTATCCTAACTAAGAGTATTCCGTTGCTGAATGATCCTTGGAAAAAAGACCAGTAATATAAGTCTGTCCATGCCCTGATCTCCTTCAGTTTGAATGGATTGTCATTTCTCCCCTATACTCTGCAAGGAATAAGCTGCCAACTGGAGGACCCTTGTATTCTATTTTCAAAAGTCTGTTGAACAGATTAATGCTGTCAGATAGCTGCCTCTGATGTAGTGCGTCCCACCCTAATTCCCTGATCATGTCTGACACACTCAGTCTACGAGAAAAATGATGTTGCCCTCCTTTGGATCATTTCGATTTCCCGGCTAGGTCCTGCCTAAAGGGAAACCAAATTGGACTAAAGGACTCCAGAATTGGGTGTACCAGTGAAAAATGCTGCCCATCAGCAGCCTTCTAACCAAACGGAGGGCACGTTCAGCCTTCCCTATCAATTTGTCAGTGTGATCCCTTCAGGTGCCCTGATTGTTTAACGTAATTCCAAGGTGCTTATGGATCTCAAACCTGTTAACCCTCAGTAAAATTAACTTGCTTTCTAGACCTGCTTATCCTAAGGAAGCTACATTTGTGCAGGTTTAATGGTCACTCACATGGATATGGTGTTTAGGTCCTGTTACAATTTGGTACAGGAATATAACCCTTCTTGAACCACCCTTGCAAAGTTTGTGTCATCTGCAAATAGCTCAACAAAATATTTAATGTGAAGCCCTATATCATTGACATCAAGTATATAGAGTAGAAGTCCCAATGCACTTCCCTGGGGATGCCATGGCACTTCCGATGCCATGCGACCATTAACGACTCTGCTACTAATGACAGTTTAGGACCACTAACAAGTTCACACAGAAGCAAAATGGATTTCATCTAGCTATCAATACCATAGCTAGATCTGCTGTGGTGGTACATTGTTGAATACCAGTTTCAGGTCGATCCTGGATCAAGGAGGTTTCTCATATTTTGTGCAAGAAAGACGCCCGTATGTCTGCCTTACACCATATAGGAATTAAAGCCCTGTATATTATGCAGTGTCACTTGCACATACAAGATCCCCATCTTTTAGAACGTTTAGATCAACAAAATTCAAAAGTGTAGGATCTCGCCACTTGTATCTACTGACAATAAATAAACATTCTGGTTGAGCCTTTTGATTGGCAGCCAGCAGCATAAACATACCATTCAACTGATCGCTCAAATGCCTCAAAGAAACTCCAAACCATTTCGCCGCCTATGGCAAGGTAGGAAACCTATCTTGTCACTCTGAATGGACAAACGGGTGATATATTGGATGGTATTTTTCCCCAGCTGGCTCCCGACCAAAGCTGCAATCCCCATGCTTATTTATCAGTGGTCTACTGATCGTTGGGGTACTCCACTGAAGCCAAGGGGCAAGGTTCTACAACTGGGAATTTGCCTAATCTACCCGCTGCATAGTAGAGAGGGTTCCTTTACTTGTAAATGCCATCATACACTGCACGCGACCTCGATTGCTTTTATCCAAGGAAGGCACTCGGGGCCTCTCACCCAAAAGAAGCTAACCCACCAGTATCGAACAATACTATCTACTGTGCCACCAAGGCAGATGTCACCCATATGCCTGAATGGTACAAAAATCGTATCCTGCATGCCATAGGTGGTAAAAGGCTTAGCAGTTGTTTGTTTTGCAAGTGCAAGCAGAGTAGCAATTGGAAATATAGAGCACAAATGACTAAAGGCCCCCATACATGATCGTTCCATCCTTCCAAATAGCATAACGTCACTCTAAAATCACATCATGTGTGGTGAAGCTGTAATAGATGACGTGGCGTGATGAGCAAGATTGGATTTTTGGTCAATCCAAAATCCACCTAATTGCTCCATTGTGCCATCATACTGACTGACCCTGTGTGGAAAAATCGTCGTTCAGGTATGCCACGCCACCAGGAGTGACAATGGATAAATGGAGTGATGCCATGCCTTTTGAAACAATGGCACAATCGTGTGTGAAAATCATGGTGCAATTGGGGATGTTTGCAACAAATGGCATTGGAGAGTGGGCTATAATGGCTGGTAGGTAGTTTATCATAGAAATAATAGAAAACCACAGGGACTTGCCATGTTTATGGCAAGTAAGGCAAGTGTTGACTGCTGCAATGGAGCTGCAACTCGACTGAAAAATAATCACATTTTAGTTACTTTTTACTTGGATGCTAGTCTGACTCATGTTAATGATATGGACTGCAACACAACGTAAAGGCAACTTGTTGGAAGCAAGTTTCATGACAACTGAGTGTCAGTTTCACTATGAATGTCAAGAAATTCATAACATTTGCACAATGCTCTTTTCGTCTGAACTACTTGACATCATAAGTGCAACTATTGCCAAAGAGTTGCAGTTGTGTTGCAGCAGGGGACAAAGGGATGGCAGTGCAACTCTCACCCATCTGTCATAAACTGGCGTGCATTGCACCAGTGGACAAAGGGCCTAACTCATTGAGATTGTCATAAATGGAAACACTAGGACGCTAGGGAATAGCTGGGGCATATCAGTTTTATGTCGTGTTGCCAAACTGGTGCGCAACACTGTGGCACTTGCCGAATAAAGCATTATTCCTACAACCACGTTTGCTCTGCATGACACCTGTACTTCGTGGTGCAGCATTATACAAGGGGCAGCCTATGTTTTCTTGGCATATTCTAAACAGTTGAATCATTGATAAATTTCTGTTTGGGGACAAGCTCAAATTCCTAAATATCTGAAAATTCATTTTACCATCTAATAAAAAAAAATTATATTAATTAAAAAAACCACCAGTCCCCTACTAATCGACGTGCTTTAGCCTATATCTTTACCGACTCCGTTTGACTTAAAATTCAAACATAAGGTAGCGACACGCGCATGCGCCAAATTTTACGTTTGACTCGGATTGAGTTGGTGTGAAAGCTATGAGATTACAAATCAGACTCACCTTCATTGGATTGAGTCTGATTGATTCGAATTCATTTGGTATGAAGCGGGCCTTATGCCAAAATGTGCATTTATTTACTTTATTTATTTATTTTATTTATTTACTTAAACATACACAGTGTACACATTGAGGGCGGACTACATAATGAATAGCAAATGTATGCAAAGAGCTGATTAAAGTGTTTACAATTTAGAAGGCAGCAATAACTGGAGTAATTAAATATAGTCGATCTAAGGGAGTAAGGTAACTTGTTCCACTCAGAGAAACAGATGACAGGAAAAACATGAGCACACAGGTCCTTAAAAGGTGAAATAGTATAAAAAGAAAATCGTCTAGTGTGACAGGTGGACTTGGTTCAAGAAAAAACTGATAGATGTAATGGCAGGGGTGACGTGGGTATCTGAGAGTGCAAGCGACCAGACAGAGGTGATGAAATGTAAGGTAGTGCCAGAGAGTAAGGAGACCGTTCTTCCTGCAACACACAGATATACTTTGAGGAGGAGAGAGGGCAAAGATAGTTCTGTTTATGCTATTAAAAGCAACCAATAATGGATGCAGTTGGGACGTATTGAGGCCAGCGAAGAAAGGGCAGGCATAGGCAATGATGGTCAGTACCTTGGCATGAAAAATCTGAAAGAGAGACTTTCGGGTGAATCTGGATTTAATTTGCTTAAAAAGAAAGAGTATGGACTTTAGCTTAGCAACCAAGGAGTTGCGGTAAGGGAGAAAGGTGAGAATAGTGTTGAACAGAACCCCAAGAATATTATAGAGGAGGCATGGGCCAAAGCCGCTGCAACGTTGAATAGCATAGGCCCCAGAACAGAGCCCTGGGGGCAATCTATGGTCTAACTGCTACACAAGTGAATGGTTACGGACATGGGCAGACCTCTTCTTGAGATAAGATTACAACAGATTGAAAACCCAGGGGTTACAAACAACATCTTTGAGATTGGCGAAAAGGTCAGAATGGTCAACAGAGTCAAACGCTCTGGCTACATCAGTTTCCAAAAGAAATTAAAGGTTACCACGAGTCAAGGCATCACTGATCACAGTAAACATGCTCAGAATAGGTGTAGAAACTGGTGTCCTGGGATGAGAACTAAATTGGGATGGGGGTATGATATTCAGGAGGTCATTTCTGAGTAAATCATATAACCACCATTCAAGAACCTTGGCCAAAGCTGAAATTATAGCTATTGGCCAGTAGTTAGTGAGAACACTACATTCACCACCCTTGTGGATAAGCACAATGTAAGTGGTCTTCCATACAGGAGGGTAAATGCTCCTCAACATACAGAGGTTGTACACATGAAAGAGCAAGGAGAGACTATGCTCATCCAGTAATCCCGGAAATCAATCAGGGCATGAGGACCTGGAAGGTTTAATTCGAGTTATTTAGATAGCCAGTTGAGAGAGGGAGAGAACCGGAGGAGGAGGGAGACAGTTATGGGTATATGAAGAGTAAGCCAGAGTTGGGGGTGGAGGATAACCATGGGGGTTAACTAGGGTGTCTAAAATCTGTGGCAAGAGATGAGGTGGAGCCTGGACAGAAGTGGTAGTCAGCTGGCAAACAAATGACCCAAGAAAGTGGGGATGCATAGTTGATTTAATGTAAGTTAGCTTGGCAGACCGGGTAGCTTTCTTGAACTTACGACGTGAGTATAGGAACAGTTCGTGAGAAACAGGGTCTCAGGAAGTCAGCCAGTGGCGGTGGTGCATGGAACACACATCCCAAAGCTGGGATAGATGGGGTTGCCACCATGGGTTTGTGTGGGGTCGAGAATAAGCCCTATAAGCTGGGGAAATAAGTGGGAGGGTGTCAACGGCAGCAGCCAGATATAGACGTAGAAGGTCCACAGGGTCGGAACTTGAGAAGAAGGAAACAGGGTCAAGGGAACACAAAGATGCATTGAGTAAGTCAGGAGTAACTTTACTGTAGTCAGGAATAAGTGGGTGGGCAACAGATGCGACCGATTTGGGCTTGTGGAGGGAAAGTAGAGGCCTAGGAAGTGAAAGGGATGGAAGACAACAAGATGGTCCAGGCAGAAATCCCTGTAACAAGAAACATTGTCAATAAGGAGATTATTTGACACAAAAAGTAGGACCCGTGTGTGCCCAAGGTAGATTAGGCACACTGCATACCTGCATGTCGTAAGAGGCGACTAAAAGGGGTGACTTTCTTGCCCCTGTTTGGGCAACACCACTATCATCCTTGCCCATGGGACCATACCATCATCGTGGCTGTCAAGTGTCCTTGTGTCCTTCACTTGATGTCTGTTTGACTTGTTCTCAGTCGATGTAGGCTCCTCACTGAAGTGACCATAAATAAATGCCTACCCACATGCTAGCCATTCATGGAGACCTGCACCCCTGGGAAAAGCAGATCCTGGTGCTTGAGGAGATGCATGTCCTGCAATGTCTCTGGGCCACCTCACACTGGTGAAGTGGCTGACAGACATCGAGGATTAAGGTTGTGACCTACAGCCCCCACACATCACTTTGGCAAACACCTTCCAGGGAAAATGGGTGGCCAAGGCAGATACCCGGTCTTGGTCAACCGGCCAGGGGCACATAAGTGGTTATGCCCCCTAGGGTTGCTGTGAGTGGCCCGGCAGTCAACCCCGATGCCAATGGTCCGGTACTTTTGGGGTTATGCCACCCTTGCAGTATCCTGTCCGAGAAATCTCGGCGACCCTAATGGGTGTCCCTGTGTTGGGCTCAGTGGTGGGTGACACCTGCGGGCAGCAAATTCACATATATTTAAAAATATGGCAACTAAACAGAGGCTGGGGACCTCATCAAATAACCCCACCCCTTTACTGTCTTGTGTTTAGCCGGAAGATGGTGGGCTTGGTCCCATCCAACTTAGTGGGCCAGCTGCCATTGAGCTAATGAAGACAAATACTGCTCCAACAAAGAGGCTGCATTCCCCCAGTCACACAACTGGATCAGGGAATGCACCTGTGGCGTCTATGGCATCGACACCTGCCCTTAACAAGAGGCAACGACCTCTTAGCCTCAAGGTGCTGGGCTCCACCACCGATGCAAAGCATGTTCCTGCATCTAAGGTCTTAGGTGCAGTCAAAACAATTACAACACCTTCTTCCTATCCTCCCCGGTTTTTTTTCCATCTCTGGGGAGGATGGTGCAGCCATGGGGAAGGCGTCACCCTTCCTTATCACTAAAGCCATCTTTGGTCAAGAAACTGTGCAATGGCACCTTGATGGTGGAGGCATCTGCCCCCACCAGACCGAAGCATTAGTGAAAATGTGGAAGCTTGGTAACATCCCTATTTTGGTCAAACCCCATCGCATCCTAAACACCAGTAGAAGTGTGGTGCAGTGCCCCAACCTGCATGGGGAGTCAGAGGAGCAAATAGCAGAGGAGCTGAGGGACCAGGGTGTGGTGGCTGTCTGCCACACCTCGGTTTGGCAGGATGGGGAATTCCACCCTTCTGCCACCTTGGTGCTGACCTTTGGTAGGCCCAAGGTGCCAGAATACATCATGGCTGGCTACCTCCGCTTCCCTATCCGTCCATACATACTGAGCCCACTTCGGTGTTTCAAGTGCTAGTGTTATGGCCATGGCCAGAATTCCTGTTCTGCCAAGACGATGTGTGGCAATTGTGGGCAGGGAGACTACTCCCCTGAGTCTTGTAAGACTGCACCTTTTTGTATAAACTTTAAGGGCAACCACCTGGCCTCTTCTTGGGATTGTCCCACTTGGCTGCAGGAACGTGTGATCCAGGAGTTGCACATCCAGAAAGGTATCAGCTTTTAGAATGCATGGCAGTGGCTAGCCTTGCTGGGGAATCCAAGTCGTGGGGTGTCCTATTCAGGCGCTGCAAAGGCACCAGCTATGTGGTCTGTCTGCACCCAGACAGACATGCTACCTCATCTCCCCCCTCTCATTCGTTTGATGCCCTCTCGGCTGGCCTCTTTCACAAAATTTGATTTATACAAATGGTTTATACACATCGTTTTGGCTTTTGTCCTTGGTATCTGTGTCTGTTTTGGCCTTTTCTGCTTTAATGTTATGTCTCTTTTGGCTTTTGCCATTTTTATTGTTACATCTGTTTTGGCTTTTGCCACTTTCATTGTTATGTCGGTTTTGGCTTTTGTTGCTTTTATTGTTATGTCTGTTTTGGCTCTTGCTGCTTTTATTTTTGTCTGTTGATGGAAAGAAGGAAAACTGCCAATATGTAGGATGATACCTTGGTTAGCATCCATAGCATTGACGTGAAGTACTGGGTTCCTACCCCAAAATTCCCAGGCAAAGATTCCTGAAGGCCATATACCATGGTTAAGAGATCGACAGGTCAGGCGTTTTTGCAATCTGGACAAACACTGAGCGGGACGTTGTACCAGCTTTTGTAATCCATCGACCACATTCCAGAACTTTGTGACCACATTCCTCAAGCGATGCAATAATGGATGGCGATGTGGCTGCCTCTGAAACATTTGACAAGGTAACTCGTTCAGACTCAGCTGCAGAGGAATTAGACAAGGATTGACCAGAGACTTTAGCCATGCCAAGGTACTGGTGGGTCTACCTCTAGCGACAGGAAATGAAGAGGGCACAGCCTCAGGGCTAGTATTCATAAGGTTTCATAACAAGTATTCATAAGGTGTTTTGCATCAACATAAACACATCTGATTTCTTGAAAGGGAGATGCAATTTAAATTTTATATGGACCCTCATTGTCCATCGTCTAGAGAGATTATTTAGCTTTCAATTAAGAAGGCCAGGATAATAATGGTGAGCAAGTGAGCTGGTAACAATGCTGCATGATGTTAGTTTGTTACATCAATGGGTTATGGATTCAGTCAAGCAGTCATAATGGGCTGCACCTTGTGGAGGCGGCTTGCATTTGAGAGGGTGGTAGGAGTGGGGATTGTAGGAGAGGGGATATTAGCAGCACCCAATGTTCAGCCAACTACCCATGTCTGTACTAATTTGGGATGATGTGTCCAATGAGGATTGATGTGTCCAATGCAACTCAACCACTCCAACAGCATTGGGGAGATAGATTGGAATGTTTTCCATAGAATCAGTGGGAGATGTTTGAAGTGGGGACAGGCAAGCAGAGTCTTTTGTGATGGGGTGGGTCCAATCAGTTTAAAGGGAAGTATTACAGGGCTGTGGTTAGGCCACCTATGCTATATGGATCAGTGTTGGGCTTTGAGGAAGAGCCACATAAACGGAATGCAAGTAGCTGAGATGAGATTGCTGCAATACAGGAGTTGGGTGTCAATACAGGAGTTGGTAGCCTGGGGGTGGGGGCATCACAGAGAGAATGATGGAGAGTAGATTGAGGTGGTATGGACACAGTGAAAAATGGTCAGAGGGAGGTGATAGGTCCATTATAGGAATGTAAGTGGTTGGAAGCACTCAGGGCAGGAGGAGACCAAAGCAGATGTGGGAGCAGGTAGTCCATAAGGAAATGGTAGTGTGTGGGGTGGATGGGGACGTGTTGGAAAATAGGCAGCTGTGGAGGGTTAAAACGTGGAAACTAGACCCTGCCACAGGCAGGATAAGGGTTTGATGATGATTGTCCATTGCCGAATTACTGTGTGATCTGAAGGCAATTCCACTAGTGCTCATTGCTTGCATTATGTTAGGGACAAAACACCCATAAAGAAACAGATAAACAAGAAAGTCTTGCATGGAATGCCAACAACATTTTGTGATAATTCTAGTGAAAATGCCTTCACTGTAGCAAATTGTAAAGACTGTGCAGTTCTATGTTAATTATTGAAACATCTTAGTGGCATAAATTATTTCTGGATAACTATCATTAACGATTTATATTCAAATTGGCAACTCGGTACCTGGCTACCCTGGTTGTTGAAATTGCATAGGCAAATTCAAAACGCAATTGAAATATGTTATAATGCTTGGCACTCAAAAATTTTTACATACAGTGGATCAAAAAAGTATTGGCAAGAGGTGTTTTTTGTAATAAACTTGAAAAATAGTTAATGTAGAATAAAAGTGAAATATACATTATGTTCACAATACCTTATTACAACATCGGTCATACATCGGGCCCCTGATATTTTCTTGATATTTGACAATGATATGGGAAGGCTTGCAGAGACCAAAGAGGAGGCACAAAAGAGCCTACAAGACATCCAGGTGGCTATTGAAAGGGGGGGCCTGAAGGTGAATATGAAAAAGACTTAATACCTAACTTTCAATTAGAGAGGTCAGGGACCAGAGGGCAAGGTTCACTCTGGAGGTGAGGTGTTACCAGCAGTGCAGGAGTTTAGATACTTAGGAACAGTGTTCCAGGGAAAAAGTGAAATATGCTTGGATGTGTCCAATAGAATCAAGGCATGTTGGCTAAAGTGGAGATAGGCAAGTGGAGGCCAGATGCCAATAAAGCTAAAAGGCAAAGTCTACAGAACTGTCTTTAGGCCACCAATGCTATATGGCTTGGAGTGTTGGGCCATGAGGAAGGACCATGTAAGGAGAATGCAGGTGTTGGAGATACAAATGCTGCACTTCATGGGTGGGGTGTCACAAGCTGATAGGATCCGAAATGATAATGTTAGGAGTAGTCTGGGGGTGGGAGACATCGCTGAGAAAATGAGAAAGAGCATGTTGAGGTTGTATAGGCATGTGATGAGAAGGGGGGTGAGGAACACGTTAGATCTATCGTGGGACTGCAGGTGGTCAGGAGCACCAGGGGGAGGGGAAGACCACAGCAGATGTGGGAACAGGTGGTACCAAAAGAGATGGTTGTGTGCAGGGTGGATGGGGCCTTGCTGGGGATCGGCAGGGGTGGAGGATTGGAACTCACAGACCCGACCCAGTTACGAACTGGATAAGGGTATGATGATGATGATGACTTGGTTACAGCATTAGCTTGTTTAATAAATTCAGATGTGAGATCCTTTTTATCTGTAAAAGCCATGGTTTTACCCGTCTTGTCCGTCTTCTCTTCTTTGAAATTATACACACAGTGGCTGCCAAATGTAGCAATTCTCTTTCATCTTCACTGAGTCAAAAAGTTTTCAAACACTTGGCTAAAATAATTTCATACGATTGTACATTTAATATTACAATGAATCAAAATGAAACAAAATTATTTTCTTAATCTTTCAAAGATGTTGAATTTACAGTAGAAAAGGTTTTTTAGCTTCATCAATTATGTAATAAGAAATTTTAATGAAAAGCAAAATGTTAAGAATTTTAAGGTCAAAAACGTTTTTTGCAGTTTTAAATTTGTGCAGATTTCCTAATTAAAACTACTGTTATTCTTCATTAAGTGGTTTATTCATATTATATTTTTCACATGGAGTTAAAAATGGCAGTTCCAAAACAATTTGGAAATATAATTATCAGTTTCAGAGATCAAGGCAAATCATTAGGAAAAATAGCTGAAATTATAAAATTGTCACATGCTTCTGTTCTGAGTATTGTTAATAATTAAATTATAGAACAACCAAGTTTGAATAGTTGACCATGCTCTGGCTGCCCAAGGAAGCTAGAGAGAACCCACCAAAGAGCTATTCTGAGGAAAGTGAGAGTTGACCATAAAGCCAGTGCTTGCAAACTTGCAGAAACATTAAAAAGTCAATATAATGTAAATGTTGTGCCAGAAACTGTTCGTGTGTTATTATGGAAAGCTGGATATAAGGGATGTGTACAAACTCAAATGTCTTCAGTTTGCAAAGGATCATATTGATATTCAAAATTATATATGTTCCTATACCAAAAATTAAAAATACACCCTCAAAACTGCATTAATGAGTGTGCACCAATGGCCCAGGGCTACAGAATGTTGTCTCAGGTATGGAGCTCAGCAAATTGTCGCTTTTAACTGCTAAAACAAATTAGAACGTTTAAATATAATAATGTTATAAGAGTATGCACCTCAACAAAATGTCGCTCATAGCTGCTCCAACTAGCTAACTTGGAGCACAAATCAAGGTGTCACGATCCACGTTAGCTCAATGCTGGCTAGTTGGAGCGGCTAAGAGCGACAATTTGCTGAGCTCCATACCCGAGACATCATTCTGTAGCCCTGGGCCATTGTGCACACTTATTAATGCAGTTTTGAGGGTGTATTTATAATTTTAGGTATAGTAACATGATATATCAAAATTTCACATTTTTTTACAGCTACTGTATGTGATGCGATAGTTAAAACTCCCCATATCTATTGAAAAAAATGTAACTTTGCATTGTCCTGAAAAAACTACTGCCAAAACTGTTTTGGGAAGTGAATGTCCCCCTCCATCAACTATAACCTTTTCATAACCATTTTATCCCATACCTCATAGATTTTTGAAAAATTGCATTGGTTACTTTGAAGGGATATATATACAGTGGTACCCCGCTTAACGAACGTAATTCGTTCCAGCGAGACGTTCGTTATGAGGGGTGTTCGTTGTGCAGAACACAATTTTCCATAGATCTCTATGTTATATTGTGTAATTCGTTCTGGGTTGCCACGAAAAATTGTGAAAATTGTTAAGAAGTTAAAAACAAAGTGCAGCGCTGATTGTTAATGAGCAAAAACACTCTAGGACCCATTTGGGGGGGGGGGGGGGTTCATACTTCACAAAAACTAGGAATTGCCCTGCAATGAGAAGGCAGTCAATTACTTGCAGTGTGGAGTTGAACGGTGCTCATCAGCAAATGCCATGCATTGAAGGGGTCCATTCTCCTACTGCCATCAGTAGTTCGTCCATAACCAGGATAAAAAGGTATGGATTTGAGTGCTGAACCATGGTGCACCCCAAACTTCACTGGGTAGCCCCCAGTATTTTCCCTAAGGTGTCCTTACCCTGGATGTGGAATGGAACCATCATACGAGTACATATCCTAAACTATTCGAATAAACCCTTTTTCTACCCCCTTTTGCATAATGCCTGTTATGGAACACTGGTAAGCCTTCTCCAAGTCGATAATGATGGTATGGAGATCCTTCTTAGCTGCTCTATACTTTTCTATCATCTGCCTCAGAATGAAGATTCGCTCCATTGTGGACCTGCCTAGCATGAACCCAAACTGATTTCCACGGACACCAGTTCTATCCTGGAGTCGACATTCTATTACATTACATTGGTATAACTCATTGGATTAATACCTCTATAGTTACTACAATCTTGGACATCCTATACCAGTGGTGGCGAATGTGGTCACAATAACACAAAAGAAAACCAAGAATTTGTCCATGGGTCAGATGCAAGCACTATTCAATTTTATGAATAAAAATAAGTTATTATTAATAGTGAATAAAGTTTATTAAAGGAGGGAATAGAGAACATCATCCAACTTTTATTACACCTTTAACATCCTCTCATTAACACTCGGGCCACTTAAAATTGCACGGTGGGTCGCAGGTTCGCCACCACTACAGTTCCTAGTTCACTTTGTATATTGAACAAGCGTTCGTTATGTGAAACAAGTTCTTTATACGATACTCCCGCGCTTTTTTGACGGTGTTCGTTATAGGGAACATTCGTTATACGAGGTGTTCGTTAAGCGGGGTACCACTGTACTGTATTTATTCCAATAACAACCGCCCTCTATTAAGCGCCGCACAATCAGGGCCAAAAAAGTAATAAACGCCGCCCTCCAATAATCGCCGCAGCGTTTTTTTCGCTAGTGGTAAAATATTTTTGGAAGAAACTGTGGGTTAGGCCGGCATACCCACACATACATCGCCATCATCCCCTTATCCCGCCTGTGACAGGTTCGGGTCTGCGAATTTTAACCCTCCCCTCCCGTCTATCTTCCACCAGGTCCTCATCCCCACGCACTGCCTATACCTTTACAGACAACCAGCTCCCACGTCTGCTTTGGTCTCCCCCTACCCCGGGTGCTTCCGACCACCTGCATTCCTGAAATGGACCTAAAGAGCTCCTCTCCTCTTCTCATTGTGTCCATACCACCTCAACCTATTCACCCTCATTTTTTCGGCGATGACCACCACCCCAAGGGTACCTCGAATATACTCATTCCTAATTCTATCAGGTCTCGACACGTCACTCATGTACCGCATTACTGCAGCATTGGCATCTTGGCTACCTGCATTCTATTGACATGGCTCTTCTTCACTGCCCTACCCTCTGATTCATTTATTGCATAATTGCCCTAACCACTGCCCTGTAAACTTCCCTTTTAACTTGATGGAGACCCTCCTATCACACATGACTCTGCTTGCCTGTCTCCACTTCACCCATCCCACATTGATTCTATGGATCGCATCAGACCTTGGCTGACGCCTGGCTGGGTGACCCCAGTCAGAGGACGTTCAGTGGACCACCAGACCCGATCCTGCCACAAGCGGGATAAGGTATGATGATGATGATGACTGCCAATATCGTCGACAAAAAGCTCACAAAGTATATAAACGCCGCCTTCTAATAAACGCCGCCTTCTAATAAACGCCGCCTTCTAATAAACGCCGCCCTCTAATAAACGCCGCCCTCTAATAAGCGGCGCACCAAAAACGCCACGAAATAAATAAACGGCGCGGCGTTTATTGGAATAAATACTGTATGCTGTTCTCACCAAAATTCAAACCAAACTCCAAACAATTTGACATGAGCAGCATGGAGTGATGGTGTGTGCTGGTCTTTTGAACGTCGAAATTATCCAAATGGAGTGATCATGAATTGGGGCCTTAAAAGTGTCTTTGTAGTCGATGGGCCCTAAAACACAAACAACAACAACTTAAAAGTGTTACCAATTTAAAAGACTGAAACTTGCTAAAAATTCAAAGTGATGTAAACGAAATGGAAAGCGTGGTTTTTAAATCTGAATGAATTCTTTCTTACAGCCTGAAGTTGAAAAACTGAATATCGACCTAGAGCAGTTGATGAACAACTTGGACCTTGTACAGAGAGCACCTGATAAATCTACCTTTCTGAAGCTAATTCAGAGACTTGAAACTGTTGAAATAATTGAAATAATTGGAGCTATTATCCGTAAATATGTTCCTGGAACTGAAGAAGTGTATGCACAGGCTTCAGCAAGATGCCCTACTGTCCGCTTCCGCCTCAAGCTATATTCTTTTACTTGTGACATATCTGTCAACAGTGAGTAAGTAATTGCTTTAGGGTATTATGAAGTACAGTTTATGACTCCAAGTAAAGCTGTCATTACAAATATGTGACATTTCATTATAATTATTATTAGTAGAGTTTGCCATTTTGTTTCCCTCTTCCCAGTTGTTTCGTTCCGAAGGCATTTATTAGAATCTCTCAAAGTTACTGAACTCAAACCTCTAAAAATGTCTTCAAATAATAATGGTATAGTGCAGGTATCTAGTGTTGGGCAGTGAGGAAGAGCCACATCAATAGAACGGAAGTAACCGAAATGTGAATGCTGTGGTACATGAGTGGGGTGTTGAGAGCTAATAGAATTAGGAACGAGTACGTTAGTGGTTGCCTGGGGGTGGTGGACATCGTGCAAAAAATGAGGAGGGCAGGTTGAGGTTGTATGGACACGTAATGAAAAGTGGGGTGAGGAGCTCCTTAGGTCCATTTCAGGAATGGAGGTTGTCCGTAAGGATATGGTAGCGTGTGGGGTGGATGGGGACCTAGTGGTATATAGACAGGAGTGTAGGCTATAACCCAGAGATCCGACCCTCCCACAGGCGGGAAAAGGGGGTGATGAGTGCAGGTATCGAGTTTGTAATTATATTAACCTCAAGGTGTGGTGGACATTCTACAAAGGATGAAATTGTCAGGGAGATAAGCAAGACAAGGTGGACATCGCCGAAAAAATGAGGGAGAATAGGTTGAGGTGGTATGGACACGTAATGAGGAGAGGAGGAGCTCGTTAGGTCCATTTCAGGAATGCAAGTGGTCAGGAGCACTGGGGGCCAGGGAAAACTGAAGCAGACGTGGGAGTAGGTTATTCATAAGGATATGGTATTGTGTGGGTGGTCGGAGACCTGGCGGGAGTGGATGGCTACAACCCTCAGATCCGACCCTGCTGCAAACGGGATAATGGTATGATGATGATGGTGATGATGTAGTCTGTGGGGGATGCCCTTCAGAGGACAATTGCTGCATTATCTACCATGGGAATCTCGGTCCCCATTCAAGTCCCATTGCAGACATGTGATCATGACGGCCCGGGACCTGCTCTCACACCCCTGACGACCCCCACCGCTAGGGTTTTAATCCCCTGCACTGTAGGTTGGCAGTTTTTTCGGTTTTTAAAAACGTGGAACGCTTCGCAATTTTTTGTTTCATTGTTGCAAATTCCATGATTTCCAAACATTTTTTGTTGCCCGTATTAGAAACTCAAAACATCGTTGTTTCTCATCATCACGAAAAACAAAAGCATGCTTTTCACCTAATTGTCGAATTCACCGAATTGTGGTAGGGGAAGGTGGGGCTAATTGATGCATCTTTTTAGTTTTTTTAAAGAAATCTGAAATTATAAATGCAAATTCAATTCTTTTAACTCACATGAAAAGCATGTTACAGAGCTACATTTTCCCACAATTGCTATTAAGAAAGAACAAGTAGATAGATCACAAAAAAATGAAATGAGGACGGCCACCACATGCATCAACATATCCCAGGGTTGGGGCAAGTTAAGCGGCAAATTGCGTTTCACACACCAGTTCTCGTCTGATCACTGAAGTTAAACAACGAAAACCCAGCTAGTACTGACATGGGTGGTCGCTTGGGAAAATGGGTACCGCTAGTATCCAAAAATCGTTGCATTAGTGTAGTTTGTGCAGTCTCTGCATCAGAACTGCACTGTGGGCAGAGTTCTAATGACCTTGTAGTTGAAGGGCCCTAAAACACCAACAACCAATCAGGGCACGTTGATATACTTTGAGGGGTCCCTAAGAATTTATAAATTCATATCAGAGAAGTTAACCATTGTGCCTAAGCAGCCAACATCTAGTTGTAAATTACTTGTAATACTCCTGCTATTTAAGAATATATTGAATAGTTATTACTATACGCTGTCCTCATGCAAGAGTTTACAATGACCTAGATGAAAAAATATTACTTACGAAGACCAAGAACTTATTAAGGTGTATAATTTATGGTCCAAAAGTTAAAACCACATGGAAAGTTGTACATTAGCTTCATATAGGGACTTGTTTAAGAGGCTATATTCAAAGTGGTTGTATTTTGTGCCATTTGATGAAATCAAGGTAAATATCAACATGCCCCACCTTCCGCTATATACCCAATTGTAGTATTCACCGAATTGTCAGAACACCTGTTCCAAGACATGTAGTATGGGAAGTAATGAGGAAGCAAGGGATGGAAGAAGGGTATATTAGGATGGTTTTATTACCAGTGTAAGGACTAGATGGGGAAATACAGATAGCTTCCAAGTTAACATCGAGGTATGTGAAGGCTAGGCATTTAGTCCATACCGCTTTGCTCTTGTTGTGAACGATTTGTTGATAGGAGTAAGAGACGTGACCTTGTGTGGAGTGGACAGGGAATTGGTATGGGAATAATAAGGGTATGATGATGATGATTGAGGCAGTCTAATTAATAGTGCATAGTACACAATGCTTTTGAGTAACATACACCACTTTTCAACTACCATTGCTGTAGGCAGTGGCTATTACTTATCAGATATTTGTAAATCATCTTCATATAGTTTCAAATGAAGGGAACTTGAGATATACACTGGTCAAAAAATTAGGATATATTGTGAAATAACCTAAGAATGTTGCAAAAATGTACAAGAGATGCATTCTTTCAATCACATATTACTTTGCATTATGGTATACTGACAGATAAAGAAGGACATGATTCATGTGAGCCCCTGAGTGGTGTCCCCATCAAATTAAATGAGATAACAGAGAATAAGGCAAACAAACAAAGCAACCATAATGCTACAGTAAGGGAGACCAGGGCTGGCTACCAGTGTGTGCCCAGGGTAGAATAGGCACACTGCATATCTGCATGTCGTAAGAGGCAACTAAAAGGGGTGACTGTTTCTTGCCCCAGATAGGACAACACCACTGTCGTCTTTGTCTATGACTTGTTCTGGACAGGACGATACTAACATTGTGGTTGTTCAAGTGTTCAGTCTGACTTGTTCTCAGTCGATGTAGGCTCCTCACTGAGGTGACCATAAATAAACGCCTACCCACATGTTTGCCGTGCATGGAGACCTGCACCCCTGGGAAAAGCGGATCCTGGTTGTTGAGGAGGTGTATGCCCTGCGATGTCTCTTGGCCACTCCACACTGGTGAGGTCACTGACAGACATCGAGGACTAAGGTTGCAACCTACAGTCTCCAAAACATCACTTTGGCCACAGCTTCCAGGGAAAACGGGCGGCCAGGGCAGATACCCGGTCTTGGTCAATCGGCCAGGGGCGCATAAGTTGTTATGCCCCCTAGGGTTACTGTAAGTGGACCGGCAGTCAACCCCGCTCCCAATGGTCCAGTACTCTGGGATTATGCCACGCTAACAGTACCCTGTCCGAGAGGTCTCGACGGCATCTCTGTGTAGGGCTCCGTGTGGTGTGTAAGACCTGCGGGCAGCGAATACATGTTTATTTAAAATTATGGCAACTATAAAACAGAGGCTGGGGGCCTCTACAAATAACCCCACCCCTCCCCCCTTCTTTACCTTTATTCACTTGTGTTGAGCCCGAAGATGGTGGGCTCAGTCCCACCCAACTGAGTGGGCCAGCTGCCATTGAGCTAATGGAGACATGTACTGTTCCAACAAAGAGGCTGCATTCCCCCAGTAAGCCAACTGGATCAGGGAACGAACCTGTGGCGTCTATGGCATCAGCACCTGCCCTTAACAAGAGGCAAAGACCTCTTAGCCTTAAGGTGCAGGGTTCCACCGCCAATGCAAAGCATGTTCCTGCATCTAAGATTTTAGGTGCAGTCAAACAATCATCCATACCTTCTTCCTATCCTCCCCGGTTTATTTCAATCTCTGGGGAGGATGGTGCAGCCTTGGGGAAGGCGTCGCTTTTCCTTATTGCCAAAGCCATCAAGGGCATTGCCGGAGATGTGACCTTAGTCAAGAAACTGCGCAATGGCACCTTTTTGGCGGAGGCATCTGACCCCCACCAGACCGATGCACTACTAAAAATGCGGAAGCTCGGCGACATCCCCGTTGTGATTGAACCCCAGCGCACCTTAAACACCAGTAGAGGTGTGCTGCAGTGCCCTGACCTACTTGGGGAATCAAAAGAGCAAATAGCAGAGGAGCTTAGGGACCAGGGTGTGGTGGCTGTATGCCACACCTCAGTCTGACGGTATGGAGAATCCCACCCATCTGACACCTTGGTCCTGACCGTTGGTAGGCCCAAGGTGCCGGAGTACGTCATGGCTGGCTACCTCCACTTGCCTGTACGTGCCATCATCCCGAGCCTGCTCTGGTGCTTCAAGTGCCAGAGATATGGCCATGGACAGAATTCGTGTTCTGCCAAGGCCATGTGTGGCACTTGTGGACAGGGTGACCACTCCCCTAAGTCTTGTAAGACTGCACCTTTTTGTATAAACTGTAAGAGAAACCACCCTGCTTCTTCTCGGGATTGCCCCACTTGGCTGCAGGAACGTGTGATCCAGGAGTTGCGTGTCCAGAAGGGTATCAGCTTTCAGGATGCGTGGCAGGTACTAGCCTTGCCAGGGACCCCCAGTCGTGGGGTGTCCTATGCAGGTGCTGCAAAGGCAGCTGCTCTGTTCTCTCTGTACTGAGACAGACACCCTACCTCAGCCCCCCCCTCTCATTCGTTTGACACCCACTCGGGCCCGTGGGGTTACTGGAGTGCCAGTCTGTGCTAGCATTGGCTGCCAGACTGACCCCGACCCCATTTCCATGGCTTCTTCCGGCTCCACCACCGCCTCTGGCCCATGCATGGTCCCCCAATAATGGCGGTGCCAGTTTCTTTCGAGGCCCCAGAAGGCCTCTCATTTGAAGACCTCCCTCTCTGTCTGTCTCGGCCCAGCCAGCCTCCTCCACAGAAGGGGTGGTGGGTGAGACAGGTGGAAAAAATCTAGGGACACCTCCCACTACTGCCGTGAGGCATATGTCCTTGGTTCATCCACCCAAGCTCTCTGGCCAACGGCAGAGAGCACGGGGTGGTTTCATGCCCAATCTGGGGCACAATGGGGATTCCTCCTTCGAGATGGAGGAGGACGACCCCCAATGAAGGCATCCCTCCTTTTTCTGCAGTGGGACAGAGAAAAGGGAGGAATAGAAATAAGCCACCTAAGCCCACATAATGGTAAATTTCCTACAATGGAACTGTCGAGGGTTTTCCCACAAGAGGGACGAGATCACACTGCTGATTTCCAGGCACAACCCTGTCTGCATCTCCCTCCAAAATTTCCTGTGCCGTGGTGATACCCCCGTTTCAATACGGGGTACACTATGTATGCAGACACCTGGCAGCAAGGAAGCCACCCTGTGGGAGGAGTGGCTATCCTTATCTGGAATGGGTGCATGCATGGAACAATTGGTGGCACACAATGGCCTCATTGTTCTTAACACAGGTGCCCCCACGCATATGATGACTGCCACTGGTAGTCTCTCATGCATAGACCTATCCATCTGCTCTCCTGGGTTGGCACCAGGTTTTCAGTGGGAGGTCTTGTCAGACCCTTGTGGACATGATCACTTACCTATCAAGATTAGCACTGGAGATGGGGCAATACCTCAACACCCACCACGGTGGTGTCTGCATAAGCAGACTGGGAGGAGTTTGCCCACCGTATCTACTTTTGCCCACTGAATGATTTTCATGGCGTCAACGACCTAGTGAGTCACTTCACAGAGGTGGTGGTCGGGGCAGCATTGGCATCCATCACCCAGAGCTATGTAGCCCACCACGAGCACGGGTGCCATGGTGGAGGGAGGATTGTTGGACGAACAGCCCTTCGCTGCTTCAAATCTCGTCCTACTGATGCCAATCGCATCGACTATCTCTGAGCCCAGGCATATGCAAGACGGGTGATCAAGGAGGCCAAACGCTCCTCATGGAGTCAGTACGTCTCCTCACCTGTCACAAGCCCTCCAAGAAAGTCTGGGAATAGCTGAGGAAGATCCAAGGCAGATATTTACCATCATGGGGCTCTGGTCTCCTTGTACAAGGGAGACATTGCCTTCTGCCATGTGAAGTGGCTGAGGAACTTGCAAGGACGTTTGCAGCCATCTCCAGTTTCCAGCACCACACGGCAACATTTCTTCAAAAGAAGCAGGCTGCAGAACGCCATCCACTAAACTTCACTGGTGGTGTCGCCGAGGGGTGTAACAATCCATTTACCCATTGGGAGCTGCAGGCACGTCTAGCAAGAGCCTGGTCCCTGGTCCAGATAGCATCCACTATCAAATGCTATGACACCTACCAGAGAAAGGTATTATATACCTTCTTGAGGTATTAAACAACATATTGCAGCAGCATGAAGTCTCTGCAGGCTGGCGAGAGGCTACTATAATCCCACTGCAAAAACCCGTGAAGGATAGTAGCCTTCCAAAAAAATTACAGACCCATTTCATTGACGAACTGTCTTTGCAAAACCATGGAACGCATGGTGAATTGGCGCCTGGTGTGGTATCTTCAACGGCACAACCTTCTCGCTATTGCCCAATTTGGCTTCCATGCTGGCAGGTCTCCAGTGGATCATTTGATCTCCCTGGAGACCGCAGTACGTGTTGCCTTTCTCCACAGGCAGCACTTAGTGGCTGTCTTCTTTGATGTGGAGAAGGCATATGATACCACATGGCGCCATGGTATACTGGAGACCTTGCACCAGTGGGGGCTTAGGGGTAATCTGCCCCTCTTCCTCCATAGCTATCTGTTTAACCGGACCTTCAGAGTGCATGTGGGTAACACCTACTCCTCGACTTTCCTGAAGGAGAATGGTGTCCCACAGGGGAGCGTGATGCTCTTGAGTGTGACGCTCTTTGCTGTTGCAGTGAACAGTTTACCACCTCGTGTTCACACCCCGGTACAGTCGTCCCTTTTTGTGGACGACTTCTCTATCAGGTACCTGGCTGCCACGATGCACAGCATTGAGCGTCAGCTGCAACTGGCACTAAACTGTGCCAACGAGTTTGCCACCTCTCGTGGCTATAAGTTCTCCCCTGACAAAACAACTGTCATGCATTTCTGTGGTAAGCAAGGGCTTCACCTTGAGCCTCATCTTACCCTGTAAGGCCGCCTCCTCCCAGTTGTAGAGCCGCCCGAGGGGTCCCCCTCCATTTGGTGTGCTGTGGATGGACGGTCTTACTGGCCTGGGTGTGACTCTGCCTAGGGTGCAGCCTGTGCTGCCGGCCTCTGTGCCGCCCTGGACAGTGCCAGAGCCCAGTTTTGATTTTATGCTTGCAGCCTTCCCCAAAACCAGTACCTATAGGTCAGTGTACCAACTAGAGTTTGGACGCTCCTCGGTGGGTTGGTCAGTCTTTACAACTGGTCATCTCATAGGGGGCCCCCTTCGAGGCGTCACCAGTGTCTTAACTGCAGAACTCACATCTCTGCACAGGGCACTGGAACTCATCCAAGTATTGAACGACAGACACTTTGTTGTTGCGACTGACTCCCTATCCTCCCTTCAGCGCTTGCACACCCTATATGGCAGACATGCCATCGTCCAGAGTGTGCACAGATTGCTGCTTGTTATTCATATGCAAGGCAAAACAGTGTTGTTTATGTGGGTCATGGGGCATGTTGGCATCAATGGCAATGTGAGGGCGGATGCCCATGCCTGTTAGGTGGCCCACTTGCCAGATATACCGAACACTGCTGTCCCCTCCTCTGATGCTCTCCTGATGGTGCAGCAGGCTGTCCGTGACCAATGGCAGTCCCAGTGGTTTGCGGAGACCACCAACAAGCTCCACACACTGAAGGACACTCTATTGTACTGGGTGTCCTCGTGCCGCCAGTCATGGAGTGAGGAGGTTGTGCTTGCTCAGCTGTGAATCGGTCACATGTTCCTCACCCACTCCTACATTCTACGGGGTGATGATCAGCCATGGTGTGACTTCTGTTGGGAGCTTCTCACAGTGGTGCACATCTTTAGTCACTGTGAGAGATACCGAGAACTTAGATGGTGACTGGGAGTCAGTCCAGAGCTCTCCACATCACTTGGGGATAATCCCCAGGGGGTGAGGAGCTGACTTGTATTTCTGAAGGAAGCTGGCCTCTTTCAAAATTTGATTTATTTTCTGCATTCTTGTATCGATATGGCTTTTGCCTTTTATGTCTGTGCTGGTTTTGGCTTTTGCCTCTTTTATTGTTATGTCTGTTTTGGGTTTTGCCTCTTTTATTATTATTTCTGTTTTGGCTTTTGCTACTTTTACCTTTCTGTTTGTTTTGGCTTTTGCCTATATTTATTCTGAAATTTTATTGGGCTATTGCCTTTTTTATTGTACTGGCGTTTAGTGTTTTGCTGTTATTTATTGCCGCCATGGTGGGATGGCCATTTACACCCCCACCATTGTGATTGTCCTTCTGGGCCCTAATGACCTTTGTTGTTGATGGGCCCTAAAACATTAACAAACAACAACCAGGGCTGGTTGTCACATTCTTTTAACTATATTTTTTCGCAATTTACCAATACACAGCATTTGATTCATACTTACCCAATTTGGATATATCTGTAAATTTGGAAACTACTTAACATTTACTGTAGGTGTGTTTTTGTGACAATCAACCCAATGTCTGTGTCAGTTGTCACTATTTGTTTGTAGTTTGTTGGCGTTTAAGGTCCTATCAACTACAAGGTCATTAGAGACCCGTCCACTGCATAGTTCTAATGCATAGACACTACACTAATGTGACGATTATTGGGTATTAGCAGTACTCAGCTTTCCCGAGCGACCACCCATGTCAGTACTAACTGGGCTTGCATTGCTTAATTTCAGTGATCAGATGAGAACTTGTGTGTCCAATGCAACTCGCAGCTCCCAGTTGTTAGTATACCTGAGGTTACTTGTCACATTGTGATTCACTTAATTCATAAATTAAATTTGTTTTCCCTTAAAGAAAGAACATAATAACACATTACTGATAGGAATATTTTATATTTCCAATTCATTTGAAAAAGAATTTCTAATTTTTTGGTATCCTACATTAGTTGAGGGATGCACATCTCTACTAGCAATTTCTGTTTTTTTGTAAATTTCATACAATATTGTGCAAGAATGCAGCAATGCTTCTTAGTTCCTGTTTTCAATGTTAACTTGCTTTACAGGTCATAGTATCACCACTTCTAGTTGTCTTTCACTTTTAAACTGGGGGCATTATTAATAAAAGATTCCAACCTAATGCCAAAGTAAAACATGTTTAAGATAAAAACATTTGTCCAACGATTTAAGCCAAAATATAAAACTAAACATGCCTTATTCATTATGGTGAAGGATTTCAAATAGATCTGTTGTTGTTTTGGAGGAGAGGGCAGTTGTGAACCAAGGACCCAAAATGGAATAAATACTACAAATATTCTGATACATTATTCACTATTACATTTACCCATATTATCCTGTGTATAATACAGTTTTTTTCCCAAAAACTTGGGTGCAAAGTCTGGGTGTGTATTATACATAGTAATAAAAATTTCAGCCATTTTCAGAGGAACACTAATCACACGTAAAGAAAATTAGTCACCTGATGCTTTCAAAATAATGCATGTAGGCCTATTTATGTTTCCAATGATGTGATTATGTAGATTTCAATACCAGAAGTTCATTAGAAGTTGTTTTAGGACTTCATGTATGTTAACAACTATGCTAAGCTAACTGGCAAACTTAAGCTGCATATTATAATAGGGATTAAGATTTTTACATTAACTTAAAGCTTGAAATCTCGGGTGCATATTATACTGAAGATAATGTGGTAATTCCAACTTCTGTTTCAAATTGTGAATGTTTAAGTGATGTAGAACTTTTGTCAACAGAAGGGAATAGATTCTAACATGTGACAACTCTCCCCAGGCATCGTGTGACAACCTACCCCAAGCTATCAAAAATCCTAATTTATTTCCCTTGTTTGTTAAGCATTTTGATAATCCTAACAAATCACAACAATTAGTTAGCCACGGCTGTAAACTGTGAGATAAAACAAACATTCGGTGGTAGATATAACTCACCAAGTATATACAGGGTGTTTCTTTTAAAGTAACCAATGCCTTTTTTAAAAAAAAAATCTGTGAGATACAGGATAAAATGGTTAGGAAAAAGTTATATTTGATGGATGGGGACATTCACTTCCTAAAGCAGTTCAGAAATTTTGGCAGTAGTTTTTTCAGGACAATGCAAAGTTGCATTTTTTTCGATATATAGAGTTACAGTAGAATCTCGTTATATCGAACCTCAGGGGACCGTGAAAAATACTTCGATATATCCGAGTTTCGATATATCCAATTCCGGAAATTATATAGTCCAAATTTACATTTTCACAAATGTATATGTCCCGCTATTATACTTCCTACAATTTCAATTTTAGGATAAAATATTAAGATCATCCTCATCACCATACCCTTATCATGCCTGTGGCAGGCACAGTTTTTTAACATTGTTAAGATCAACAATGTTAAAAAACAATAAGATCACAACATAAAGAAGTTCTATTCTAACTCACTACACTGCAAGCAGCCTTATTTGGCAGTGGAGAGACTAACTCTCATTCCTACAAATGATTCGGTAAAACTCCTAAAACCCTAAACTATAATTGTTGTGTCCCCCTACAATACTTGCAATGGCGGCCTTACCTTTCAGGAAGCCCTCCACTTTATCCTCTCGAAAGGTATTCCATTGCCAAATGATCCTTGTCAAAAAAGACCAGTAGTATGAGTCTGTCTGTGCCCTTATCTCCCTCAATTTATACGTATGATCCTTTCTCACCTAATACTCAGCCAGGGACAAACTTCCAAACAGAGGGGTACATTTGTACATCAGAGCCTTCATGTGTGGGCTGCCAATTCAATTGCAGTGGCGAAATAAAAACCTTTTAGTTCTAAGGGTTTCGTGAGTCGACAAAGTTTGAAGACCTTGTCTAGATGGAGTGAGACCCGCTCTATAGTCCCTGTCAGCCAAAGTCAAATACTATATTTATGCAGGCCTGTGTTTATGATACTTCGATATATCCCATAGGCTTCTGATCAGAGGGACTGAAAATCACCTTCGATATAACCGAGATTTCGAAATAAACGAGTTTCGATATATCAGGGCATCTTTCGTATTGATTAACATTGTGTCTGGCGGGGCCGGCGCTTAAACTTCGATATAAGCAGAATTTCGATATAAGCGAGTTCGATATACCGAAGTTCTACTGTAGTTTTAACTATGGCATCCCATAGGTCTAACAAAATGTGAAATTTTGATATATCATGTTCCTATGCCTAAAATTAAAAATGCACCTTCAAAACTGCATTGAGGAGTGCAAACCAATGGCCCATGGCTATAAGATGTTGTCTCAGGTATGCAGATCAGCAAATTGTCGCTCTTAGCCGCTCCAACTAGCTAACTTGGAGCACAAGCCAAGGTGTCATGATCCATGGTAGCTCAACGCTAGCTAGTTGGAGCGGTTAAGAGTGGCAATTTGCTGAGCTCCATACCTGAGACAACATTTTATAGCCCTGGGCCATTAGTGCACATTTTAGGTATAGGAACATGATATATCAAAATTTCACATTTTGTTAGGGCTATATGATGAAATAGTTAAAACTGCCCCTGTCTATTGAAAAAATGCAACTTTGCATTGTCCTGAAAAACAAGGTGACCATCTTTTTTATAATGGAAAGGAGGACAAAAAAAATTTAATAAAAAAGTACAACATAAATAAATGTAACATTTTACTAATTGAAAAAAATACAGTAATTATGCTTAAATCCCCTTTAATTATTTAACTAAATGAGTATTTTCCATTGAATGAATATATTGGAAATTTCAGAGCAAGACATATATATTTCATATTGCATTTGACAGTAAGTGCTGCAGCAAGAGTATCAAGTGGTGCAAGACACGTGAAGTTCTCCTATGCTCAGCACGTGTTATGTGCGGCATTTACACGTTCGTGAGTAAGAGGAGGCAAGTGTGTTCGATGAACGTGTGTGAGCAACGATGCTTTAACCTTTGATGATGCAATCAAATTACACATTCACGAGTAAGACGAGGCGAATGGCAAGGCGAGTATGTTCAATGAACATGTGAACACCACATTCGCCATTTACCTTGTGGTTCGCCTCACCATTTGTGGCAATCACCTTGAAAGCAGTCTTTCATAACTGTACTGTCACATGACACAAAACAGTTCAAAGTGGCATCTATGAATATAGGAATTAGTTAACAGAATAGATAGTTAGGGCAAACGACAAAAACGTAAAATTTACGTAGTCAAAATCTTTTAAGTGATGTTCATCTGCTAAACTGTACATAAAAAATAGCGGCAGCATCGATGCTAAAAACGACCAACATAAGATTTGGTGCATGTGCATGTCGCTACCTTACACTACCCTATCAAAAGTCATGGGACGCCACCACTTTAATGGAAACACTCACAAATATACATATTTTAGTATGTTGTTGGTCCACCTCTCCTACTCTCTGGGGCATACTGTCCACAAGGTTTTGATATGTTTCAATAGATAATTTATGCCATTCTGCCATAAGTGTATTGGACAGTTCAGTCACAGACGTTGGGCGTTCTGCACAAGTGTGCAGTCGACGATCAATGCGGTTCAGATCGGGACTCTGTGCAGGCCAGTCAAGTTCTCAAACACCCATTTCATCAAACCATGTGCCTACAGCCTGTGATTTATGGCAAGGTGCGTTATCGTGCTGAAACACAAAAGGTCCATTGCCAAAGTGCTGCCAGAGAGATGGGAGTGCTGCATTGTCCAGAATGTCCAGGTAATTCTCTGCATTTAGATGTCCATCCACAGAAACGATTGCACTCAACCCATACCATGAGAAGCACCCCCACACCATCCCTGGCCCTCTGCCGAACTTCACCATTGGCACAACACAGCTTGGCAGGTAACGTTCGCTGGGCATTCACCATACCCAAAACCGTCCATCCGATTGCCAGATGGTGTAGTGGGACTCATCACTCCATTCAACCATTCCCCAGTGATCCAGAGTCTAATGTCGAAACTCTTTGCACCATTGCAATCTCGTCGCTGCATTGCTGGTGCTGATGTGAGGCTGCCGCTCGGCCATAAAACCTCATTGCATGCAGTTCTCTGTGAAGTCAGGGTGCTCACAGTTGTTTCTGTCGACTCTATGAATGATCTCGTCAGTTCATCAAGTGATGTGTGACGGTTTGCAGTGACCATTTTATGAAGAGCTCTTTGGTCTCTAGCCGACATGATGTTGGGTCTTCCAGTCCTAGATGGTCCCAGTTGTGAACGGTCGATTTTTGGGATGTTTAGGAGGGTTGACGTCTCCCTAACAGTTTTGCTTGCGAGATAGCACCCAACAATTGTACCTCTCTGGAAGACTGTTCTTTGCGTCATTCTTTCAGCATTCACAGAAATATCATCTCATAATAGTGTACTGTCTGTTATATAGTGCTGGGAGGAATGTCACATTTTCATGCAAATAAGGGTTGTCCCATGACTTTTGATAGGGTAGTGTATGTCCGAATTTTAAAAATCAAATGGAGTTGGTAAAGATATAGCCTAAATCACGTCGATTTGTAGGGCACTAGTGTTTTTTTTTAATTAAAATAATTTTTTTATTAGACGGTAAAAGGAATTTTCAAATATTTAGGAATTTCAGCTTGTCCCCAAACAGAAATCTATCAATGATTCAACTGTTTAGAACATGCTGTGAAAACATAGGCTGCCACTTATATAATGTTGCACCACAAAGTCCAGGTGTCATGCAGAGCAAACGCGGTTGTTGGTGTAATTCATTATTCTGCAAGTGCCACAGTGTTGCGCACCAGTCTGGCAGCACAATATAAAATTGACATGCCCTAACTATAGCTACGAAAACGTAAACATAAAAAATTTTAAGTATGCTCATTTTTACGTTTACGTTGTTTACCATAGCTATCTGTTAGTTTTAAAATATCAAAAAGGAGGACATTTAGGAGGACACTGGCTTGGTCACCTTATGAAAAAGCTACTGCCAAAATTTCTGAACTGTTTTAGGAAATGAATGTCCCCCTCGATCAACTATGACTTTTTCCTAACCATTTTATCTTATATATCTGTAGATTTTTTAAAAATCGCATTGGTTACTTTAAAAGAAACACCCTGTATATGAATAACACCATGCACCAACAATTTTTCTTTTCCCTCTCAAAAACATAAACATTTCGCTGTGTCTTCCCACCAGTTGTGGATCCAGGATTTTCGTCAGGGGTTGAGCTAATACAGGGGGGTTAAGCTAAAGCTCACATATTATGTGGATATCAGCTTATATGCACATATGGGGGGGGGTTGCAACCCCAAATACACCACCCTGGATCCGTGCGTGCTTCCCACCACTACACAATTTCCTGGAAGTTTGTGATGTTTCACTATAATGTGCATACCCAACATGTTGTGCAAATAGACCCCATATAAAGACTACCAGTTTTTTGCTGTTAAGGTTGTGACAACTAACCCGAGTCTCCCTTAATTGTGGGTCATGGGTGGAAATGTTACTTCAGTATGGTTTCCTTGAATGGCCAGCACTGCCACACACCTGTGAGACATTGAGGCAATGAGATTATGAATGCACTCTTGGGGGATACATGGCCACTCTTCTATAAGAGCAATCTCCAACTCATTAACACTTGTGGGAGGAGCTGGTCTGCCTGCAATGCGCCTACCCAATGCATCCCACACATGCTCCATCAGATTTAAGTCCAGTGAGCAAGCTGACCATTGCATATGCTTGATACCCTACAATTTCAGCATGTTGTCCACCAACGCAGCTCTGTAGGGACGAGCAAGTTTGATTCAAGTAAATGACGTTTTGGCGGCATTGCTCTCACTAAGTGGAGTCATTCACTACAGACGCTGCCCTTTGGAGTGGTATGCAGGTTTTGTAATGACATCCAACGTGTTTTATATTCTGATGGGGTACAAGGAAGTGATTGCATCAAACGCTGTTCCTAAAAACACTGCATTCGTAGGTCATTTCATAATATCCCCTATTTTTTGACCAGTGTATTTAAACTTAAGATAATTAATCAAAATGCCATTCCTGTCCAATGCAAATGCTAACGAATTTGTTTTCTTTCTTTCAGAATAGCAATTTATAACACACTTCTTATTTCAAACTATCAAAAGATTGATGACAGGTTTCGGATGTTATATTTTACAATTCACTATTGGTGTAAACATCATCATCTGGGCAACAGCAGGAAAGGTCGTTTAAGCAAATATGCAATTACAATTCTTCTAATTTTTTTCCTTCAAAATTCTACTCCAAAGGTGTTGCCTACAGTGGAGAGTTTGCAGCAGTCTACAACGGGTATGTGTTACTACTGTCCCAGTGATACTGGGTTTTTTTCATCTAAACTAATTTGTTTTCTTGATAGAGAAACTGCTCTGCAATGGATGGGAATGCCAACTTCCACTAGATGCTATTAATATTAAGATCGAAGTGGAACCGGAAAAGGACGTTGGTATGGTTGTGTTGCATTTCTTGTACTTCTAATTTTTATCTTTGTTTTCAAAGAGTGGTATGCCGCTCTTTGAAAGCCGAGCCACTGGCGAAAAGCAAATCCTCTCCCCCATTGTGCACGGATTGCATCGTCGTCGTTGTTTGTTTGTGTTTAAGGTCCCGTCAACTACAAGGTCATTAGAGACCCGCCCACTGCATAGTTCTAATGCATAGACTGCACAGACACCACACCAATGCGACGATTACTGGGCATTAGCAGTACCCAGCTTTCCCAAGCGACCACCCATGTCAGTACTAACTGGGCTTGCGTTGCTTAACTTCAGTGATCAGACGAGAACTGGTGTGTCCAACGCAACTCGCCGCTCCCGCATCGTCGTCGTCATCATCATCATACCCTTATCATGCCTGTGTCAGAGTCTGGTCAGAGTCTTCGTCCACTTCACACACTACCACATCCTTTCGGACAACCTGCTCCCACTTCTACTTTGGTCTCCTTCTGCCCAGATGCTTCCAACCACCTGCATTCCTCTACTCTACCTAAGAAGCTCCTCCTCCCATCTTCTCAATACGCGTCCATACCTCCACAATCTACTATTCCTCATTTTTTTCCGCGAGGTCACTCACCTCCAGGCTACCTCATTCCAAGTGTGGGCAAGTTGCGTTGGACACACCAGTTCTCACTCACTGAAGTTAAGCAACGCAAACCCACATTAGTACCAACACGGGTGGTTGGTATTGAACGTTGGGTGCTGCAGATTTCCCCTTTCCTACATCCTCTGCACCTACCACCTCCTCACCCGTGAGCAGTCTCCTAAGGGTTCAGCCATGTTATGGCTTACTCCCCAACCCATTCGCATAACAGTAGAGGAAACATGCCTAATATCGCACAGTTTCCTAATGTTGCACCCCTTGGTTCCCAGGTGATACACGTGCTTTAATCTAGTGGTCATTGCCTGAATTTGTTCCCCCAACAACCAGTTTAGTTATGAGTTGCTGGTGATGCACTGCAGATGTGTTATGCTGAGTTACACAACTTCATGTCTTTTTAGACTTGTGAAACATTTTGTTTTTCAATTTTGTTTACAACTGTAGATAAAAGTTTGTATTCCACTATAAAACCTACTTGCCTAAAGTTGACCTGACTTTTTCTAACTTTTCATTGGAGACCAAATTATTTTATTTGCAGTATCACAATCCCTGTGCAATATTGGGAACACTTTTTACCCAGGTATGCAGTGTGTGCCTATTCTACCCCGGGCACACATGGGTGCATGCATTCCTGGACACAAATTTCTGGACTTTTTCTAAGTTTGCATCAGAGACCAAATTATTTTATTCGCAATATCTTACACCTGTTTGCAATATCACAATCCCTGAGCAATATTGGGAACACTTTTAATTTTTCTCCCAAAAATCGATGTTCCTGTTTTGAAATAGCATTATTAAAAAAACACATTACTATACTTGTCTGGGAACATATATTATCAATCACTTCCCATTTCTTATGCAATCCAGCAGGTTGAGAACAAATTTTCAAAATGGGTGTGATATTAGACACATTTCCCCTAGCATAATCTACATCGTGTAGCTCGCTCCACCTGGCGTTGGTGGAGAGCCCCAACGCAAATATGTCCAGTGATAAATATTCATTGCGGTATTAGGTAGTTAGCTGGATGCTTAACAATACTATTCAAAAGATCGCCCATCTGTCCCAAAGGAACAGAATGGGAACTCGACACGGCTTTTGGTGGGATTTGTTAGAAGCCTTCTAACAAATCCCACCAAAAGTCCTTCTAATAGAAGGACATGTAAAGATATTAAATATTATCAACATTCATGCTCAAATAATAAGTTACAGTCAAATCCGGTTAATTGCACCCCTGGCTAATTCGACCGGCCGCTTATTTGAATCGAATCCTAACGAACTAAAGCAAATCCTATGTCCATATGCCTAATATTATTCACTTATCTGAACAAAATCCGTGTAACAGACAAAAGGAGGGAAATAAAGGCAGTCCCATTGCTGTGTTACATGTTTGTGGTGATTTCTTTCACATGCAATCCATCAACAGAATGCATCGCATCACAATTGACAAGCTCATCAAACGTTGACTGGAACTTGGTAAGACGTAGTTTACCTGTACATTGACTGCATGCTGCGTATAGCACGTCCCATCTTACAACATAGGACATTTTTGTGTAATCGGACCAGCTGGTTATTAGGACCAAAACGATCGCCTCCCGATGTGGTCCAATTAACCGGAATCGACTGTAGTGAGGTCTTTTGAAGACACCAAAGAAGGGCAAAAACTATATACAGTACTATGTCTACTTCAGTTCACACTACACTTCAAAAGCAGTAATTTTAAACGTTTTTTTTTCTTGCAGGGACCCTTCTTGCAGAGTTCTTCACTTTTTATGCTAATTTGGATTTTGATAACTATATGCTGTGTTTACGGAACGGAGAACTTAAACTGAAGGCAGCATTTGTTGAAGAAATGCAGAAATGCGAAAACTCCATGAAATTTACAAAATTGAAGGTAGCAAATGAACCACCTAAAATGTCGTTAATTCTGTCTGATATTTAATTAATGTAAAAATCATTGTTTCGAAGATTCGACCGTTAACTGTTCAAGATCCTTTTGAACTGAACAGAAATATTACAGCAAATGTTACTGACGATGTCTTTTTGGAATGGATCAGGGTCTTAAAGGAAGCCTCGAAATGTGTCTCTAGTCTTGAATTTCAAAGCGAAGCACAAGATCTTTGGGGAATACCACTGTTATTACATGGAATGTGGAATGAGCAACTCACAGAAATGGAAGCAGGATCTCAAGTACTAAATGAAAAATCCCATGATCTTGCTATTCATATAAACATTTTGTGTGCAAATGTTCATATTCCATTACTTTTTTGTTGAATTTGCAGGCATGCTCACTACTGAGTGCCTAATGATTGTTGCAAGTATCGTCTTGGTTTCCAGGAAGGCAGCTATTCAGAGTTACAGTGAAGGAAGTTGATGTGGATGAACCACTACAGCTCCTATGGCTTTTTGATGTATCAAGTGATGTGTTGTGATAGTTACTATTGAGATGGCGTGATGACAGATGAAATATTTCTCAAATACATTTGCAATGCAATCACTGAATTCTGGAATTGTCAGTTGTTCTGGAAATTATGCTTTTAAATTAATAATTCTGTAGAATCATCATCATCTCACCTTTGTCCCACCTATGGCGGAGTCGGGTCTGCGGGTTCTAGCCCTCCACTCCCGTCTGTCTCCCACCAAGAGCTGAACCTTGGTGCCCTCCAACTTTCACTGGAAAGCCCCTGGTTTTTCCCCAAGGTGCCCTTACCCTGGCTGTGGAGCCATCATACATATTCTGGACTATTCTAATAAACCCTTCATCCACCCCCCTTTTACGTAATACCGTAAAATCTCACGTAATACTGTAAAATCTCACGTAAAGTCCGCACCTCAAATATAGTCCGCACACGTCTATAGTCCGCATTATAGTCAAAATATAGTCCGCACTTTAAAATTCCTACTGTAGCCAGTGGCGCAACTAGTAGGGGCAATGGGATTGCCCCAATTCATTTATAGTCCGCACCCATATATAGTCCGCACTAAATGACCCTATGTTTCGCATATAATCCGCAGGCACTACGTGAGATTTGACGGTACTTCCCAAACTACCTGTCGTTGAACACTGTCAAAGGCCATCTGCAGATCGATAAAGATGGCATGGAGGTCCTCCTTTGCTGCCCTATATTTTTCTACCATCTGCCTCAGAATGATGATTGCCTCCATTATGGACCTACCTGGCCTAAATCCAAACTGATTTCAACAGACACTAGATCCATCCCACAGGCGACGTTCCATTACTCTCTCCCAGAGCTTCATAGAGTGACTCATTAGCTTTATACCCCTATAGTTACCACAGTCTTGGATATCCCCTTTACCCTTTTAGAGTGGTACTATACCACTCTCACGCCATGCAGATGGCATTCTATCTTTGCTAGCTATCTTATTGAAAAGTTTCCCCAGCCACTTGGTACCTGTCATCCCTAGACTATGCCATACTTGAATGGGTATTTCATCTGGGTGTACAGCTTTTCGACCTTTCATCTTCCTAAGTGCTCTGGTTACTTCCTCCTCAGTTACAAAGTCCACAGCCCCTGCTGGTGTGGGATTGAAGGCAGTGTCCCCCTCACCCCCCACTTCAATTAAGAGGTGTTGGAAGTACTCCTCCCACCTCCTCTTTACCTTTCCAAGAGAGAGTAGGACTCTACCAACACCATCCTTCACTGTTATAGTTCAGGGTAAATCTTTTGCTGCCGTGTCTCTAGCCTTAGCCAGTTTGAAAATTTCTCTCTCCCCTTCCTTTCGGCCTCATACTTCTGGTGCTTGGCCAGGGCAATCTTCCTCTTAGCAGTGGTCTTGGACTCCTGATCCCCCACCTCCTACCACCTGTGGAAAGCAGCTTTCTTTTCTTTGACAGCTGCTTCTACCTCCTCATTCCACCACCATGTTTGCCTGGACTGTGCCTCCCACTCTACCCTGCCACAAGATGGCTTTCCCACAGGCTCTAATTTTTCCAGCAACCCTGTCCCACATGGCATCTGTTGTCCCTTCCCAATCCCAGTCTCCAAATTCCTCAGTTTTGGTGGGTAGTTTACACCACCTGATGACCTGCTCTCCTTTCCAAGAGTGTGCCCTGCCTGCTGCTTTCACTACTAGTTCTAACATTAGTAGCCTATGGCCAGATTCTTTTTGAAAATTTTCACTGGGCAGTGCTCAGCAATCATGGACCTCTGATCTATGCTGCCCTGTAACCATAAAGAAATATATTTGTAACATCCCTTGAGGTGACTGGTATGTGATTAGGTGCTTGTCCCTCTTTCTAAACCATGCATTTGCCAATGCGAGGCCAAGAGCATTAGCTGTGTCAAGGATTTGCTGCCCATCGATGCTAGCTGTTCCATCCCCCATGAATCTCTCCATAACCCTGGTTATCTTTCCCTGCGTGGCCTTTGAAGTCCCCCCTCCCGATAACTAAGCATTCATTCCCCAGACAATGCCCTACCTGAGCCTCCAGTGAGTGCACCAAGTCCTCCAACTCTGTCCTGAAACCCACCTTTGTGGGTTCGTCCAGACACACCTGGGGGGCATATGCGTTAATGAAATAATTCTGTAGAATGAAAAATTAATATATTTTAGTGATGTATTACCCACTTTAAATCCTACCATTGGGGAGATAGACTCTGACGTGAAAGGATAATGCAGGATGGCAGAAGTAGAGGCAGGCACATGGAGTCCTGTGCAACCACCAGGTTACAATAAAGTTGAAAGGCAAAGTTTGAAGAACGGTCATTAGGTGGGCTAGGCTATATGGCTCAGTGTTGGGCAGCTAGAAAGAACCATGAAAGGAGAATGCATGTGGCTGAAATGCAAACGCGGTGATTCATGAGTGGGGTGTCATGATCCAACATAATCTGAAACGATTACATTAGAGCAGCGATTCTCAACCACTGTGCCACAGTACTTTAGTGTGCCATGAGATTCATGAAATTCGCTGCCACTTCGAATACGTGACTTCAGGCAAGTAGTTAAATCGGTTCTGCCTTCCTAGGAAGGGCTGGCTGAAATATTTGGCATCAATATTCCAGACTAACAAAGCAATGTAGCAGTTGAGTATACTAGCCACCTGCTTGAAGTGTGCATAGGGCTAAGTTGCAAGTAACTTCTAACCCTCTTCCCGCCTATGGCAGGGTCGGGTACCCATCTTGCCCTTCTGAATTGGTGTGTTTTCTAACAGCTGGTAGCTGACCAAAGCTGAAAACCCTATGCTATTTATCGTCTTTCTACTGTGAATTGGGGCATTCTACCAAAGCTGGGGGGGGGGGGGGTTCACACTGTTCTCAAACTGTTCTGAAGCCATCCTTTGTGGGTTCATCCACACCCGCCTGGGGGCATAAGCACCAATGAGGTGAAACACTATTCCTCTCCAAACCATTCTAACTAACAGGACCCTGCTATTGATTCGTTTCACCTCAGTGACCCCTTGTTGCAGCTCCCTATCCAATACTATGCCCACCCCATTATGATCCCCTTCACTGGCAGTATATAGGAGCTTGCATCCCTCACCAAGGGCCCTTGATCTATTCCCCTTCCACCTAGTTTCTTGAAAGAAAGCTACCTGAATCCTCCGTCACTTTATGATATTAACCACTTCCCCTGCTTTACCTGTGAGGGTCCCCACATTCCACGTTCCTAATCTAAGATTTTTTGCCCCAATGCTCCAACTGGCGCCAACCCAGCCAGGCGTTTTGAACTCACGAATATTGGCACTGCTTGCAGAGGACGCTCAGCACGCTATTTGCCATGCGGTCTGAAGTCCCAACCCCCCATGGCATTGCAAGTTACTGATGACTGTGGCCTGGGGCCAACCAGCACCCAGCACTGGGGTCTTAATCCCCCACACTGTAGGTTTGACGCCTCCCGAATTTTGCATCTTGCATGCAAACCTCAGAATGCCATCACACATGGGGCTGTAGGGCTACAAGTAAATAAACAACTAAACGAATAAACAAACATTAAATATACAAATACATCAACAATTTACTACTACTACTTTTACTAATAATTAAATTTTTGCTGTAAGGCGTTGGCCCTGTAACACAGCGTCATTGCAGATGGTGCAGGCGATGCACGTTGCACCATGCCAGGATTGGCAGAAAACGTCACGAGGTTAGGCTTAATTGCTGAACCCTGCAACTAGTTCCCTAACGCCTAAATCGACTGCATATGGTTAGATTACATCTTATATGTTTTCTTTGGCATTTGTGTGCCTCGAAATGTGTTGTTGTTAGTGTGCCCCCAATTTTTAAATTATTAAGTGTACCATGACGAAAAAATGGTTGAGAATCGCCGCATAACATTCGCAAATAAGGCAAGGCAAATGGCAATGCGAGTATGTTCGACGAATGTGTGAACACTGCATTCGTCATTCACCTCGTGGTTCGCCTCGCCATTCGTGGTGCTCGCATTGAAAGCAGTTTTTGACACGAGTCAAAGGGTGTGAGTGATCCGAGGCGATTGGAGAATGACCATCTGGTGAAGCAATACGGGTCAAGGGGCGCGGAAAGGCTGTGTGATGAGACATTCGGCGAATGTGTGAAGTCATTCTTCATCCAAAGCATGAATGCAAACATTTCAAAGAAAGTCTCGCCTCGCCATTCAACTCGTCATATTCGCGAATGTGTAAATGCAGTATTAGAGGTAGCTTGGGGTGGGGAACATCACAGAAAAGAAGAGAAAAAGAAATTGGTTGAGGCGGTAGGGCATGTGAGAGGATGGGGGAGGAGGAACTTGTTAGGTCCATTATGGGACTGCAGGTAATTGGGGACACCACGAATATGGGAAGACCAAAACGGACATAGGAGAAAGTGTTGCTACCATAGGCAGGATAAGGGTGAGATGATGATCACCTACTGTACTTTAAATAACGATGTTGACAAACTTGGTGCTCCAAAGAGGGGTTAGGGAAGGGCCTAAATAATTTTATAACAGTGATAGAACAGGATCACCCTGAAGATGAGCATTAGAAAGACAGAGTATAGTAGAACCTCCAGTTTCACAGTCAGTAATGATCTATTAACAGGGATGTTTAGATTACTTTGACTTTTGAACTCACATCAAAGACAAGTGACAAAAGACTTTAGCCCTAATAGAGGAAACAGCCGACTAAGGCTTCTGTATATGTTTTAATGGGATTTTCCTCATTGTCGGCACTCTTCTCCTTATTTTTCTTCAACAGAATTCTTTGATGGGTGTCCAAATGTTATCTCTGCCACTGTAACAGCATCTTCATCTACATTAACATATTCTTCTGCAGATAAAGATTCTTCACTAATTTTACTAATTAGATGCTGAAGGCTATTGCAATCAGTATCTAAAAAGGCATCATTAACATTTGCTTTAAAACTAGCTTATCTGAATCGCTTTGTTATAATGGAACTTGAAATATTGTTACAAGATGTTGTAACCCAATCTGTTGCAGCCAAAACAGTGATCCTCTTATTTAATTCAGTAACAGATGAACAGTCATCCGTGTTAGCAATTAGGGATTGAATAAGCATTTTTCTATAATTGAGCTCACTGGAAAATATAATAATTCCCTCTTCCATGGGCTGGGTGCAACTTTTGGTGTTCCTTGGAAACCAACAGAGCCTCACATTAGATAATTCTGTGGTTCCAAACCTGGGAGGCGTGGACTACTGCCAACAGAGGCGCCAGTAGAGAGGGAGTGGCTTATTGCACTGGACACACCAGTTCTCGTCTGATCACTGAAGTTAAGCAATGCAACCCCAGCTAGTACTAATATGGGTGGCCGCTTGGGAACCTGCATACTGCTAATACCTGATAATTGTCACATTAGTGTAGTGTCTATGCAGTCTCTGCAGTAGAGCTATGCAGGGGATGGGGCTCTAATGACCTTGTATTTCAGGGGCCCTAAAACACCATCAAAACAAAAGAATGCCACTGGAGAGTATGCTTTTTTATTGGATTTGCAATGTACTGGTAGATTGGAGAGTGTTAAATGCTTAAAGAACCTTGGCCTAGAAGTTTTTCCAATAACAAAAGGCTTGTACACCACCTACCAAGTTGCTGCATAGGAAAGCATATCCCCCTCGAATATGAGACGTTCACTTGGGCAGTGCTCTAAAAACAATCAAGTTTCATCTATTAAAAATGTCTTCATCATTGAATCCCTCTATGATGTTGGGCAGCTTCTGTTTCCATGTGCTTACTGTGTTCTGGTTTACATCTTCACATTCACCACAAATTTGCTTGCCACTAATATGATAATAATGCTTAAAGCTTTCCAACCAGCCATTGGAAGCTTTAAAAGAGTCTCGATTTAAACTTCAATTACATAATGTATGAGTATAAAGAATTACACTTGTGAAAAAGGAAGTGAAAACTTTGTTGTTTTGTATTTAAAGAATGATAGTTCAGTCTCCACTTTCCTTCCAACTTCTTACAAATGCACGTTGCAGGGCCTGTTGCACAGGGGGTAATTCTCTGCCAGAGCAGTCAGGATTGCAGAAACATTTCCCTGACAGCAAATTTGTTGCAGAACATGAATTCATGTAAGTAAGAAGGAAACAGTTCTGGGAATGTTCCAACACATTTTCCATTTCACATTCATCCACATGTTTTCAACGGTCTGCATGTGGATGTTGTGATCTGCAGGGTCCACAAAGTTTTATTCATGGATCACCACATCACTAGGGTATATTCCATCACCTATTTGTTCAATGCCAGCATAAGCTGCCCAGCCATTGGAGATAAAGTGTGTGCCAGGTAGAATTTGGTGTGTTATAATTTGTTGCAGTATGTGTGCTGTTCAGTTGGGGATCTGGATAAGGAAATATTTACCAGTGTTCCTCTTAATACCACCATACACCCAGTGGCCATCTCACCACTGGCCATGATGTTATTTTTTGTGGAAGAACTTTGTTTCATCAATTTTGACCACAATATGAAGGCCACGGATTTCGTTGGGGTGGTTTTCCAACCACACTATGCAGTCCTGCAGAAAATTGCACCAATCCACACAGGTGTGGCTGGTACTTATCTGCACCTCATGTTTTATGGCAGTTTGAGGGTGATCATGTACCCAGAAATATGTGGCCATAATCTGCATCAGCGTGAGGTGGCTGCCAGAAAAAAAGATCCTTGTCATATTGACGTTTTGTTGTGGCAGGTTGGACAGGACCACCTCCTCCCATCTTTACCTTGCATGTAAGCATAAAGGGAACACAGCTGCTGGCATCTTCCACAAAAGCAGCTGTTTTGGATCAAACCCCATTTGGCTAACCACCCTATGCAGCCATCAGGGATTGAAATTGCTGGGACCAGCATTGATGTTGTGATCACCTCATTCCTGTCCCACATGGCTGTGATGGTGTTAGGTGATAGGATGTGGGTGGGCGCCCAAGGTCTTCCAGCCATAATGTTTATAAAGATAAACACAACAATAAACACAAATAATGTAAACTATAGACACTAATAACTATAAACACCAGTAATGTTAACTCTAAACCTTAATAACTAGAAATACGAATATCGATATACGAAACTAGCATGTGGAAAGTGCATGCAACAGGCCCTGTGTGTATATACAATGGAAAACATGTGGAACTTTTTATACTCTGATGTTATGTCATTTTTAATCTTATGACTTTTAGGTACTTTTATATTAAAAAACCTTAATAACTGAAAATTATTTAATAACCTTTTTGGTATATATTCAAGTATATTTATTCAGTGCCCAATTCAGGTACTGAATGGGGTGCAATTTCTGCATTGCTCACCTCGTTGATGTGCCCCTGAGTTCATGGTCTTAGGTAAGAGATTGCCAATCCTGCCACAGGTAGGACAATGGTAGGATGATGATTCAGGTATTTATTATGAACAACATTGCAGTAAAGAAGGGACAGTAGTACTATTAATAAAAGTTTTTTGAGTTATTAATAAATGTTTATTCAGTTATTTTGTTTCCAGTCATATATGTATGTTTCTGCAATCTTACTGTCACATCTTCAAAACAATAACATGTGCAACAGGCCCTGGAATGTGTATTTGTAACATCTTTAACTGGCTGAAGTGCTGCATGTCACCTGCAAAGTATGACAAAATAAGTTTGGTTGCTAAAATGCACTACTACTGGGATTGCTGTATGCTCCACCATGTCAGTCTGCTACACGTTCCGTTTTTTTTTCAAACAACGACCTTCAATACCTCCTCACGTGTTTTCATTCACTGCAGGACACTTCATCATCCATTAGTGTCACCGTGCTATGCTCCATTTCAAGTCTTGTGTTGTCACGAGAAATATTTTACTGTATCAATTGATTGGCTCAAACCCACATTTTACCAAACATAGATGTTGATCTTTTTCCAATGTTCCAGATGCATCACCTTCAACCATTCATTCTAATGTTCATCTGTGTTGGCCACACATACATTTCCCTTCCCCATTGGTTACTTCATTTCCCTCAAGGGGGTGGTTTGGTGGATGATGCATGCATATGTCATAGTCACATGGTGCATGTTGCATATGCTATTTTTCTAATTCTGAATTTTTGAATTTTAAATTCAATTCAAATTTGAAATTCAGAATTGAATCTTTATCTTTGGATTTTTGAATCTAGGTGTTTGGAATTAAACTAACAATGAATTGTTCATTTAGCTTGCCAGGATATGGACGTGTCTACCAGTAAACCCTCTCTAAAATGGAACCTGATTGTTCCCATATTTTTCTTCCATTTTCACAGTTTTCTGTTTTACAGAGGGTTGTGTTTTAATGAAACAAAGTACAAAACAATATGATCACTTTGGATTACACTGATATTTAAAATAAGAGTCTGGAAATGTATAGCATAACATAGTAATTGATGCTTCACTCCTAGTTACTCTGCCCCCACTTGTCTTTCAATGTGCATTGTCATGTCTTCTTCACTAGTGAACATTGAATTATCTCCTTTGAATTCTGCATCCACTTCAGGAGGCCTGGAACGTTCTTGGAAGCTGCAAATTCCTGAAGGTTGCTCCCAATGCTAAGTGCTTCTGCAAAAGTGCATATATTTTAAGCTCCCTTTTGTTGTCTCCATCATCATCATCCCCTTCTTCCATCACTTCACACCTGTCTTTTTTAGCAGCAATATTCTAATTCTAATTCACTACACTGCAAGCAGTCTTATATGGCCAATATGGCAGTGGAGAGAAAAACTCATTCCTACATACGTTACCATAAAGCTCCCAAAACCCTAGACTACAGTTCTAATGGTCCCACTACAATGCTAGCAATGGTGGGGTTTCCTTTGAGGAAGCCCTCCACTTTACCCTCTCCAAGGCCATTCCATTGCCAAATTGTCCTTGGTAAGAACGACCAGTAGTATGAATCTGTCTGTGCCCTAATCTACCTCAGTTTATATGAATGATCCTTTCTCCCTTCTTGATATTCAGCAAGGGACACACTTCCAACCAGAGGTCCATCACACCCCAGCAGCAGTCTGATAAAAAGACTGATGCTGTGAGATATATGCTGCTGGCTTAGTGTTTCCCACCCTAATTACCTAATCATGTCAGACACTCTCCCTGTGAGAAAACCTGTGGACCACAATTCTTGCTGCCCTCCTTTGTATCCTTTCAATCTCCCAAGACAATTCCTGCCTGAAAGGAAACCAAATTGGACTACCATACACCACAATCGGTCACACCATTTTTAAAATATATGCTGTTTCTTTCACCTCCCTTGTGCTGTCCCCAAGGACCCTACTAATCAGATGGAGGAATTTACCAGCCCTCCTTACCAATTTACTAATATGATCCTTCCAGGTACCTTGAATATTCAAAATTAGTCCAAGGTGCTTATGGGTCACAACTCTCTCAACCCTCACTCCACCTATATAGTAATCAAAATCAAGTAGCTGCCTAGATCTACATATCGTAAGAATCCTACACTTTTTCAGGTTTAATGGCAATTCCAATTTACACACAAATTGTAAATCTTATCTAGATCATGTTGTAATTGTGCACAGGATGATAACCCCTCATCTAATACCGGAGGAGTATATGTGTCATCTGCAAATAGTTCAAGAAAGGAACTAATATCAAGTCCAATGCCAGCTGCACCTTGAATGTCTTCAGTTGTGGCTTGTTCATTTTCAAAATTTACATCTTCAACATTATCTGGCAGATTTCCAAGATTACAGAGATCAGAAATTGTCTGTAAATTTTGCTCTCTAAAACCATTGCTATCTGATGAAATATGTGCAGGAAAACCAGCTCTAAGGAAGCACTTCTTCATTGTCTCAGGGAGAATTTTCTTCCAGGCCTGATGGATCCAGTAAACAGCATCAAGGACATTAATCTCTTTAAGAAGCTGAGAAATGCTGTTGCAGTTTTGGATTTTAGCTATAAGTGACTGCAGTACAAACTTCCTATCAAAGCATTTAAGTGTATAAATTATACCCTGATCCATAGGTTGTGTAATTGAAGTTGTGTTTGGGGGGAAATAGACTACCTTCACATTTGACAAATCAATCTTTAAATGACATGTTGCATTGTCCAAGAACAAATTGACCTTATGACCTTGACTTTTCATTCTTCCATTATAAGAAAGCATCCACTCTTCCATAATAGCACTGGTCTCTCCACGCTTTTTTATTAGTTCACCAAATGACTGGTAGGGAATTATGATCTAGATGTTGGAAGGGTTTAGGAAATACTGATTTTCCAATCACTATAGGATTTTCAATTTCACCAATAATGTTAACACAAATGAATAGTGTAAGGCTTTCTTTAGACAGCTTTCCACCTGTGCATTTATCACCTTCAACACACATGCTCTAGAAACAAACCTGTTTCATCACCATTATACACATTTCTAGGTTCATATCCTGCAACTAGATCTTCAATTTTCCCTTTCCAGTTTGCCACTATCTGCATATCAACATCGTTTGGTTCACCACATACTGCATTAAAAACAATGTTATGCCAATGTTTGAAGCTCTCAAGCCACTCATTGGATGCTTTAAAATTATGCTTGCCTAATTCTTTAGCAGTCTCTAAAGCTTCTATCTGTATCAGTGGTCCAGAAATAGGTATTCCTTTAGCATGTACACTAACAAACCACTCAAATGAGTGCAATTTACTTCATCATATTCTGTTGATCTTTTGATGTGTTTCACATGTCCTTTTGTTCCCTCTGACCACTCAACTTTCATTTTGATTTTGTTTTTCAAAATGTGATAAATTTGTGTTTTTCCCACTTTAAACAGCACAGTCAATTCTTTAGGTGGACATACATTTTTTTTCATGTTCTTCAATAACTTTCATTTTCTCCTCCAGTGTAAGTGCCTTATGTCTAGAAGCCATTATTGCTCAATAATATACACTCCACTCTCTCCATAACCACTTTCCCAATAAGGATACTCTCCTTATAGGCATGCAATCCATTCCCCCCATGGGATTTTAAATGCAAAATACTCCCCATATAAGAATACTCCCTATAGTAATACTCTCTCTATAGTAATGGAAAATTTCACTCCCTTGCACTTATTTACTACACTCTATAGGAATATTTTTAACCATGAGTTGTGAAAACCATTGTCCACTGGTTGTTTAAGTTTATGAGAATCTTATGAGGATCTCAGTGAGGACGTAATTGAGGCAAGTCTGAATCCAAATACTAGAGAGGTTTTGGTAGTTGATGAAGAGGAGGAGGAGCAAGTTGGGGAGGTTTGTCAACCTGTATCTACCAAAGGGGTATTTGCTGCATTGACAAATTTGTGATCTTGGCTAGTTCAGGAAGGAGTTAAGGAAGGAATCAATCACATCGAGTTTTTGGATCATGTTTACTTTAATCGTCACTTCAAAATCTCCAAACAAACTAGAATTGATTCCTTTTTTTTTTCAGAAACATTAATACATTTTCTTGGTAAATTAATTTAATTGCTTGTAATATAGTCATACTTGCATGTGAATTGAAAATATTACTTCTTGGAATATTCTTTGTAGCCATCAATTGTCATTACAGTATATGAAAAGTCAGCTGTAGGGAACACCACTTTATAGTCATAACTTATTCTTATAGGGAAAGTTTCCCAACAAGAAACTCTCTTTATAGCCATGGAAATTCAATTTGCCCTGGGGTATGCTTATAGAGAGTGTGGAGTGTAAGGTTATTAAAAGTAAATTTAACCATTCAAATTCACAATTCACAACTGTCTTTCACTCTGGTTCTACACATGCAGTCTACACAGTAATTAAAATCAACATTTACCTATGCCCCATCTAATTAAAAGGACAACTCATTGCAGACTTATAGTGATTGGCATCAGCAATCAATAACTACCTAGTCTGCAGTTAGTCAGCCTTAAGGCTCCTACACACTTGTTTAGTAATTTAGTCGAGTAGCAATTAATTTAGTAACAAAGTGTGTGTGAA
>JAAFCE010006668.1:3700722-3710869 GCA_013389805.1 Trigoniulus corallinus
CCCCTTCTTCCTATCCTATCTGGTTTCTTTCCATATCTGGGGAGAATGGTGCAGCTTTGGGTAAGCCATCAAGGGCCTTGCTGGTGATGTGACTTTGGTCAAGAAACTTCACAATGGCACCTTGTTGGTGGAGGCATCTACCCATCACCAGATTGAGGCATTGCTAAAAATGCAGAAACTTGGTGACTTCCCCATTGTGGTCGAACCCCATTGCACCCTAAACACCAGTAGAAGTGTTGTGTGGGTTCCCGACCTATGCGGAGAGTCAGAAGACAACATACTGAAGGAGCTCAAGGACCAGGGTGTGGTGGCTCCCACCCCTCTGACACCTTTGTGCAGACATTTGGTAGGCCCAAGTTGCCAGAATGCATCAGGGCTGGCAACCTCTGCTTGACAGTATGTCCTTTCATACCAAGCCCCCTTTGCTGCTTCAAGTGCCAATGGTATTTGTCATGGCAGAATTCCTGTTCTGCCAGGGCCATGTATGGAACTTGTGGGCTGGTTGACCATTCCCCTGAGCCATGTAAGACTGCACCGTATTGCACCAACTGTAAAGGAAACCACCCCGCCTCTTCTTGGGATTGCCCCACCTGGTTACAGGAACATGCAATTCAAGAGTTGCATGTCAAGAAGGGTATCAGCTTTCAAGATGCACGGTGGCTGCTAACCTTGCCATGGAAGTCGTGGCTTGTCCTATGCAGGTGCTGCAAAGGCAGCTGCTGTGTCGTCTGTCTGCACCCAAACGGACATACTACCACAACTCCCCCCACTCATCCGTTTGCTGCCCACTCAGGCCCACAGGGTCCATGGGGTGCCAGTCTGTGCTAGAATTAGCTGCCAGATGGATCCCGACCCCATGCTAGAGGCTTCTTCTGGCTCCATCACTGCCTCTGGCCCACGTTTGGGCTCTTCCATAGTGACGATATCAGCCTCCTTGGAGGCCACAGATGCCTCTCATCAAACAGAGGCATCTGTCTTGAACAGGCCCCTCCCTGGCTCAGCCTAGCTGGCCCCCTCCACAGAGGTGGTGGTGGGTGAGGCAGGTGGGAAGAAACTGGGGACACCCCCTGCTCCTGCAGTGGGGCACGTGTCCTTGGTTTGTCCATCCAGGCACTCTGGCCAACGGCAGAAAGTACTGGGTGGCAGCATGCCCCAACTGGGTCATGATGGTGATTCCTCCATTGAGATGAAGGAGGAAGACCAAATTGTAGGCACCCCTCCCTTTTATACTGGGGGACAGAGAAAGGGGAGGAATGGATATAAGCCTCCAAAAGCCCACCTGATTCTGAATCTCCTTCAATGGAACTGTTTAGGTTTTCCCACAAGAGGGACATGATCACAATGTTGATCTAATGGCACAACCCCATCTGCATGTCTCTTCTGGAGATACTCTGCCGTAGTGATACCCCACTTTCATTATGGGGCTACACCATTTATGCAAACACCCAGCAGCAGGGAAGCCACCCTGTGGGAGGATGGGCTATCCTTATCCTGAATGGATGCATGCACATTCCAGTGGATTTACAGACGCCTCACCAAGCAGTGGCAGTCTCACTACAACTTGATATGCCCACCACTTTATTTTCACTCTCTACATGCCTCCTGGGATTGATTTCCATGGCAGACCTTGACTCCCTCACAGCCTAGCTTTCGAGGCCCTTTCTGATTATGGGCGATTTTAATGCCCATAATCCCCAATGGGACTCGGACAGCCACAATTCCCGAGGGCTCCTTGTGGAGCAATGTGTTACACAATGGCCTCATTGTTCTAAATACAGGTACCCCCACACATATGATGACTGCCACTGGTGGTCTTTCCTGTATAGACCTCTCCATCTGCCCTCCTGGGTTGGCATCAGGTTTCAAGTGGCAGGTTCTGTCTGACCTTTGTAGAAGTGTGCCCCAATAACCACCATGGTGGTGTCTGTGTCGGGTAGACTGGGAGGAGTTTGCCCACTGAATCCACTTCCACCCACTGTGTGATTTTGATGGGGCCAATGATCTAGTGAGCCACCACCAGTGAGCCATTCACCAGAACTTATGTAACCTACCATGAGCATGGGGGTGCGAGTGATAGTTCGGAGTGCGATTAAGGCCTGCAGGGGCTCCCTTCACTTTTCCAGTCATGTCCAACTGATACCGATTATGTCAACTATCTCTGAGCCTGGGCTTATGCATGATGGGTAATCAAGCAGGTGAAATGCTTCTCATGGAGTAAGTATGTCTCCTCGCTTACCCACAACACACCATCCAAGAATGTCTGGGAAAAGGTGAGGAAAATCCAGGGAAGGTACTTACCATCCTGTGGCTCTGGTCTCCTTGTGCAAGGGAGACATCTACTTCTGCCATGCACATGGCTGAGGAGCTGGCAAGGACATTTGCAGGCATCTCCAGTTCCCAACACTACACAGCAGATTTCATTAAAGAAAAAGAAGCTGCAGAACGCCTTGTAATTATCTTCTCTGGTGGTGTTGCTGAGGGGGTATAACAACCCGTTTACCACTTGGGAGCTTTGGGCAGCTACAGCAAGGGCCTAGGATACCGCCCCCAGCCCTGATAACATCCATTACCAATTGCTATGACATCTACCTGAGAAGGGTCTTTCCTATGGTCTTCAGGTTTTTAATAATATTTGGCTGCAGCATGGAACGCCTGCAGGCTGGTGGGAGGCTATCATCATTCCCCTTCCAAAACCTGGAAAGGATAGTAGCCTCCCGGTGAATTACAGGCCCATATTGTTGACAAGCTGTCTGTGTAAATTCATGGAACAAATGGTTAACTGGCGTCTGGTGTAGTATCTAGAACAGCACCACCTTCTTGCCAATGCCCAATGGGCTGCAGTGCTGGCAGGGTTCTGGTGGATCATTTGATCTCACTGGAGACTGCAGTACATGAGGCCATTCTCCACAGACAGCAATTGGTGGCTATCTTCTTTGATGTGCAGAAGGCATATGATACCACATGGCGCCATGGCATATTTGACACCTTGCATCAGTGGGGGCTCAGGGGTAATTTGCCCCTCTTCCTCCATAGCTTTTTGTCCAACCGGACCATCAGAGTGCATGTGGTTAACACCTACTCCTCTGCCTTTCTGCAAGAGAGAGGAGCATCCTCAGTGTGACGCTCTTTGCTGTGTGGTGAACGGTCTTCCCTCCTCCATTCACCCCCAGTACAGTCGTCCCTATTTGTTGACGACTTTTCCATCTGGTACAGGGCTGCCACAATGCATGGCATTGAGCATCAGCTGCAACTGGCACTCAATACTGCCAGTGAGTTTGCCAACTCACGTGGCTATGGCGGTTGTCCTGGCTGGTTCACGTTTGGTATTTGACGGAAAATCGTTATACCAATAAAGTTTATTGTAAAGATGATAAAAATAAAATAATCACTAATTTACCATTAACGGAATTAAAATGAATCACTTGAGATAACACACAACAGATATTCAATATTTAAATGTAAGTGAAAAGGATCGTCTCCAAACGAGTGCCGTTTTTCAACTCAAAACTGTCTGACTGAAACTCTAAACAGAAAATCTGTTATTTTAAATGACAGAACGAAGAAACAGTTTAAATTAGCCAATAAACAGCAAGCTGCACAGAACGTGCAACAATCAGAAAAAGAGAGTGTGTATGGAACATTCCATGGAACACGCTACATGGCTATAAGTTCTCCCCTGAGAAAACAACAGTGGAGCACTTCTTTCGTTAGCAAGGGCTTCACCCTTCACACATCTTTGGTTACTGTGAGAGATATCCTGAACTTAATTACTGACTGGGGGCCGGCCCAGAGCTCTCTACTACCCTTGGGGATAACCCACAGGGTGTTGAGAGCTTACTTGTATTTGTGAAGGAGGTTGACCTCTTTCACAAAATCTAATACTGACCCTTTTTTCTGGCGGTTTTTGCCTTTTCCTTTTGTGTTGTTTTGGTTTTTGCCTCTTTATGTCTGTATCCGTTTTGGCCTTTAACTTTTTATTTCTGTGTTTGTTAGGCTCTTGTCCATTTGATCTTTGTCTGTTTTTGGCTTTTGCCTTTCTGTATTTTTGTCTGTTTAGGCTTTTGCCGATTTTATCTCTGTTTAGGCTTTTGCCGATTTTATCTCTGTTGAGGCTTTTGCTGATTTTATCTCTGTTTAGGCTTTTGCCAATTTTTGTGTTTGTTGTCACTTTTGCCTTTACTTATTGCCTGTTATTTATTTGGCTATTGTCTTTTTATTGCATTACCTTTAGTGGGCTTTTGCTGTAATTTATTTTCATCATGGTGGGATGGCCATTTACACCCCCACCATGGTGATTGCCTTTCTGGACACTAATGACCATTGAAGTTGATGGGCCCTAAACCACAAACAAACAAATACAACTAATACAATATTGAAATATTCTCTTATCTGTATTACATATATGACGCTTTATGCTGTTTCTTCACCGTTCTGGAAGAAGAAGCTTCAGAATTACTCAATTGGTATTGTAGCGGACTTTAGGAAGAATGATGAATCTTGTTGTAATCTTTCTTGAATTTTAGATTTATTTTACGATTGGAGTAATTCAAGAAGTAATATCCTAAGTGCCGCGCGTGTTCATAAATCCCCTTTGTAACAATTAACAATCAGCTGAGATAGGATTGTATTCCATCCAGACGAACGATTACATAAATGATATGAATAAAGTGTTGCAAAAACGGAGTGCGAAATATACATGTCTGTATATGTTGAAAGTTGAATTCTCTCTCTTTTGTTTCCTTCTCTTATTTTAAACTTTTAAAATCAACGAATAAATTCAAATGCGCGAGCACGTTGCATATGTAATTAATTATTATTCTCAATATTTAAATTTAAATTTCAAAAGTTTAAAAACAGAGAGAATGTTGTGCGTCACATCTCTTGCATTGCTATGGCAATGCAAGGATGTTAGCAATGCAGTGAAGCTGATCTGTTGGTTGCAGTAAACCAACCAACAGGGTTAAATGCACGGAATTATCAAGCTGAAAGTTGATAATGATATGAATGTACAAAAACCATAAAATTGAATGTTGCATTTTGGCAAATACAACAATACCCCCTTGGATGAAAGAAAGCTAGGGAGTGTGTGAGTTGTTGAAGTCGTGCATTATTGGAAGTGGACACGGTTTACACGAGCGCAAGACCTAGTGACCATACCTGCAGGTTGAGCAGGTGTACGTGGAATGTGTGATTGATGATTGGTGGTGTGTAATGTGTCTTTTGGAATGTTTGTTTGTGAGGGTAATGTTTCCTCTGTTGGTGCATCAAAAGTTTCCATTGTTTTATCAGGTGGTAAACTAGTGATGTCAAAATCAGATAAGAATGCCGGTTTAAGTCGGTCTATCGCAACATTGTCAGAACGTCCGTTGATGTCTACTGCAAAGTATTTGTTACTTTTGTTCAAAATTTTGTAAGGTCCATCGTATGGTGGAGTGAGAGGGTGTCTAGAATTACCAGCGTGGATGAAGACGTGTGAGGCTGTATCCAAATTGGGGTTACGAAAGATTTGTTGACCTTCTCGTGTGTGTGGTGGCTTGTGAATTAAAACATGCATGTGATACCTCAAATTTTGAAGGAAATCACCCCTGGTCAAAGCATTGTACTCTGGAGTGAAGATGTCTCCAGGTAGGCATAATGTGGTTCCATACACTAGTTCAGCAGGTGATGCCTTTAGGTCTTCCTTTACGTCACAACGAAGTGTGAGGAGGATGATAGGCAGGTGATCACTCCAGTGTAAAGGATCTTCTGTGGCCTTTAGTGCTGCCTTGATTTGGCGGTGAAATCGTTCTATCATCCCGTTTGATGTGGGATGATAGCAGGTAGTGCAGATTGTTTGACACCAAGTATTTCGCATGGTTGATTGAAGAGTAACGAATCGAATTGCCGTCTCCTGTCAGTGGAAATGGTGCTTGGTATGCCGAATGGTGCGAACCAATGTTGGAGAAGTGTTTGTGGCACTGTTGAAGCCGTGCAGTCTGTGAAGGGGATGGCTTCTGGCCATCACGTAAAATGGTCTATGCACATCAGAATGTATTGATTACCCTGCGAAGGTGGTAGAGGTCCTACTATGTTGATGTGAATTCTTTCGAATCTAGTTGTTGGTGGTGTGCAGCTGATAGGAGCAGATAGTGTGTGTCGCTGTATCTTACTCTTCTGGCACTGTACACATGTCTTGGCCCATGTTCGGATGTCCTTGCTTATTGATGGCCAGACGAAGCGTTCTGTGACTAATTTTTGAGTTGCCATGATACCAGGATGTGATATGTTGTGTAGGTTGTCAAAAACTTGTTGCCTGAAGGATAATGGTACCTGTGGGCATGGCCGTGATAATGTTGTGTCACAATATAGGCTAATATGTGAGCCTGGTATGGGTGTGAGAGAAATATCCAGAGACTGAGGGTTGTGTACTAATGCTCGTGTGTCAGGATCAGTGAGTTGTGCTGCATGGAAATGTTCCAGGTCTAAGGAACTAGTTGTTGTCGAAAGATGATGAATTGTTGTCCTGGACAGAGTATCTGCTACAATATTGGCTGAACCTGTTATGTATTGTATATCTGTGGCGAAGGCAGATATAAAATCTAGGTGGCGAGCTTCTCTTGGCGAATGTTTATCTAAGCTTGTATTCAAGGCGAATATGAGAGGCTTGTGATCGGTGTATACTACGAAATGTCATCCTTCTAGAAGATAATGGAAGTGTTTTATTGCGAGGTAGATAGCGAGTAGCTCTCTACCAAACATGCTGTATCTGGTTTCCAAAAGTTGCAGTTTTTGGGAGAAGAATCCCAGTGGTTGCCAACTGTGGTTTACTAATTGTTGAACGACAGCTCCTACAATGTTGTCCGTTGCGTACGTGAAAAGTGCAATCCTATTGCCGAGTGCAGAGCTTGGGTGAAATAGTCGTACGGAATGTGAAAGGGATGTCTTTTCTTCCTGGAATGCTTGATTTGTATTTTCGTTCCATTGGATCGGAGCATTCTTTCCAGATTTTCCTTTCAACAGTGCATGTAGAGGACGGAGAATATTGGCGCAATGAGGGATGAAGCTGTGATAAAACTGTATAAGGCCGAGAAAACGATGAAGTGATAGTTTGGATTCTGGTCTTACGAAATTTTGGATGTCTTCGATTTTCTGTGGCAAAGGAGTTATGCCAGCAGAATCTATGGTGTGTCCTAGGAATTCGAGGGTAGATGTACCAAACACACATTTGGAAGCATTAATAACGAGACTGAATTTTCGTAGCCGCTCGAACACTAAACGGAGATGTTGTTGATGTTCAGAGTCGTTGATGCTGCCAACTAACGTATCATCAACGTAGGTAAAGATGAAGGGCAGATCGGCGAGGACCATGTCCATAAAATGCTGGAATGTCTGTGCCACGTTTCTTAGTCCAAAAGGCATCCTAGTGTATTCGAATAATCCAAACGGTGTTGTTACTGCCGTTTTGGGAACATCTTCACTAGCAATGGGGATCTGGCAGTAAGCTTTGACCAGATCAATTTTGCTAAATATTCGCATACCTTGTAGTTGTGTGGTGAAGTCTTTGATGTGTGGGATAGGATAATGATCTGGCACAGTTCGGGCGTTGAGAGCCCTAAAATCACCGACTACACGCCATTTGTCATTTTTAGAGACTAGGTGTAGTGGGCTGGACCAGGGACTGGAGGACGGTCATAGGTAGCCGTGTTCGTGGAGGTGTCGAAACTCCTCCTTGGCTACCTTGAGTTTGGCCGGATCCAGGTGCCTAGCCTTGGCATGTGCAGGAGGTCCATCAGTAGTGATAATGTGGTGAACCAAATTATGTGTCACCTCTGCTGAACCTGTACTAGGAACGGTAATATCTATGAATTCCTTTAACAATTCCTTGTAAGAAGGATGTAGGTCTGGACAAATACTGGACAATTTTTGATAAGAGTCAGTGTTCTGGACCTTAAGACCTATTATTTCAAGGTCAGTGATACGGTCTCATAATACTCGAACCAACATCTACGACCAAATTATAGTGCGCCAGAAAATCTGCACCGAGAATGGGGTGCACACAGTCTGCGATTATGAAAGACCAAGAGAATGACCGCCTTAAACCAAGATCCAATTGAAATCGGTATGTTCCGTACGTTTGGATCACGGATTGGTTGGCGGTGTATAATTTTAAGTCACTGTGTGTTAGTAATTTTGTATCTATTTTGTTCTTTGGTAGTACGCTGAACTCAGCGCCTGTGTCTACCAGGAATTTAAAATGATTATTTTTATCATATAGGAAGAAAAGGTGGGTAATTGCTGGCCCCTTTTCCACCTCCACCTTAAGGGAGGAAAAGCCTACGCGTTTGCCTGATTAGCATTGCAGGGAGGCATACATCTTTGGGCCTTTTCCCTGAAGGTGCAGTGGTGCCAACACATTCTGTTGTTGGTGTTTTCAGTACGGGATCTCGACCTCGACCTACTGGTGTTTTTGTGATGTTTATTTAACATAATTGAGTGAATCTTAAAATCTACAGAGGACATTTGCTTTTGCAGTTCCTCTAGTTTGTTCATCCAAGGTTGCTGTTCTGTCGTGCCTGGTGGTGGTGCACTTCTGGTTGTGGTTGGTGTTGTAGTAACAGCAGAAGTGACGGCGTTGAGTTGCTGCATGGAAGGATCTAACACTTCTATAATCTTGTCCGCCATTTCAGACAACTTCTCCAGTGATGTAGAAGTGTCAGCGGTGGCCAAAACTAATTGAATTTGGTGCGGTAAGCATGACATAAACAATTCTCTTAGTAACAGTTCATTGTCTGGGGTTGAAACTAATTTTCCTGCTAGCTGTTGCATAAGTCGCAACAGCTGAGTTGGTTTTCTGTCCCCTAGTTGTAAACCGTGTAACAGTTGTTGTAGTTGTTGTTGAGGGCTGGGGGGAACTCTTTTGAGTAATTGCCTGCTTTAGTGCTTCATAAGATGCCATGTCCGGAGGTTGCAAGATGAGATCTCTCACTTCTGCAATTACTTCCGGTTGTAAGGCATCCACGCTCCTAATTTGGTTTACTAGGAAACGATGTTCAACGATGGCGAACCATGTTTCCGGATCGTGAACCCAATAAAGAGGGAGTTGAAAATACTTTCACCCTGATGTACTGCGTTACAATCTGGTTGATCTTCTGTCACGTTGGCATTGTTGATATCAAAATCCGGGAATTGTGAGGGACCCTCCATATTTTATGTAAATTAATTAGAGTATCAGCGTCTTACCGTCAAAGCTCCTATATCTATTGAATAACAAGTAAAAGTGTAGAGAAATGGTAAATGTGTAAATCCGTTTTCACTAACACTTATGTATCCTGTGTAGAGAGAGATAAGTGTGGCACTAAATAAGTTGATTGGTGATTGTATCCAAATGGGACACTGACACTAATAACTTGCACTATTACTTTGAAGATGTTTCTTCAGTGGTGACGTCAATTAATTATTGGAATCACTTAGTTTTCTTGAGCTGTGTGGAAATCCGTGGGGATCACGTTGTTTCTAATTCGTGGGTATTGTTTTTTTTTTTTTTGCTGATCCGTGGGGATCACATCCGTTTCTAATTCGTGGGTATTGTTGCTTTCTGATCCGTGGGGATCACGTCCGGGTCACCAAATTGTAGCGGACTTTAGAAAGAATGATGAATCTTGTTGTAATCTTTCTTGAATTTTAGATTTATTTTAAAGATTGGAGTAATTCAAGAAGTAATATCCTAAGTACGGTGCGTGTTCATAAATCCCCTTTGTAACGATTAACGATCAGCTGAGATAGGATTGTATTCCATCCAATAATTAAGTTAAAATCCACGATAGTGATGTAATATAATAATATTTTTAGTATCAATATATTTTAAATAAGTTTAGACGAACGATTACATAAATGATATGAATAAAGTGTTGCAAAAAAGGAGTGCGAAATATACACGTCTGTATATGTTGAAAGTTGAATTCTCTCTCTTTTGTTTCCTTCTCTTATTTTAAACTTTTAAAATCAACAAATAAATTCAAATGCGCAAGCGCGTTGCATATGTAATTAATTATTATTCTCAATATTTAAATTTAAATTTCAAAAGTTTAAAAACAGAGAGAATGTTGCACGTCACATCTCTTGCGTTGCTATGGCAATGCAAGGATGTTAGCAATGCAGTGAAGCTGAT
>JAAFCE010006668.1:3717539-3729810 GCA_013389805.1 Trigoniulus corallinus
GGTAGCTAAATATTATATTTATAATATTTAGCTACCTACACTTTATTTACCTTCATACCATAGATACAAGTGCTTGTATATTAATACAAGTGCAACCATAGATATAATAATACTAGCGTACTACTATAAAAAATTAACAAGTCCTGTAATAAAAATGAATATTCTAAGTCCAGTTATGTCCAACAATACTGATATTAAAAGCCTAAAAATTCTTCACAATCGTCATCTGAAATAATTGGGAACTAAGTCTTAAAACTTGGGGTGCATATTATACACAGGTGCATATTACACACGAGATAATATTGCAAGTAAAGAATTCCATTTGTTTGTTTGTGTTTAAGGTCCCATCAACTACAAGGTCATTAGAGACCCGTCCACTTCATAGTCCTAATGCATACACTGCACAGACACTACACTAATGCAACGATTATTGGGTATTAGCAGTACCCAGCTTTCCCGAGTGACCACCCATGTCAGTACTAACTGGGCTTGCGTTGCTTAACTTCAGTGATCAGACGAGAACTGGTGTGTCCAACGCAACTCGCCACTCCCTAAAGAATTCCATGGTTGCTTACTTTCAATGGTGGCAATCCTGGATGTCTTCTGTACAAGATGTGGTTATTCTGCAGATCATTATGATGAGAGGTCGTTGTTATGTTCTGATTTTTTTAGACTTAAACAGTTTTAGTTAGTTAGTCCTTGAAAGTTAGTCCATTATTGATTTCACTCGAAGCCTTTTATTTTTTGGCTAAATGACGTTTTATTTTCAGTTGATTAAAATAACACACTTTCATTCAAGTTCAAAGTTCCAGCTAGGTTTCGGTTTCGTAGGTTTCACAATTATTTTCAGTTTCACAATTCTTATAATTTTTTCAATCTCCATTTCAAAAGTTTCACTTTTATTTTAGTTATTCAATTTTCGTTTTAGAAGTTTCACAATTCCCACTCTTTGGCCAGGGGTCTACATTCATAGTCTAAAATTTCATAATGTTTGTCTCTCAAGATCAGGGAGTTCTCAGATTCTGAGCGAGAATCTCATTCTCCCTGCATATCCTTCTCTAAAAAGGGTCAATTGTCTATGTGCGGATGGGTAGTTTTTGCAGAGAGAATTTTTATATAATTTTTGGTACAACTTAAATTTTTTTTGCAAAATTATATCTAATAGAGTGTGTAGTTAGTTTTTAATTTCGTTTCCCATTTAACGACATTGAGTTTTAAAATCCCTGTCAGTTTTTCTAATGATATGCTAATTTTGATGCTAATTGATAAAAAAATTTTTTTCTTCTTATTTTTAAGCATTCTTAAAATGTTTTTTGCATATATTAATTTGCTATGCCCCAACACATATAATAAAATTTTAGAATAATTATTTTGGCTATGGAATCTATTTTTGGGGGGTGGGTGGTGTGAGCACCCCACATATGCATTTATGAAACTGTTAGTGACAAAACGAGATAATTTTTGTTATTTATTAAATTTTTGCTTTTTAGGCTTGTAGTTATGGGGCAATCCATAAAATATAGAATCAACAGTAGGGTAATTCACACAGTCATTTCTTTAGTCACCAGAGGCGTAACGAGAGTGGGACATTCCTTGGGCGCAGCTGCAAGAGGCCACAATGGCCATGCATATGTGCAATGCAATGGATCAATCATCCAGAGCAATGGGGAAAACCGACTTGGATTTGATGCATAGGATCAATGTGGAATGAATGGGTGGTTGAAATGAAGACAGGTAAGCGGAGTCCTGTGTGATTGGAGAGCCACAATGCAGTTGAAGGGAAAGTTAGCAATGATAATAGAGAGTAATGCCTAATTCTGTATCACCACACTTCAACGCTAATCACTTCGCCACTGATGACATCTTGATGACGTTTTGTGCTAGTGCATTACGAAGGACCGCCAGTGCAATTCCTTAAGTGCAGCACTTTATTTGGAGTCACCGCACGCCGCCGTCATATCTCAGTATAGCCTCCGCCATTGCTCAAGCAGACAGCTCAACCGCCAGCCATCAAAACGCAGCGTGACGTACGGGACGCTATGTGAGTTGACCCAAGACCTCCTAAACAGAAGGCCTTTTCACTCATACGTGACGTCATCCTTAGTAGTGCTAAAACCTACTGCAAATGAATGCTGATGCTTGCCCTTTCACAGCAAAGTAATGAGTTATTTATTAATAAAATATAAAACATTCTAAATGTACATTTAAATATTGGTATGAAAATAACTAACAAATTTCCAAATTTTTGTAAGAAACATATGCACATTAAAAATACACACTACCTATACTACATACCTAAATACATACTACAGATGTTTTTTTTTTCAATAGCCATAGAAGTGTCTAAACCCTGGTCTGAACTGTAGTGCTCAATTAGCATATTTATTAAAAATGTTTAAAACTAATTTCACATTTTGATGTTTTACACTAGTAGTAGATAAAGCTTTTAGTGATAATTTATATGAGTAATTTATGAATCTGTAAATTTTCAGGGCATGAAGTTTCTTAAATGTACTAAATTTTTTCTGTTGTGGCATTAAAAAAATTTCCAGCTGTAGAAGCTCATCCCAGGGACAGATCAGGGGGTGCACTTCAAACAAAGTCCACCCCAAATACTTTTAATATTCAGAATCTCTTAGTATAAATATAGCCCCATAGACACTGCCCCTTAGACATGTCCTATCTTCAGTGGTTTAGCCAACTGCAGATTGGACTGGCAGTATAAAAATGGGAATAGCAAATGCAGCAATGCCTCATCAGTTGCAAAGCTAAATCATGCATCAGTTAAAATATGTGCCTCATTGAGACACTGTAGGGTCAGCAATTGGGCATTGCTCCCCCTTCTTGATCTCCCCCTGGCTTACTTAGTGTGCCCCAATGAACAGTATACCAATGATAAACAAGCTTTGTGGAAAATCATGTCCAATATAGCACCATTGTGTGCATTCATGAGGACAAGATTGGTACCTGATCCTACCATAAGGAGGAAAGGGTTAGGAGTTAAACAGCGCAACCCCAGCTAGTACTGACATGGGTGGCCGCTTTGGAAAACTGGATACTGCTAATACCTAAAAATCGTCACATTAGTGTAGTGTCTGTGGAGTTTCTGCATAAGAACTATGCTGTGAATGGGGCTCTAATGACCTTGTAGTTCAAGGGCCCTAAAACACCAACAAACAAACCTGTCCACCCCACACATTGCCATGTCTTTATGGACCACCTGTTCCCATGTCAGCTTCAGTTTCTTCCTGCCCCAGGTGCTACCAACCACCTGCCTTCCTGTAATGGACCTAAGGAGCTCCTCTTCCCCTCTTCTCATGATGGGTCCATACCACCTCAGCCTATTTTCCCTCACTTTTTGGCGATATGTTAGAAGTATAATACATAAAATTTAAATATATAAGCATATACCTTAATTTATATAAGCCTAATACCACTCATTAAATATTAAATCTGCTTACCTCACTATGTTTGGTCAGTGCAAAATCCTTTCTCTTAATAGCTACAGTATAATCCATTTTGGGATGTTTTGGATAACTAAACACGTGAACTTTAGGTCCACTTTTGCAGTTTTCCTTTCATCCAGGCACAACAGAATTATATGGAATTTTGCTTAAGCAAATCCATAATAATTTGATTTAGGTAGAAAAATGATTTAAGTTAAAAACGCGACTGAAATATCCCTTAAAAACCTGCTTGAAATACAGACGATATGGTCGTTTTCATAGCAGGCTAGCACTACTTTGTGTGACGTCACTAGCTTGTGATGTCATACTGCAAAGGCCTTGTTATCTAGGAGGTCTTGGTTGACCACTGGTCAACTCAACTGCCATCACGCATAGCTGCTCTGCGGCGCCCCAAGTAGCAGTGTGACGTCACCATTTTTTGTGCTGTGTCGTCTGTTACAACGGTAATAGCGTTAACGCGTGGGTATACGGAACCAGGCATTAGTGGTGAACGTCGACGAAGACGATACAGAGGCAGAATTAGGATACGAGGCCAAATGAGGCAACTGTGCATGTTCACGAAAAGCAGACCAGCAACAGAGCTTGCGCGTTTGCCTCATTTGACCTCGTATCGCATTGCTGCCTCTGCATCGTCTTTGTCAACGTTCACCACTAACTCTCTACTACGTCTGCTACTGCTCCTTAGACCAGGCATGTCAAACTCGGCACCCCAAGGGCCACATCGTAACATTGCGTTGTCATGAGGGCCATGCAGTGTTGACCTTTTTTTTATTTTGGAAATTTGTTTTTAAAAGTACAGTACCAAGACAATTGTCGAAATGGTATTTAATTAACAATAGTTTTAATCAAAATATGGCACATGGCACCCATTCCAACAATGCCGGGGGCAACTGTCACCCTCTCGTTACGCTTCTCAGTAGCCAACTGCATCTAATACTACATGATATCGGTTGTGAGGGCAGCAACTCTAGGCTTCTAGGGCCGTCACTTTGACGCCACTACCCTAGACAATGTCCTATCTTCAGTGGTTTAGCCAACTGCAGATTGGACTGGCAGTATAGAAATGGGAATAGCAAATGCAAAAATGCCCCATCAGTTGCAAAGTTGAATCGTGCATCAGTTGAAATGCTGCCCCCCCCCCCCATCCGCCTCTGCCGAGAAGAAGAGGCAAATTCCCACTGTTAGGAGCTCGCTCCTGGCGTTAGTGGCCTGTCCCAGCGAACAGCAGACCGACAATAAATAAGCATAGGGATTGCAGCTGTGGACGGCAGTCGGCTGCGTAAAAGTGCCGACCAATTGATCGCCCAGCTGTCCATTCAGAGGGATAAAGACGATTAGGTAAGAATAGGGTTAGTAGTTGTTTTGCTAGGGACTCATTCACGATTTGGTAGCAATCTTCCGACGTCTTTGTTTGGCAACACTGTTTTTCTTCAGCGTGTTGATTGATTTCACTACAAATTTTGAGTTTTCGGTCATTGCGATCGATTGTTAATCGCAATAATGATTATTCGGAAATTATTTTCCCCACGTCTTTTAAAATGGAAACGTTTTTCGGTTGTGACTACCGTGAACTTCACTAATCAAGCGACCCTGTCACGAGAAGATCACTTGAAGTCACCGTTTCGTTGTGTGGAAAATAATCCTGTAAGCATTGAGCACAAATGGAATACTGCTTGTTTTGGCATGCCGTTGATTTAAATAATTCTAATGTTATCGTTACCTTTGTTTGTTACCCCCTCGAACATTTATAGAATGCCTATATACAGTTTTTATAATGATAACGTAAGTGGTAATACTGCATTTTAGCGGTCCAAATTATTCCGTCATCCTTAGCAGATGACATGTGGCGCTTCGGTCGGTGTAATTTCTTAAAAATACACGTTCCAGGACCTCTTGCACGTGCTATTGTTTTGAACTCATTTGGGCCGCTGACATGAATGGAAATTCAGGCGGTTCACTCACGGAAGAAAATCTTCAATATTCAATAATAAGAAGGCTCAATGAAGAGGTTCAAACGAAATAAAATATCAAAAGGGAATATCAAACTATCACATCAATCGAAATGCAACAGGCCCAGGAACGTTCTTGGTACAAGAATGGGGAAGGGTAAGCATCATAAGAAATTAAGTGCTGCTACAGTCAGTAAACCAGTAAATCTTCTGTTTCGTCTTGGTGTGCTGCATCACGTGGCACAGTGCTGCGATTAACGACTGTGCTTTGGCTTGCAGCCCATAGCCAGCGGGCCCATCTTCTTGGGGGAAAAGAACGCAATGAATTCATCTAGGGGCCTCATTTGTCCTAAATACGTGTCAGTCCACATCATTATAATACCCACATCCCCCATTTACTGTAGGGAGTGTCTGCGAGTTTTGGCTCTTCATTTCCGCGTATGTTACTACGACCCTATTCACAAAACACTGTCATATTCAGGCCCTGATTCAACTACTTTTTGCGGCCTTGGTGAAACCTTGTTTTTGGCGCCCCTTCCCCCAGGCAAATGCCTTGCGAGTTACAAACTGTAATTCAAGCTGGCATAAATTACATATTTAATTTTCTAATTTCAGCTTAATCACAACATTAATCATGAAGCTTTATTTTACACGATTTCATCGGATGATTATAACAGACTATTTACTTTTGGAGGTCTTACACCAGAATTTAGAAAAAAGGTATGTTTATAAGGGTTTCATTAGGAATTTAAACAGCTGTATGCAGTGAAGGGAAAAAGTATTCATATACCATATTTTTTGGCATTAACTATTTTTATTTACAGCTGAACTTAACTGAATTTTTTTATATAATTAAAGGACAAAAATAAAAGCTTATACAGGAAAAATTGGATATACACTAGAGTTCGGTTTTCTGTTTCTTTTCGGTTTCGGTTTAGATTTATAATTTTTAATTCCAAGTGCTGCCATAAATTTTTGATTGTGTTAATATCTGGTGACTGGAGGAGTTACTAATAATTTTCTTGCATTACACAGGAGAAATTCTTTAGTCATTTGAGCCACTTGTTGCCTTGAATCATTTCGATGTATGCCCTGGCAGTCATAATTCCTTCAATTATTACACGTTTACCAACTCCAGTGGCACTCATATATTCCCAAACCATGGTACTGCCACCTCCATGCTTAACATTTTGATCAACATTTTCAAGAGCCAGTTCTGTATTCACTTTACTCCAAATGAATTTTCTCCCATCTTATGCAAAAATATTAACCTTACTTTCATCACAGAAAAGAATTTGTTCCCAAAATTCCAGTCTTTTGTCAAAATAACATTTAGCAAAGTCTAATCTTTTTTGTTGATTAACCCCTCCAATTAAAGGTTAACTTTGCACTCAAGCTTTATAACCAGCTTCATGCAGTTTATTTCTGATTGTTTTTAGTGTAACAGTGGTCCCAGAAGTTAATGGAAGGTCTTATTGAAGTTCCCCTATAACTAATTTTTGGTTTTTTTAGAATGGTGAGATGAGGTGGCATGTTTCTCTCTCTGAAAGTGCATTTGATCTCCTGTCCTTGTCTGTAGACCCACTTTTAAATTTCTTTTAACACAGGCTGCACTTCTGTGCGAAAAACCATTTTACCAGTTTTCCAATTTCATGATGACTATTCCCTTGTTCAAATCAAGAAACAATCTGATCTTCACAAGCTGCACTAAATTCTGCTGCTTTGTGCCTCATTATATATACCACTACTACTGCTGCTTGGAATGTAACTAAATTATACTTAGAATATCTTAATTTGAAATTAAAAACCTGTTCTCCTTATCACAGAATGTTTTTAAAAAGACTACAGCAAGTGTATGAATACTTTTTTCCAATTAAAAATTTTACATTTTAAGTTTAAAAAAGTATATATCAAAGACATGTCAATTTTTTTCAATATAAGCTTTCATTTATGTCTTTTAATTATATATAAAAAAATCAGCTAAGTTGAGCTGTAAATGAGAAAGTTATTATCAAAAGAAAAAACATGGTGTATGAATAATTTTTTTCCTTCACTGTTAACTATTCTCTTTTTGATATGTGGTATATTTCATATGGGATTTATTTGTTATAATATTTCAATATGAATATCCAAGTAGTGGTTAAGGCATTTCTTGCACTCTTTTTGCCAGCCATTGGCAGTTCATTAATATGATAGCATAAATATAATGGGAAAGCATGAAACTTCACTAGTTTCTGAAACGTTGGGTAGGTGATGATTTATAGATTGAATTGATAATAGAGAAACTAAAATGATACACCTTGTTTTCAATTTTAATTTTATTGTAGAAAAGCCTTTACTGTAAAATCTCATGTAGTGCCCACGGATTATACGCAAAACATAGGGTCATTTAGTGCGGACTATATAAGCGAGGGTGGACTATATATGAAACCAGGGTTCTCAATGAAAACTGCTAATTATTTTTCTGAACATTTTATTACCTTTAACAACACGACTTTACATGGTACATTCTATTTTATATGATAATGTAATATCAAATCTTTCACATTTCAATTCCATCGTGAGAACAATTGACATTTCACGTTCAAATTCATTTGATCCCATTGCCCCTACAGGTTGTGCCACTGGGTACAGTAGGAAGTTTAATGTGTGGACTAAACACGAGTGCGGACTATATTTGAAACATACCCATTACAAATGCGGACTATAGACGGGTGTGGACTATATTTGAGATGCAGACTTTACATGAGATTTTAAGGGAATCAGACTTTACTGTTGTTCAGTGAATTTGTACGTTATTGTTGTACAGTGCATTCAAAAATAAAGCCAAATATGGGAAAAGGTACTGTTGAGAAATATGATATAATTCTATAACACTGATTTTTTTTTCAGATCAAAACGTTTTCAGAGTTTTGCATAATGGCACGGAAACCAGCCCTTGACGTTATTAATTGTTTAAGGAAAATTAATTTCGATTTTCCAACGAATAGATTTTTGTTGTGTATCCTTTACATTGTGAGAAATGAATGCTACTACAATAGTGTTTCACTAATTGTTGTTGAAGTGCTTTAAGTGTTTTATGCTTAGCTCTTTGAGGATATTGTAATCAGTTAGTTATAGTCTAGTCAGTTAGTTGATATTCAAAATCACACCTATTGAAAGGATCCTTCTGAAATTATGTTGCCATATCCAAGATGCAGCTGCTTTAGATAACAGATGTCTAATTCTAGTTCACTGCAAGCAGCCTCTATGGCCAATTTGGCAGTGGAGAGACTAACTCTCATTGCTGCATAAGAACCCAGAAAACTTCTAAGACCCTAAGCCACAGTTGCTGTGTCCCTCTACAATACTTGCAAAGGTGGCCTTCCCTTTCAGTAAGCCCTCCACTCTATTTTCCCCAAGGGTATTCCATTGTCCAAGGGCTCTTGGCAAGAAAGACCAGTAGTATGAGTCTGTCTTTGTCCTTAGTTCCTTCAATTTATATGAATGATCCCTTCTTCCCTTATACCCAGCCAGGGACACACTTCCTGCCAGATGTCAATTAGACCCCATCAGCAACAGTATTGTTAAAAGACCAATGCTGAGAGATTAACGCCTCTGGCTCAGTATTTCCCACCCTAATTCCCTAATCATTTCAGTCACACTTTTCATTCATGAAGACCTGTGGAGCACAATTCTTGCTGCCCTTCTTTGTATTCTTTCAATTTCCCATGATAAGTCCTGCCTGAACAGAGCCTCCAAAATTGGTCATACCATTGAAGTATAAGCTATTTCTTTAACCTCTCTTGTGCTGTCCCCAAGAACTCTACTAATGAGATGGAGGAATTGCCCAGCCCTCCCAGTCAATTTGCCAATATGATCCTTCCAGTTACCTTTACTATTTAAAATAAGTAAAAGATGTTTATGGGTCACTACCCTCTCTGCCAACACACCACCAATGTAGTAATCAAAATCAACAGGGTTACCTGATATGGATGTCCTAAGAAATCTACACTTTTTGAGGTTTAAAGGCAATTCCCATCTAATGCACCAGTCATAGCTCAATGCAAAAGTTAATATCCAGTCTTATGTCATTCACATAGACAATGTGCAACAAAGGACCCAATACACTTCCCTGAGGGACCCCAGATGTGGCTGGTTTCCATTCAGATGCACTACCCTTCAATAGGACCCTCTGTTGCCTACCCAGGAGATAGGACCTTATCCATTGATTAACCTTAAAATGTATCCCTAAGCTGGACATTTTAGAAATCAGTTTATCATGGGGTACCATGACAAAAGCCTGTTCAAAGTCCAAGAATACAACATCAACCTGCTTTCTGTTATCTAAAGCCTTATGAATATAATCTGTCAAGCAAGCCGTTTGGATGTCACATGACCTCCTTTTCCTAAACCCATGTTGATTATTGCTAAGGATGCCATTCTTTTCTAAATATCCCATTATACAAGAGAATAAGATATGTTCAAAAATCTTGCACACAGCACTTGTTAATGAAACTGGTCTATAGAACTTAGGGTTCAGTGTGTCTCCCAACTTGAAAACTAGTACTATGTTAGCCAGTTTCCATGATGAGGGAATGATGTCAGTGTCTAATGACTTTTTAAATATTACCACCAAGTAATAACTAATAATCCCAGAGAGCCATTGCAAAATAAGAGGAGAAATGCCATCAGGGCCAGGAGCCTTATAAACTGCTGATTTACTGAGTAGTTGCTCAATTCCCTCCTGAGTAATAATAACCTCATCCATTCCTCCTGGTGAACACCTATCATATGCTGGCTGGAAGTCATTCCTACTACTTTTAGCAAAGCTGTTTGCAAATGTGTCATTGACAACATTGACAATCATGAGACCATCATTAACTAAATTTCCTGACTCATCCTTAATCACTGTATCCCGATAACCCTCTCTCCTACACCTCTTAAGATACCCCAGAATGCCTTGGGACTTTTCTTCTGCCTTTCTCCCAAAACGTTCTCATAAAAATTCTTGTATGCTTCCTTCATAACCACTTTAACAACTTTTTGGGCTCCTTTATACTCCCCTGCACTATTGTCATCCCTCCCCTTCCTATGTTTGTTCCTAGCCTTTTGCTGATTTCACAAAGCTACCTCCACCTCTTTGGTGTACCATTCTGGAAGAACGTTAATCCTTTTTGCCTTAGTAGGGACAGCTAGTAGTGTGCCCTCTTCTATAAGGGCTAGGAAACTGCCAAGATCCCTCAACGCCATGTGTATTAATAGTGGTATAAAAGTCATTTAATTGAAATCAAGGTATCCTTTAATGTAATCGCAATTGGCCTTATTGAAATGATATTCCACCAAGCTTGCAGCCACCTGTCTAGGTAACCTATTTGTGATCTCTACCCTAACCCCAGCATGGTCACTAATTCCCTCAATACACTGCATTCTTGATAGTGTTGGGCAAATTTGTGAAAACTAGATCTAGAATTACTCCTTTCTCATGAGTAGACATGGTCACAATCTGTTCCACTCCAATACAACATAGTTGCTCCAAAAAGAGATTACACAAGAAGTTTAAATTACACTGCATACTGCCTCAATCCAACCCTGGAAAATTGAAGTCCCCACCAAGAATTACTACTGGTACCTTTTTCCTGTGGCATAGAAGCTCCAATGATTGTGATAGTTTCATTGGTGGGTATGGGTCATCACCTGGTGGCCACTATAAACCAACCACATAAATTCTCTCACCACAAGAGCCCACAAAACGACAACATTACATTTCACAATCTTCCTCATAACCCAATTCCCTAAAGCTTTCCAGGGATTTATCTATGGCTATAAAGACTCCACCCTCTCTACCTGCTTCCCTATCTTTTCTGTAAACTACATACCTATCAGAGAAAAGCTCTGCTGATTTAATTTCTCCCTTTAACCAGGACTCAGTGCCAATTATGATATCAGCATCTGATGTTGCAGCAAGGGTACCAAACTGAGCCACTTTATTGACTATGCTTCTGCAATGAACAACAAGAAAAGTCAATGGCTCTGTGACTGCAAAAACTTTCCTTTACCCTCCCCTATTAATTAGAATTAGAATTAATACCTGGCAGACCTTTCCCATGGGTAATTCTTCTTACCCTGGCATTAGATAACCTGGTGTCTTCCCTAAAAAAAATCATTTCATAAATTCCTTAATTTTTATCCCAATCTTTGAGGCAGCCCTTGCATTGAAATGAAATCCATCAATAGCAAACCACTGTTGGAGATCTGAGATACATGCTGTATAATCCAGTAGTTTCACCCCAATAGCCTGACCTTCAGAAAATATTCTATTATCAATCCATCTGGCTTTAGCTACAGTTAATCTACCCCTATCCTTTCACTCAATAACAGGACAAACCATAACCCTAGCCTTGGGTCAGGATCTTTTTACCTTTTTGGCTATCTCCATAATTCCCTCAAGAACTTCAACAGAGGAAATGAAAGGAAAATTACGTTTGGCTGAAACTCAATGCTGGAATTCTAACTCTAGTTCACTGCAAGCAGCCTTTGTGGCCAATTTGGCAGTGGAGAGACTAGCTCATTGCTACTTAAGAACCCAGAAAACTTCTAAGACTCTAAGCTATAGTTGTTGTGTCCCCCTACAATACTTGCAAAGGTGGCCTTTCAATTCAGTAAGCCCTCCGCTCTATTTTCCCCAAGGGTATTCCATTGTCGAATGGTCCTTGGGAAGAAAGACTAGTAGTATGAATCTGTCTGTGCCCTAAGTTCCTTCAATTTATATGAATGATTCTTTCTCCCCTTATACCCAGACAGAGGTCCATTGCACCCCATCAGCAACAGTGGTCATTGGCTCAATTTTCCTATGGATGAACTACCAAAAAAAAA
>JAAFCE010006668.1:3744216-3765740 GCA_013389805.1 Trigoniulus corallinus
TTTAAACATCCCTCCTCTCATGTGAATTACTCAAAGAATTTTGCAATTGTGTTTTCCCTGTTGTGTGTCATAACTTGCTGTTGTAGATTATTCAGTCTCCATATTAAAAATAATGAATGAATTTTCTCTCTGGCAGATTATTGAGAATTTTCAATGAATGTGATGATTATTCCCTTAATTTTGAAAATGAGTGCTGTGATTTATATTCATAATATAAATAACTTATCACTGCTTCCCAAAATATAAAAACCTGCAGGCATTATGAATTTGATACATGCAAAAGACTTGACTGTCATTTGCACGTAAAAAACTGTCTCTACTATGCAATGCATAGATGAGGCGAAATTCCCAGGTGTAGGAGTTCGCAATTTTGGCGCTGCATCGGTGGGACGCCACAAGGAAAAATATAAATAAGCATAAAAGTTGGGGCTTTGGTCGGCAGCCGGCTGTGGAAAATCACCATCCAATACATCACATTTATGTCGATTCAGAGGGACAAGATGGGTACCCGACCTGGCCATTGGCAGGAAAATGGTTACGGGTTGCTTTTCGAATGATACTATGTTCACATTACCTGTTGTCTGAATAAAGATAGCTTATCATCCATTGGGTCACTAATGACTGTTCTTTTCTCCACTAGTTTGGTAATTGAGTTGTTTAGCGAATGTATCTTCTCAATAAGCACATCCAGATCAGTTCTCTTCATCAGCTCATGTTGTTCAACTTTATGCAAATCACTTATCACAAACTGATATTCTTTAAGTTCCTTTGGAAGTTGCTCCGTGGCAATATACATGTTGACTTTTAGTTCTTGTTCAAGTCGCTCAATCAGATCTGTAATAGAGATTTAATTGGCATTCTTGCACTATCGGGGACTCTAGCTGGTTTCGAAAGTAGGCGGAGTTACACACACTTGCAGTATCAGAGATGCTATGAAGTTTCCAAAGTAGGTGGAGTTCCTAGAAAAGCGAGATTTGTACAAACGGGATATTTCTGGCTGTATCGGATACTTGTACAAACGGGATATTTCTGACTACACGAGATCATTCACAGAATCGATATGTATCTTGTTTGCAGGGAGGAGGCCTTCGAGCCAAAGGCGAGAAGGCCGGAGGACCGAAAGTAGAAATCATTGTAAAGGTACTTTACCAAAGATAATTCATTGCATGCATCTTTCACCTCAATCGCTAGGTAAAATTAGCAACCGGGTGTAGAAATAGAATAGAAATAACCCCGCCTACTTTTCAAAAACACTTTCTCAAACTCCACCTACTTTCGAAACCAGCTAGAGTCCCCGATACTGCAAGTATGCCGATTTGATTTTGAAAAAAATTATGTCTACAAGTTGCATGACGTCATTTGTATTCATCAATAATTAAATGGAATGATCATTGCTCAAGATTCAATGGCTTGTCTTTGTTTACGTTTTCGGGTACTTCAACTACAAGGTCACTACAGCCCCGTCCACTGCTTAGCTCTAATGCAGAGACTGCGCAGACACTTAATGCAACGATTTTGGGGTATCAGCGGTACCCAGTTTTCCCAAGCGTCCACCTATGTCCAACCCTAGTTGGGGTTGCGTTGCTTAACTTCAGTGATCAGACGAGAACTGGTGTGTCCAACGCGATACGCCGCTCCCTCAATGGCCAGTCATTAGCACCAAATATTCTGAATAACTTACAGTATATAGAAATAACCACGCACAGTAGACTCTTGACCATCTGGCTGACAACTATCCATGCTCCGTACAATCCGCCCATTTGCCCATTTGCTTAAACTGGTTTTGTGCAGGTGGACAAAAGAACGAAATTAGTTAGGCCTTAGATAGATTGTGATATAATTGATCGACCTGTTGTTTTGATACAATGTTGCATTGGTTTTAATTACCTGGTCAGAAAACATGGATAAGCTCGGATTTGGTATAAAAAGGATGCTTTCAATACTATGAGTAACGTTGGAAGTGAGTATTTATAGAACTTCGGCCTATTCGGCCTGCCCTATTACTACATTAGGCCGGATATTCCAGAGTCTACTGTATTAGATTCTTGCCAGATTTTTTAGTACTCATGAATGGCTATCGGCATGGCTTTTCCCCGTTCAAATGTACTGTCCAGTCATAATCATCATACCGTTTACCTGCCTGTGGCAGGGTCGGGTTCTCGCTCTCCCCTTCCGTCTATCTCCCACCAGATCCCTGTACACCCCAGATACTGCCATATCCTTATGGACAACCTGCTTCTCCGTCTGCTTTCGTCTCCTACTCCAGGTGCTACCAGCCACCTGCATTCGTACATATTATTTAACACTAACGGGTTTTACCCTGATGACCTTTGTAGTTGATGGGCCCTAAAACACTAACGGGTTGGGGAGTAAGCCAAGCAGCCATAACAGGCCGGACCCTTAGGAGGCTGCTCGCGGGTGAGAAGGAGTCAGGTGTAGGGGATGTAAGAGAGGGGAAATTTGCAGCACCCAACGTTGCCTACCAACCACCCGCGTTGGTACTAACGTGGGTTTGGGTTGCTTAACTTCAGTGATCACAACTTGGCTGCATGTACTAAACAAGCTCCTTCTTCCCTCTTCTCATTACATGTCCATACCACCCCCATCTATTCTCCCCTCAATTTCTCCCGATGCCCCCACCTGCAGGTTACCTCCAATGTACTCACTCCTAATTCCATCAGCTCTTGATGCTCCACTCCTCACGTGGCCTTTCCTCACTGCCAAAACTCTCATATAACATAGTTGGCATAACAACTCCTCTGTAACACTTCCCTTTAAACTTTATTGGGACCCTACTATCATACAGGACTCTAATTGCCTGCCTGTACTACAAAAAACCCCCATTGATTCTATAGGTAACATCCGAATCTATCTTCCCATTGCTCTGGAACACTGACCCTAGGTGCTTTACGTCTTGCACCTTTCTCACCAGCTCGCCCCGAGAGAGTGCGTCACCATTATTTTCCTGTCCATTCCAAATGGTAGCTAAATACTCTGCCTTCTTAAAGTTTATCTTTAGGGCTCGTTTTTTCATCGCTGCTCTAATATCGTTTAGGTTAGGCATGTCAAACTTGGAGTTTCGCAGCGGCCACCCATGTCAGTACTAGCTGGGGTTGCGCTGCTTAACTTCAGTTATCAGACGAGAACTGGTGTGTCCAACGCAATTCGCCGCTCCCTATTGCTGAACCTTGGTGAACCCGAACCTTCACTGAGAAGCCTCCAGTATTTCCCGAAGGAGTCCTTAAGCTGGCTTTGGAACTTTGCTTATGACTCAAAATTACACTCACTCTCTGGTGATAAATCATGCTGTGACTGTTTTACTTCCTCCATACTTCTACTTATCCTTTGGAGCCTTTGTTCGCCATGGCTGATCTGGAAGTGTAAATAGAATTGCAAACAAAAGATAAAGCTGAGCCACTTTGCAAATTAAAATATGACGTCTAATAAACTTTACAAGAATAGGGATTTCCATTAGGAACGGGATTTTAGCAACTCAAAGTTTAAATTGCAGTTGAACTCAGTTACAGTGAACTCGGATATAACAAATTCCTGGTTAAAGCAAAAAAAAAAAAAAAAATCCCCAGATTTTGCAAGAATGACATTCAAAATTCCCCAGTTATAGCAAATAAGTTCCTTGGAAGCGACACCTCTTTTGAGAGTACCATATCATACAATAGGGTGAATAGGGGATGGCAACAGGCTGCTTTCCCTGCAGCATCTCTCATCATCATACCCGCACCCTTATCCCGCCTGAGGCAGGGTCGGGTCTGCGGGTTCTAATCCTCCACTCCCTCCTATCCCCCACCAACTCCCTCTTCACCCCGCATGCCTCCATGTCCCTTTGCACCACCTGCCCCCACGTCCGTTTTGGTCTTCCTCTACTCCTGGTGCCCCCCAATTACCCGTATTCCCATAATGACCCTAGTAAGTTCCTCCATACCACCTCAACCTATACTCTCTCATCTTTTCCGCGATGTCTCCCACCCCCAAGCTACCTCTAACGTATTCGTTTCGGATTCTATCGACTCGTGACACCCCACTCATGCAGCGCAGCATTCGCATCTCAGGCACTTGCATTTGCCTTTCATGGTTCTTCCTAGCTGTCAAACACTCTGAGCCATATAACATAGTTCTGAGCCATATAACAACACTCAATCATATGTGAACACACCGAGCTGGCACACCAAACTGATCGTGTGTGGCGGCGTTACTAAACAGTGCGCCGTTTATTAGAGGGCGCTGTTTATTATTTTTATTTCCACCTTGAAGGTGCGCCGGTTATTGGAGGGCGCCGTTTATTAGAGGTCGCTGTTAATTGGAATAAATACGGTATGCAGGCAACCCTCCCATGTGTAGTGAGGAATCCTATATCTGTCACCTGGGGATGTGGCCCTTAGCAGTTTTCTCTGGTAGTGGCTACCTGGTCTGTTTCATTCTACAAATGCTACATGGGACATTTGGATAGAAGGAAGCCAGGTGTTATATCTCTCTTTCAAGAAATGCAAAATGCCTTTTCATTGGAAACTGCTTCCTACAATTTGAATTTCAGACTTACCACAGTGTGCAGCTCTTGCATTTGAATATTTAGAGTCTCCTCTCGTTCCCGTTCGTGATGAAGACTTTTAGCTTCTGATAAAATATCATCTAAATTTTGGATATATTCCACCTGTAATAAAAAAATAAATGGAATGCAATAAAACAATCGCGTAATATAATGCCAAGTTTGGATAAAACGCATTCACAAATTTCAACACTATCTGAAGCTGACTTTCTGACACACTGGTCTGTCTTTCAAAGTTCTATATTCGACTCCCTTTTGGATGAAAGAGAGAGAGAATATGTGAGAGACGCTCAGTGCCACTTCCATCAGTAATTATGTAATCTTCGCCAGGGTAGTGCGAACGTTGTCATTCGCACGTGCAAGAACCCTTTCTAAAAATTTCACCCCTGTATACAAAATGGGTTGCCAGAGGACCACTAGGCGGCGCGTGCCATTGTGCGTGTGAGTCTTCGTGCTCTGAAATTTTTGGCCGTATTTTGAAGGATTTTCCATGTAACCTAAACTTTGCAGCTGCCTTTTTCACGGAGAGTAGGGTGAGGCGGTATGGGCATGTTACGAGGAGGGGGTGGAGGAACTCAATAGGCCCATCATGGGAATGCAGATGGTTGGGAGCACCAGGAGATGGGAAGAGGTGGTGCAAAAGGACATGGTTGTGTATGGGAGCCTGGTTGGGGATGGGCGGGGGTGGAGGATTGGAACCCGCATACCCGACCCAGCCAGAGGCTGGAGAAGGCTTTGATGATCACGATGATGGTGATACAAAATAGGTTACCAGTGGTGTCCCAATGAGGTAATGATGGCAAATTCTGAACCCACCCGTCATGCCATCTTATTTTAGAAAGATTTATGATGCGAAAGTTGGAATTTACTACGGTTTAGCCTAACACCTAATACAACCCATTCTTGGTATGGTTGAGGTGCTGAATGACATTACGACAGTGATGGAAGGCAGAGGTGGCAAGCAGATGGTGAGGTCAATATGAGATTATTGGTGTTTTAGGGCACTTTAACTACAAGGTCATTACAGCCCCGTCCACTACATAGGTCTAGTGCAGAGATTGTACAGACACTACATTAATGCAACGATTATTGGGTATTAGCTGTATCCACCTTTTCCAAGAGACTACCTATGTTAGTACAGTTGGGTCTCGTTTTATGCGGTTTCTTTTTATGCGATTTCGAAGTTGTGCGGTTTGCATTCGATTAAAAAAAAAATTTGGCCAAATATGCATACAGTATGCTTGTTCAGGAAGTATAGTCAGTCTAAGGCCCATGACACTGATAAAATCCACCGACCATTGTATTAGCCAGTTGAAGAAGTCTTAGTCTGTCAGAAATTAGCATACACAATAGGGGGTTCCGCACTTGTACATGACACTTAACAATCATACCATTATTATAACACCCTTATCCCGACCGTGGCAGGGTCGGGTCTGCAGTTCCACTGAACATGCTCTAAAATTAACACTTATTTCGGAGGTGATTTGAACATTTTTAACCATGATGATATAGAAGAACTGCTGGTGGATGAGGTCTTAAATCAGTGGTTCTCAATCTTTTTGAAGTCAGGGAACTATAAACTGTGACATTTTCTAGCATGGAACACTTACAATTCAACATAAACTTTAAAGCAGGTTCTTGACTTTCCACACTTGGTACTTACATCATCATCATACTCTTATCCCGCCTGTGGCAGGGTCGGGTCTGCGGATTCTAGCCCTCCACTCTCGTCTAGTTCTTCCCCAGTTCCCCGTCCATCCCACACACTGTCCTGTTCCCACGTCAGCTTTGTTCTCCCCCTGTCCCTGGTGCCGCCGACCACCTGCATTCCTGGAATTAACCTGACGAGCTCCTCTTCCCCTCTTCGCATGACGTGTCCATACCACCTCAGCCCAATCTCCCTAATTTTTTCGGCGATGTCCACCACAGGTGCTCCACATATGCTCCTTCCGAATTCTATCAGCTTTCGACACGCCACACATGTGCCGCAGCATTCGCAGTTGGGCTACTCGCATTCAACTTGATTGGGACCCTCCTATCGCACAGAACTCCACTTGTCTGTCTCTCCATTTCAACCACCTCCCATTGATTCTGCGGGTCACATCAGAATCTATCTCTCCATTGCTTTGCAGCGTTGATCTTAAGTACATACCTCTTGCAACTTTGTCACCAGTTTGCCCCTCGAACGTACGTCAATACTACGTCAATACGTCAATACTGTCCTTCCCAATTGAAAGCTCAATACTCTGTCTTCATGTTTATCGTTAGCCCTCCCTTTTCTATTGCCCCTTTAATATCGTTTAGTCTCTTCTCAATCTGTTCTCTGCAGTCACCAAGTTTTCCTATATCGTCGGCAAATGGCAAGCACAAACCTTGGTGCACCTCAACTCTTACTGGAAAGCCCTAAGTATTCCCCCAAGGTGTCATTACCCTGGCTATGGAGCCATCATATATATCCTGGAGTATTCAAATAAACCGTTTTTCCAATACCTCCCAACTGCCTCCCAAATACCTTCCCCCTTTTTCACAATACCTCCCAACTGCCTTGGTACTTACTACCACTTTATATAACTATAAAACGAACAACTATGTCATTTGCGTTTGCTGATTACAATCCCACCCAAACATTATTTTAAATTGTATCGATTTTTTTCCAACACCTTATTTGTGCATTAAATGTTTTCACGGAACACGCTTTGAGAACCACTGTCTTAAATGACGATGATATTATTAAACTAACTTTAGGTGCAGGCTGGTGTCTTACCTCAAAGTGTCTTGATGTACCTTAAAGTGTCCCCGGACACATTGAGGTAATTTAACACATACCTCAATGTGTCCGCTTTCAAGTCAAAGTGTCTCTGCCGTTTTCCATTACCCTGTTAGGTTATTTTGATAGAAATTGTGGGTTGATTCACGTTACATTTGTGCTTTGCAGAAAAGAGACAAATTCGGGCATCTGTATTCGGACCTAGATGGGAGGACTTTGAGTTACTCAAAAATTGTCTCAAAGTGACCCTCCGGACACTTTCATGTGGACCCCAGACACTTTGACGTGTGACACCGGCATCCCCTCACAAACAACCAAGCCAATATCCCTGCGTGTTCCAGACGCCTGATTGGAGTGTCCCGAATCAGAGCATGTTTAGGGAACCTGCAGACCCGACCCTGCCACAAGTGGGATACGGGGATGATGATGATTGTGAAAACAAAAGTCTGCAGAGAGTGGGAAAAAAATATGTTTGTGAAAATGTACCGCCTATACCAAAGAAATCTATTGCATAGACAGTTATTTCTGATGATGAAAGTGATTAACAGTTTGCAGTTGGTGTATACCCTTACCAGATAGACAATTGAATTGAAATACAATTTTATTGAAGGTTTATATAAATGTTTTTCAGCTTTCGAAAGAAATTTATTAAGAAACCTATTTTCTTTAACATCAACAAACTTTTTTTATGCAGTTGTACATTAATTTTAATTCGTTATTTTGGAGTTATGAGAATTCTAAAAATTATGGAACATATCCCTAATTTTTCCATAGACTTATAATAGTCTCCTTTTATGCGATTTTCTGAGGAACGTATCCCCCGCATAAAAGGAGACCTGACTGTACTAGCTGGGGTTGCTTGCTTAACTACAGTGGTCAGACGTGAACTGGTGTTTCCAACGCAATAAGCTGCTCCCTCAATATGAGAAGGTGTCCTGGTGTAGATGGTAATGTGTGTGGCGGTGCCTACCATACATAGTATACGGTTTTGCTACTGACGAAAGTCAGAGATTTACTCTAGCAGAGTGGAAAGAAATGATGACATAAATAAAAATCGTGGTTTCATCTTTGCATTACCATGTCAATCTCTAGGCTTTGAAAATGATGAGTGTTAAATATAGTGAATATTACAAACTTATCATCCAAGCTCCAAAGCAAACAAAAAAATAACCACGCTATCAGACCTTTTTCTTCACCCTTTCCAGGCGCTTTGTTAGCTGACGCTTTTCATCTTCCATATTTTCAATATCATGCTTGATCTCTGATGTAGAAGCACTTAAACTTTTTAAATACTCTCTTTCTTTATGGCATTCCTTAAACTGCTCAATAAGCCCCAGGTACTGTCAGAAGTAAAACTAGAATTAATTCATCTGACTATATAGAAACTTAGTCATATGGTTCAAAGTAAATCCTCAACCCAAGAAATTTAAACATTATATATAAGTTTATCATACTTACGTGAGTATACATTTCACTAACTTCTATATCCATTAGAAACTCTTGTGGGACGTCTAATTTAACTAGAAACTTTGATAAATATGATCTTATTTTCAGTTCAGGAATTCGCTTTAGCAGCCACTCCAGTACTGAACATGTTACTAGTTTCTCTCCATCGAGGATATCCTTCTGAAATTTCTCTCTATTAAATGAGACAAAAACTAATGTTGCAATGCAGTTTGTCTTGGTCATGAGGTGATTTCCAGGACCTTGGTAAATATATTGGACGGGCTCAAACCCGTTGGGCAAACAATACTTTATCAAAAAATGTAATACAGAAAACTCAGTCGATCTAAGCAATTACAATGGATATAAACGCCAAATTTAGGAATAGTCTTTAATTAACGCCGACCTATAAGCCAGCTGATAAAAAGCAATTCATAAAAAATTTGGATTTTTCTGCTCCTGACTGTATGGGCTGTTATGCTTTTCTTTGACTTTAGGCGTATTCCTCGCATGTAAGTCTTTTATTCGACTTGAAAACGTCTTGATGGTATCTCAGGATTTTCTTGGTAATGGAGATATAGCATTGTTCACTTGGTTTTCGTTTGACATTAGTTTCTATGTCTGACTTTTTCATCTTTTTAAAACTAATCTTTGGGCCCTAATAGCTGGACCCGGCTTGGTGGGGCAATAGGTAGCGTTCTCGATTTACTACGTTAGTAGTTCCAGGTTCGATACTGGATCGAGATTTGTTGGCTTCCTTCGGGCGAAGGAGAGGCACACATCATAATGCAACGGGTAGATGGGGCAAAATTCAAGGCGTAGGAGCTCGCCTCCGGTGTCGGTGGAGTGCCCCAACGAGCAGTAGACCGACGGTAAATAAACATAGGGGTGTCAACCCTGATAGGCAGTCGTCTGAGGCAAAAGTTCGTCCAATAAATCGCCCTTGTGTCCATTCACGGGGACAAGATGGGTACCCGACCTTGCCATAGGCGGGAAGTGTTAGGGATTACTTGCTTTTGCACCATTGTCGTTCCAACGGGATCTACAATCTGCATATGATTAAATCTTGTGCAAGGACCAATAGGCATTAGTTAGACTAAGGACTAGTTTGGACCAGTTGGTAAAATCAAGCATCATCCTCATACACTTATCCCGGCTGTCGTAGGGTTGGGTCTGGGGGGGTCCACTGAATATGCTCTGACTAGAGGTACCCCGGAATCGGGAACCCGCAGGAATATTGGCTGGGTTGTCTGGGGGGGGGGATGGAAGACAAATTAATGTTTGTTGGTTATAATATTGCATGGTGTCTGACCTATTGCACAATAACAATAAGCAATCCAATGCACACACATGCTGTTTGTAAAATCAAGCATATATCACGAAATTATTTCTGGTAGTTAATGTCCATATGTGCTACCACTAACCCTTTACCCACCCTTGGCAGCATCGGTTACCCATTTCTGTCCAATTGGGTAGCGTGGTAATCAAGGGCGGATCCAGAGGCTGGCTGAGGGGGGGGGGGGGGTTATGGTTCGGGGAGGGGGGGGGAGATTATGTTTCTGAAGCAAATTGTAAGTTTCCGCCAGGCCGGAATTCCCAAAGTCCCGAAGGCCGGGCCAGGGGGGGGGGGTGATCACGTGGATCCGCCACTGGTGGTGATTAATTCTGCAATCCGTATGCTAATACTGTATATCATCAGTATATTTTTCGCTTTCACCTGTTTTTGTCCTCCATAGCGCCGTGGGTGTAGCGGGTTCTTTTCTGTGTAGAGGTGAAATTGTACACACTCACTGCACGGAGCCACAGCTTAACTTCGCAAGCAATGGCCGGCGCGATGGGAGGCTATCTTTTACCCCCAAAAAGTCAAACCATGTTGATACAGTATCGAACGTAGACCACAGAAGCAGTAGTCAGCACATAATCTCTGTACCACTATGGTGGGTCAGGCAAAGTTCAACATTTTAAAAAAAAATCCACGTATTTACAAACCATTAGTCAGGAAGAGTTTAGAAGGATACTGGGTATTGAGAAACAACAAATAATTAAACATGCAATGTTTGCAATTTGAAGATACATGCTCGCCAAAGAGACTGATGTCCGTTACTTTGGGTTTAATAAATGAATGAGATAGAGAGGCACTGTTATGGGAAAGTGTTCAACTAAAAATTGCTGTGAGATCTAATTCAGTTTTGGATTCTGTATTTTTGACATGAGTGAAGGGATTTTGAATAAAAAGATAACTATTGATATTATAGGTCATAAAGCAACGTACAGATTGTCACGAGGAATGGAATAGTTGAAAATGGAAAGAGAACTTAAGATGTATGATAACGCTGCACCATGGTCCTCAACATCCACCTTTTTCTGAAATGAATAAATAAACCACTTTTATTTCCATATACAGTTAAGTCCTCAACTTACGCGATTGTTTTTAAAACAAAAGTTAAATTTCAGGCTAGGCGCACACTGTATTGTCAAGACTGTCTGACGACAGTGTATGTCAGTGGCGTAGCCAGGAATAAGCTTCGGGGGATGTGTTACGTCAATAAACTTAGTACCCCCTCCCTGGGGACAAACTTTTTTTTCCCCCATCATTCAAAAGAGTTTCCCGGAAATTTCGGGAGGTGTTTTAACACACAGAACACTCCCCTTGGCTATGCCGGTGGTCTCTGTACTATGTACGTAGTCGTTAATCAGTTTTCTCTATTAGATCCCTTGCTACCTATTGGTTTTCAATGCCTGAGCAGAGCACACGGACTGCCGTCAGACATTCTTGACTATAGTGTGCGCCTAGCCTTAGGTGTGACAGTGTGGTGGTGGGGTAACTCAATTGTGCGCTTGCATGTGCCCAAACTCCACTTCCTTCTTTAGTATTAAAATTCTTTCTTGGTAGTCGTTTGTGCAGTATTTTTGTATCATGTTTATTACAAAACTAAAATCCCAAGTCATGTCGAAAACACGTACAGTAAATGTGATTCGCGAATTAATGATTAAAAAAAAAGACTTGTCATTTCTAAGGAGACCATCATCATCATACCCTTATCCCACCTGCTGCAGGGTCGGGTCTGCGGGTTGTAGCCCTCCACTCTCACCTATCTCCCACCAGGTCCCCGCCCATCCCACACACCACCACATCCTTATGCACAACGTTCCTCCTGTCCCGGGTGCTTCCAACCACCTGCATGCGTGAAAAGAACCTAATGAGCTCCTCCTCCTCTCTTCTCATTACGTGTCCATACCACCTCAATCTATTCTCCCTCAATTTTTCGCGATGTCCACCGACTCCCAGGCTATATCTAATATACGCATTCCTAATTGTATAGCTCTCGACACGCCACTCATAGAATGCAAGTAGCCGAAATGCATTCTATTGACGTGGCTCTTTCTCACTGCCCAACACTCTGATCCGTATAGCATAGCTGGCCTAACCACTGCCTTGTAGAACTTCCCTTTCAGGTTCATTGGGTTCCTCCTACTGCACAGGACTAAAGACAATTAACACTAGACCAATACATGAAGTAGTTCATCCATAAATACGGTGTGTATGCAGATACACAACATTTTTTGTCAAAAATGCTAAATTTAGTGCTGTCCTCGACTTACGCGATTTTTTGACATCCGCAAAAACCTTCAGAACCAATTAATCACGTAATTCGAGGACATACTGTACAAAGTATGATTGACGTATGAAGATAAAATCCCATTACAACCTACAATAGTAAGCAATTATCCCCGTCGGCAAATAGCCAATTTAATGCTTCAACCCCTATGCTTATTTATCATTCGTTTATCATTTTTATTGGGACATTTTTCTTCCACCGACGCCAGGGGGCCAGTTACTACAAGTAATAAGCAGCACAATAAGCCTGCAATAAGCTGCACACTGCAGGTACAAAGGGTTCTGTTATCTGTGTCCTTCCCATCTGACTAAAGGCACACTGTGGGCTGCTCTCATGTGCTCCAAAGAAGCCAAACCACCTCAACACTGTATCGAACCTCGAACCACTTATGAAGTAGATCAGCACTACACCTCCACGCAATGCCATTTCAGGTGGCTCATGGACAAAGTTTAGTAAAGTCAAGCTTTGGTACTTTACATTGGGATTATCACTGCAGGAAGGCTGCAAATGATAAGAGAGACAAACGAGCGTTCTACCCTGCCAATCACCCACAAGAAGAATAATACATCCTGCTAAAAAGCAGAAAACTTATTACAGTACAGTAGTACCTCTACCAGTTCCGGATTTACCACTAGGCTAAGTAGGCAGAAGCCTAGGGCCTCAACATTAGTGGTCTTCAAAACTTAAGGAAAGGGCCTCAAAATTAAAATAGCCTAGGGCCTACAGACGAATTTAAGGCCCAGTACACCCATCCGATTTTTACAGGTGCCGGTGCAGCAGGGACACCGCAGCAATTCAATGCACACATGCGGTGAAATGTCACCAGTACACATTTGGCAGCTGCCCAGAAGCGTGCCCTTTTAGCCTACCACATCGCAAAACTAGGGATTTTGCAATTTCTCGTGGCGTGGGCGTTCCCGGAGTAAACACGGGAAGGGAACAATCATCTCGTCTCATGATGGTCCTTCTGTTTCAAAATTTTACATTTCGTACATGTACAGTACTATGACCAGTGCCAGATTGACCAATAGGCTAAGTAGCTGAAGCCTAGGGCCTCAACACTTAGTGGGCTTCAAAACTTAAGAAAAAGGTCTCATAGGGCTTGAAAAGGGCCTCAAAATTGAAATAGCCTAGGGCATCTCAATATCTAACTCAGGCACTAACTACGATCATACTTATGGGGAATATCCACTTCTCTAACACCACGCTCATGGTTTTTAATGATCTCATACTTCTGATCTACGGAGATCATGTGCTTCTTCTTTTAAATGCTGTCTTTGGCACACATTTTCTTAGGCCCAATGATTAAATAATACAGGCTGTATGTAATGCACAGCACAAAACTTGACAAAATTGGCGAGTGTTGCGAGCATTTTAATGATGACACAAGCTCGTATGTAGGAACAACTTCTCCCAAAATTTTTGCTCTTATCGAGATTTACTCGTATGCAGGTACACTCATATGTAGAGGTACTGCTGTATTTCCATTCAGAGAAGGAACAAAGATTATTTTTACTGAAGTAAATCACAAGGGTGTGTTTATTATTAGTATGTTACGCCAACGGGCAAGGGAGTCGGGGAGCGGGAAATTGCGTTGGACACACCAGTTAGTAGTACCAAGGCCTCCTAGATAACAAGGCCTTTGCAGTGTGACGTCACTGGCTAGTGACGTCACACAAAGTAGTGCTAGCACACTATGTGAACGACCATATTGTGTGCATTTCAAGCGTCTTTTTTAAATTGATATTTGAGTTGAATTTTTAACTCAAACCATTTTCCAATGTAAATCATAATATTTGGATTGTGCCATGTAATTGTGTTGTGCCTGGATGCCAGGGAAACTACAGAAGTGGACCTAAAGTTAATATCTTCAGTTTTTCAAAACCCCAAAATGGATTATAGCTAGTAACAGAAAGGCTTCCAGATTGACCAAGCATTGAATGGTAAGCAGATTTAATATTGAACCCATAGGCTTATATAAATTAGATACACTATGTTTATACTAATGTTTTACACAAAGCATATCATTCCAACTAAGAATATGGCAGCCAAGATGTTGCATATATATTTTAAGAAAGGAATAATCATAGGGGGTAGAAAAGTTAAGTATACATGTTATGTTAGGTATGTTGGGTTATATATGTTAGATTAGGTTAGTTATGTTAGGTGAGCTGTGTTAGGCATATATATGTTAGGTTAGGTTAGTGATGTTAGGTATACATGTTAGGTTAGATATGTTCTGTATACTTGTATGCCTAACATCTATACATATGCTCCTAACCCTTTTCCTACCTATGGTAGAGTTGGGTACCCATCTTGTCCTTCTGAATATTCTCCCTCCATGGTGAATGTCTTTTGAGCACCCAGGGGTGGATCCAGGGGCAGATCAAGGGGGTAGCCCTTCAAAAAATGGGTCTCCCAAATACTTTTAAATATTCAGAATCCCTTTGAATACATACCATGACTCCATATATTATATACGTCCTCTACTGCCCTTTAGACAATGTCCTATCTTCAGTGGTTTAGCCAACTGTAGATTGGACTGGCAGTGTAGAAATGGGAATAGGAAATTAAAAAATGTCTCATCAGTTGCAAAGTTGAATCATGCATCAATTGAAACATGTACCCCATTGAAGCACTGAGGGAGAAACAATTGCAGCATTGCTCCCCCTCTGGATCCACCCCTGCTGGGCCCTAATAACCACTGATGTCAATGGGCCCTAAAACCCTAACAAGCAACAACAACAAGCTCCTTTTATGACTTTTCATGTGAAATTAATTTTAAAAATTTTCTAATAAGTATGCTATTGAAGCACTACAATCCACACATAAGCAAATCCTCCCTATGGTTTAGACACTTGCACAGCTATTCAAAAAATCAAAATTATAATATTGAGAGGAAGACGTCTACAAGAGGTTAAAATTGAAAATTAAGCATTAAAGTATGCGTTTTAAATGCATGTTTCTTACAAAAATTTAAAAATAAATTAATATTTTCATGCTGTCTATTCAGTCAAACCAATATTTACATGTGCATTTAAAATCTATTTTATATTTTATGAATAAATATCTCATTGCTTTGTAATGGCAAGCGTCAGCATTCATCATTATTTTCAGTAGGTCTTAGCACTACTTAGGATGACGTCATGAATCAGTGAGAAGGCCTTCTGTTTAGGAGGTCTTGGTAGTACTGACATGGTGACCACTTGAGAAAACTGGGTAGCGCTAATACACGAAAATCTTCGCCCTAAAACACCAACGAACAAATTGGGGAGTTGGCCAAGTGGCCATAACAGGTCATACCCTGTGGGGACTGTTCGCAGATGAGGGGAAGATAGGAGTGGGCGATGTAGGAGAGAGGAAATTAGTAGCACCTAATGTTCCCAACCAACCACCCATGTCAATACTAACTTGGGTTGCGTTGCTTGACGTCAGTGATCTGACGAGAACTGGTGTGTCCAACGCAATTCTGCCGCTCTATCTATTGTGCAATGCATTTCGCCATGGGAAAGAACTGTACTGTGTGTAGTGATTTGTACTCATTGATTCCCTTTTGTAAAATAATTTTAGTTGCGTGTGGGTGAGAAGAGAGAGAGCATATTGGCGTTAGCTAAACTTCTGCACACAGGCACCAGACACCACTGGTGCGCCTCTGATTGCAACGTTTATTTAATGCAGGAATTCGAAGTATGGATATCATGTTAGTTAAAAATTGGTGACGATGTAACTCATCATAGGAACCAAACATTATTCTTAACAAGAATCAAACGTAGCAGTGCAAAACGTGGAAAGGTTTACCTCAGAATAATCAATTTCATAAAGGACATCAAGCAAAATATTAAATAACGTCTTTCCATCTAAAGCATCAAACGTGATTGCAGTATACTTCTTATTAAATGGTGGCTTGTTAAGTTCTTCAGTTATGAATTTCAAATTGTCGCCCATTCTAAGCCTTTCTGTGAGTCACCTGCAAAAAAAAAAAAAAAAACAAAGAAGTATACCATAAATGAACAACACTTTCTCATAGCAACAAATTCCACTTTAAGTTAATGGTAGGGACCAAAAAGTTAATAAATGGCTTACGATCGGGGAGTTTTGGTGTTAAACAGTTTTAGTGGCATAATGAATGCAAAATACGTCATAATATATTTCAGAGAGAATTACAGTAGTCCCGCTTATCCGACGTTCCATATTACCCGACACAGTCTTGGCACAGTCTTCTTTTTGCGCTATTGGCATGATGCATTACTGCCAGAAAGAGATACCAATGTGGAAAAAAACAGCGCGATAACAAATTGCTTCAAACGTTAAACATGCAGGCATGTATAACTAAATGTTATGAACAATAAATCCTTGTTTTGCTATCATTTTTAATTTATCAATTTATGTAATAACAATTACGAGGGCAATTTTTTTCAAGGTCCGATTGGTTGCAACATGAAAACCACAGTGAAAATCCAAACTGTTTGATTTGGAACATTTAGGGACACATTCCAGCTATTTCTCTACATAGGCACCTTTCTGACAGACTATTTTTTAGCCTGTTACGAGCTTTTCTATACCCTCGTCATAGAAGGTAGCAGCCTGTCCTTTCAGCCAATTCTGTATGAGTATATATAGTGGTCTGCAGATCGTTGTCTGAGTCAGACTACAGTCAGCTCTCTTTTTATGTGGGGTATGCATTCCTCAGAAAATCGAATAAAAAGAATTCGCATAAAATGAGACTATAAGTCTATGGAAAAATGAGGATACGTTCCATAATTTTTAAAATTCCCATAACTGCGAAATAACGAATTAAAATGAATGTATATACAACTGCATAAAAAAGTCAAAGAGGCTTCTTCTGGCTCCGTCACTGCCTCTAGCCCACGTTTGGGCTCTGCAATAGTGAAAATACCAGCCTCTTTTGAGACCACAGATGCCTCTCATCAAACAGAGGCATCTGCCTTGAACAGCCCCCTCCCTGGCTCGGCCCAGCCGGCCCCCTCCACAGAGGTGGTGGTGGGTGAGACAGGAGGGAAGAAACTGGGGACCCCCCTGCTCCTGCAGTGGGGCGCATGTACTTGGTTCGTCCACCCAGGCTCTCTGGCCAATGGCAGAAAGTACTGGGTGGCAGCATGGCCCAACTGGGTCATGATGGGGATTCCTCCTTTGAGATGGAGGAAGAACAAATTGTAGGGACCCCTCCCTTTTCTGCTGTGGGACGGAGAAAGGGAGGAATAGAAATAAACCTCCAAAGCACACCTGATGGTGAATCTCGTTCAATGGAACTGACGAGGATTTTCCCACATGAGATCACAATGTTGATCTCACGGCACACCCCCATCTGCATTTCCCTCCAGGAGATGCTCCGCCATAGTGATACTCCGCTTTTGTTATGGGGCTACTCCATGTATGCAAACACCCGGCAGCAGGGAAGCCACCATGTGGGAGGGGTGGCTATCGTTATCTGGAATGCATGCATGCATGCCTCTCGAAGCAGTGGCAGTCTCACTGCAAATGGATGTGCTCACCACTCTATGTCCCCTCTACATGCCTCCTGGAATTGATATCCCCTGGACAGACCTCAACTCCCTCACTGCCCAGCTTCCCAGACCCTTTCTGATTATGGGCGATTTCAATACCCATAATCCCCAAAGGGGCTCAGACAGCCACAATCTTAGAGGGCTCCTTGTGGAGCAATGGGTGTCACACAATGGTCACATTGTCCTGAACACAGGTGCCCCCACACACGTGATGACTGCCACTGGTGGTCTTTCCTGTATAGACCTCTCCGTCTGCTCTCCTGAGTTGACACCAGGGCTGCAATGGGAGGTTCTGTCTTACCCTTGTGGAAGTGACCACTTCTTCATCTGGATTAGCAGTGGAAGTGGGGCATTGCCCCAACAACCACCACGGTGGTGTCTGCGTTGGGCAGACTGGGAGGAGTTTGCCCTTCGAATGCACTTCAATCCTCCATTATGGCACTGAGCATTTTATGCATATCCGACATTACACTCGTCCCAATTTCGTTGCATAAGAGGGACTCTACTGTACATCAAAAAAAAAAAAAAAAAAATATCCACCCCACATAATATGTAAGGTAAGCTCACTGGCGTCACTATGGGGGATTCGGGCTGAACTGCATGACATCAATCACATCATGACAAATGGGGTGACACCAAAACAAATGAGGGAAACCACACAGTAGAGAGAGTGGCCACTCATGTCCAGTTTAATGGGTTTAATGACATGTGCAGTGCTAGATTCAGATTATGAGAGGCCCTAGGCTATTTCAATTTTGAGGCCCTTTTGTGGCCATTTTCTTAAATTTTGAAGCCTGCTAAATGTTGAGGCCATAGTATTCAGGCTTATTAGCTTATTGGTAAATCTGGCACCTTGAAGAAGCAAAATCCTCTTGTGAAACGTTGGTTCCTTTCCACACAAAAAGATACTGTATTATCTTGAGTATAATATGCACCCCAACTTTCAAGATTTAAGTTAATTTAAAAATCTTAATTCCTATGTATAATATGCAGGTTAAGTTTGCCAGTTGGCTTAGCATTGTTGTTAACATACATGAAGTCCTAAAACAATTTCTAATGAACTTCTGGTCCTTTACGTGTGCTTAGTGTCCTTCTGAAAATGGCTGAAAATTCTATTCCTATGTATAATACGCACCCAGACTTTGCACCCATTTTTTTTGGGAAAAACACTGCGTATTTTACACGAAATAATACGGTAAGTATACTCATGGCCTCTAAAAATACCAGGTGAATTGTAACCTAAAAAGAAACCAGCCATTTTCTCGCTCTCCATTTGCAGTTGTGAAATATTATTAACTGACTGTTCTACAGAGGTGTGAAGTGAAAATTATTAGAATAAAAAAAATTTTTAAAAAATCTTCCTGCTTTTAAGTAAAAATGATTATAAATCTTAACTTTTGTCTGTTTATATGTTGTTATTTCGATTTAATTTTATACTGTTGTCTCACAACGTAATCATTGCTTAGCAACATTGCCAGTGGCAACACTGTTGAGTCAGAAATCTATATTGAATATTCTTCAAAAAAGTGTTTTTATTCTAATAATATTCACACCTCTGTATTACCACCATTAACAACGTTCTTGTAAATTTTTACTCTTCCGGAATCATTTTCCACGATTTGGTAACTTTGCCCAAAAGTTTGCCAAAATGTGTCAAATTTGTCAGATTTTGCAACATATTTGAATCATTGCAATTATGCACTGTAAAGATTTTCTTATATCTGATACTATATTATGTTAGACCATCCATCAGACTCCTTATCTGTCGACTTTCACCACTCTGCACTTTACACTTGGGTGTAAAGTATGTGTCAAAGTGGGGCCTAAAAAAACCAGTTGGGTTCTACAAAAAAAAACAGCATCATTTTTTTGCACAGTGGTACTATATTGAAGTCCTTTTTGTCCCCCCACATGATTATGAAGTGAGTTTCCCCATCTCACTACTAGACTTCCCACTTTTGTGACTCCCCCCCCCCAAAAAAAAACCCAATGGAACTAAAGAAAAACAATGTACGTTTTGCATGCCTAAATCATTCTTTTTGTGTAACTGTGCTCATAATTGGTTCATGACACAAATTCTACATATAATAAAAACTGTTTTTAGGAAATTTGCCAACTTAATAGGGAGGTTTTGCACTACATAATTTGCCACCCTGCACTGGGTTTGCTTGACAAATCACGTGCTCTTAGGCTACGCGTGCACTCGAGATTTCTTGTAACTGCAACTGAAAAATCGCAGTCGCAAAGATTTCATGTGATGCGTGCACTGCGACCAACAAATCACTTATTTAATTCCTTTTTCCAATGGGTTTCATTGAAACCACATGTGTGGTTGCTCTCTTGCTACTGGGTTCACCCTCTTTCCCCCCTCAGATTAATGGACAGTCATCATCATCATCATCTCACGGGGTCAATGAGTTCTAATCCTATACTCCCACCTATTCCCCACCAAGTCCCCCCACCTGGCACGCCTCCATGTCCCTTTGCACCCCCTGCTCCCACGTCCGCTTTGGTCTTCCTCTACCTCTAGTGTCCCAAACCACCTGCAGTCCTACAATGGACCTAATATGGCCCTCCTCTCTCCTACTCATTACATGCCCATACCACCTCAACCAGTTCCCTCTCATCTTCTCCGCAATGTCTCCCACCCCAAGCTTCTTCTAACGTAATCGTTTCTAATTTTGTGAGGTCGTGACACCCCAATCATGTATCACAGCATTCGCATCTCGGCCAGTTGCATTTGTCATTCATCGTTCTTCCTAACTGCCCAACATTCTGAGCCATACAGCATAGCAGGCATAAAGACGGTTTTCTAAACCTTACCCTTCAACCTTATTGGGACCAGGCGGTCACACAGCACCCCCCTTGCTTGCCTCCATTTCAGCAATCCTGGATTAATTCTATGGGTCACATCAAATTGCACCATTGCACAGCTGGAATCCCCTCTCCCATACAGATCATCTCACCCTCCTTCACCTGGCCACTAAAATTAAAGCTAGGTACTCAGTCTTCTTCATGTTCACCTTAAGACCCCCTCTTTCCTCTGCTGTCTTAATGTCTTGTAGGCCCTTTTATGCATCCTCTTTGGACTCCTCCAACCTTCCTACATCTTCAGCAAATACCAGGCACTGAGGAGCCCATTCCCCTACTCCCGTCGGTAGCAACGCAAGCCCAGTCATGTTGCTGCTTTGGTATTTGGCCAGGGTAATGACCCTCCTAGCTGTTGTCTTGACCTGCCTACATTGTATTTTAGATTCCTTGTATCCAATCTCCATCCATCTATGGAAAACAGCTTTATTGCTTGATGGCTGCTTCTACCTTATCATTCTACCACCATGTCTGCCTGCCATGGAATTACCTCCTACTCTAGCCTGGCCTAAATTGCCTCCGTTTTGTTGGGCAATTTCCAACACCTGTTGACTTTCTCTGCCTTCCAAGAATGTGCCTTGTGCCTTGACTGTGACATCCATGGTGGCAACTGGAATGTGATCAGGTGCTTGTCCTTCTTCCTAAACCATGCTTGTCCTTCCTAAACCTCTCCTATCGTAAACCTTCCTAAATCATGCTTGTCCTTCCTAAACCTCTCCTATCGTAAACCTTCCTAAACC
>JAAFCE010006668.1:3783274-3866702 GCA_013389805.1 Trigoniulus corallinus
AATAGTGTAAGTATTTGTAAGGTTTGCAATTAAGGGTTAAATACGTAAAGGTTGTATAATGCATAATTTTCAAAACATGACTGTTGTTTGCAGGCCGCAATAATTGCTCATAAAAAGGAATCTAATGCTGAAGCTGTTAATGAACTACGAAATAAACTTCGAAATGTGGAAAAAATGGCGATGGAGAAGAAGAGGCAAATTGAAGAATTGGGTGGCATTGAAATTCTTAAGGGCGATGAGGTAGTTAGTATTTTTATTGTTAAGCCCGCCACACACGATCAGTTTGGTGTGTCAGTTCGGTGTGTACACATCCATGTGTTGAATTTGGTGTGAAGGAATGAATTGCCCACACACGATCAGTTTGTTGTGTCACGTACTTATGTTCCTTTTCGTGAAACGTCATGTGACGTCAATTGATTGTCCGCATCAACCATAATTCTACCGTTACCATGGTGCAATTTTTTTAAAGATGATGTTTATCCGTGTTTGGGCATGCGCAGAACAAAAAAGTGAACAATTGATGTGAGCAACCCCACACACGCTCAATTCGGGGTGACGTCACTCTGAAGTGACACACCGATGTGATAAAATTTCTTCACACCGTCAGTTAAAATTTTTGGTGTGAGCAAAAACTTTTTTTGCACACACACGTCAGTTTGGTGTGTGCACACCGAATTGACACGCCAAAATGATCGTGTGTGGCGGCCGTTAGTGTTCTATATAAACTGCACCACTTAATATGAAATCCTTGAAATGCAGTTCAAGAATTATGTCAACATGCTTCGTGGAAAAAGCACAATCTATAAAATGAATCGTCAAAAGCAGACTGACTTGCAAGCAGAAATGGGAGTGCTTAGTAGAACAGAGGAAATATTAAAACAGAAATATGAGGATGTAGAAAAGGCTTTGGTAAGAGGTCATTTTTCTTTTAAATTTTATCATATAGATTGTAAATTACTAATATTTTGGTATTGCAGTCCGATCTGGAAGCAGAAAGTGGAATAACAGGTTTTAGAAAAGTTCAAGAAAATTTAGAAACCGTGTCTTCAACGAAGAGTGAAGTTGATGAAGAGAAAGCAAATACTCTTACTGCCATTTCGTCTATTGTCATGAAACTGAATAAAGCAATTCAGAACAAGAAAGCTACATTAGCTCCCATTGTAAAAGAGCTACAGCCAGTGCGACAGAACTATCATGTAAGTTATATACATTCTAACTCTAACGCAATACACTGCAAGCAGCTCTGATAGGCCAAATTGGCAGTGGAGAAAATAACTCTCATTCCTAATTTCTAGCCCATTAAAAACCCCTAGGAGTCTAAAGCATCGCATCTATTCCGCCATATATTGCCTACCTTTGTTGCATATCCATATATTGCCTACCATATATTATCCTCACCAAGAGCATTCTATTGTCAAATGACCCTTGGAGAAAAAGACCAATAATGCAATTCTGTCCATACCCTGATCTCCGTCAGTTTGAAAGGATGACCATTTTCCCCCTATACTGTGCAAGGGACAAGTTGCCAACATGGAGAACCCTGGTACCTTATTTTCAATAGTCTGTTAAAAGTTTAATGATGTCAGATACCTGCTTCTGACGTAGTGAGTCCCACCCTAATTCTCTGATCATGTCTGAGACACTCAGCCTATGAGAAAATCAATGTAGCACAATTCGTGCTGCCCTCCTTTGGATCACTTCAATTTCTCAAAATTAGCCCTGTCTAAAGAGAAACCAAATCGGACTACAGTACTCCACAATTGGCCATACCCCTGAAAAATAGGCTATTTCTTTTAATTCCTTATTTTGCTGCCCCCAGCACTCTTCTAACTGAATGGAGGCACGCCCAGCCTTCCCAATCAATTTGTTAGTGTCATCCGTTCAGGTGCCCTGAGTACTTAGAATAATTCCAAGGTGCTTATGGGCCTCAACCCTATTAACCCTCACACCTCCTATTCAGTAAGTGAAGTCAACTTGCAACTTGCACGGTGTCCACCACCTCCAAACTCTGATCCACACAGCACACCTGACATAACCACTACCTTGTAGAATTTCCCCTGCAACTTTAATGGGACCCTCCGATCACAAAGGACTCCACTTGCCTGTCTCCATTCCATCCACACTGCATTGATCCTATGGGACACATCTGTAACACTACCCCCGTGTGTGCCCGGGGCCGAATAGGGACACTATCCCATGCATATCATAAAAGGCGACTAAAAGGGGTGACTTTCTTTCGCCCATTGTCTCGGCATTGTCCTAGTCATGGGCTGACACCTTTCGGTCAATGTAGGCTCCTGCAAGAGGTGATCGTCAAAACCTCTCTGCGTGGATACCCGAGCCCCTAGGAAAGGCGGATCCTTGTGGTTGAGGAAGCGCATCTCTTGTGACGTCTCTGAGCTGCCCCATATTGTCGGGATGGGGTTCAGTCAAACCAACACAAACGACTCCTGATTATCCTCCCTGGTTCCTCTTCATTACTGGGGCGGAAGGTTCACCGTTGGGAAACTCTTCACCATTCGTGATTGCCAAAGCCATCAAGGGCATTGCCGGTGACGTGACATCCGTCAAGAAGCTGCGGAATGGCTCCTTGTTGGTGAAGGCTGAGCCACTCACCAGACTGCAGCACTTTTCAGAATGCCGAAGCTTGGCGACTTCCGACTTTGGACACCTTGGTGCTGATCTTTGGTAGGCCCTTCATACCCGATCACAACGTGGTTGGCTGTCTCCGCTTACATGGCCGCTTCTTTATCCCAAGTCCGCTGCATGGCTTTAAGTGCAAGCGATATGACCATGGCCATAATTCCTGTTCTGACAAAGCCATATGTGGCTCTTCTGGGCAGGACAATCACTCCCCTGAAACCACTCCACTTGCGTTCTTTCATGTTTACTGTAGATCTCACCATCTGCTCCCGTGGGTTGGCACAAGTTGTGCAGTGGGAGGTTCTATATGATCTGTTTGGAGGTGAGCACTTCCCCATTAGGTTCAGTGATGGCGAAGGGGTGCTCCCGAGTGCTCTCCATGTCTGTGCTGGGCAAACTGGGAGGAGTTCGCCAGGCTTATCTCATCTCATCCTCTACGTGATTTTGATGAGGTTGATGACTTCATGAGTCACTCCACTGATGTGGTGATGAGGCGGCCCTTGCATCCGTCCCCCAAATCTTGTGTAATCCCTCACCCAGAGAGGTACCGTGGTGAATGGAGGACTGTCAGAGTGCGATTACCTAATGCGAGACATTGCTAATTATGTAATAATAAATTTTTTCTTTGCTTACCAGAAACTTGACTCAACCACCTGAAATACACAAAATATTAACTGCCATGCTCACAGTTTCAGAAGAATTTTTTATATTATAGTAGGATGGTAGCCAGGACTTTTATCCGCTACCTATTTTCACAATTCAGTGGTACAATCTGTCATTTTGTTAAATGAATTTTTTATGAATCACCTATGTAACAACTAGCCCTATCTCTCCTACATGCCATGGTGGTGAGAAAACTCATGATTTCTTAGGTCACAAGGGATCTCACAACAAATGATTTATCGCCTTGTGTAATATTGTGATTTTTCCAGATAACGTTTGCTAATTTCAAGAGTATGTCAAAAGTTGAAGATTGCAGAAAAATTCACATCACTCACTTGAACCCACATTTACAAGATATGTCTCGCTGAAGGTAGTGTGGGACTCGCAACGTCAGAGGCGGGTATCTGAAAGCATTAACCTTTTTAACAGACTGTTCAAAATAGGGTACGAGGGTCCTCCAGTTGGCAGCTTATCCCTTGCAGAATATTGGGGAGAAATGATCATCCATTCAAAGTGAAGGTGATCAGGACACGAACAGACTCATATTACTAGCAGGTAGACAATATCGACACCTTCCTGGTAAAGCATCGTAAGCGCCATTTCGTATATTTTACAGGAAATGAGAAAACGTTCTGATTTCCTCATTTATTCTTTTGCTTACGATATTTTTAGAGATTAAAAAATAAAATAACTATTTAACGTAGGGTAAAACCGATTACAGTATTAATAAAGTCATAATGTTTAGAATTTGATTAAATTAAAAAAGTGGAAATCTAAAAAAATGTCGCTTACAATGTTTTACCAGGAAGGTGTCGATATATGGCAGAATAGATTCAGGTTCCTTGTGGTTTTTAATAAGTTTGCAATTGCGAATGAAAGTCATTCTCTCCACTGCCAATTTGGCCTATCAGGGCTGCTTGCAGTGTATTCATTTAGAATTATGTTATATTAATTTTCCACAAACTTCAAATAGGCGTTTTGTTACATTTGAATTATAGGCATTTTTGCCAACCTGATTTAATGTCTTCATAGGCAAGGTATTACTTCAGCAGGAAAAGGATTACAAATGCTTATAACTTATGAGTTATAGTTGTATTGCAGTGACTGCATTTTATTCAACTAGTGATTTATATGGATCTAAATTAATGATGTCATTCTTTTATAGGATGTAAATCTGGAATATGAACAAAAGAAATGTACTTATAACACTGTTGCTGCAGGATTGGAAGTTGCATCAAAGAAATTAGAGAAGGTAATTTTCCTGCTAGTAGTGTAACAACAATGCACACTGTCGCAAGTTGGTGTAGGAAATACTGTAAGCCTATGTCTAAAGTAATAAGTTGGCTTACTTGCGCATTATATAGGGACCACATAAGAATAGTTTGCCAGTTTAAACATTGCAATCTGGGAGGAACCAACAATAATGAAAAGATTAGGATCAGAAAAAGTTAAAGAATTCAGGTTAGGGCAGTGGCGCCAGAACATGGAGGGAAAGGTAGTAAAGAAAACGCTGAGTGTGTATGGGAACAAATTTAAGATAGAGAGGAAAGTAATTTATGATAATACGTGAGAGAGTTCACTTCTGTTTTGAGCAAGAACTGGGCCACTGGACACAAAACAGGATGGCAAAGATCTCAGGCAGAGGGGGAGGTCTGTGGATTGTGTGGTGATTGAGTGGAGGATGTCATACAGGTGGTACGGGCTTGTCCAATTCTGGGAAACTGCAGAAGCGTTGGGGAACCCCCCCCTTCCCCCCACGTTGGAAGAGGTCCCGGGAGTGGTGTGGTGCCACTAAAATGGGTACAAAATGCAAAGATGCTGCTGGGGTGCTGAGGGAGATCTAGACATATGGGTGTAGCATGAAAAATCCCACTAGCAAGGTATCCGTCACAAAGTATTTGCATATTCATATTCTTATTCATGCATTATTAGACCCAATTGTATAAATAGTATCAACGTGCCTTGGTGGCGCAGGAGTTGGGTACTTGATTACTACGTCAGTGGTTCTAGGCTTGATACTGGATTGACGTGGGTTGGCTTATTTGGGAGAAAGGAGAGATGACCCGAGTGCACTTCCCATGGATTGGAAAGCAAGGCAGTGTTCCAGATGGAATGTGTGATGTCTCTTTCATTTCAAACAACCTGTTTTATGATGTGGCTCTTTTGTATCTTTAATACAGGTTTTTGCCATTCTTGGGAATTTCCCTAATTATTATTATTATTTGCATACTGAATGTGCATTTACAAAAGAGAAGATAATAGTAGACCTATCACTCTAAAGCACATAAGGCAAATAGAAAATTCAGTCAATCACTCAGTTACCTGATTCTTTACCACATCTCTCCATCTTCCTCTCTATCTCTCTCCATTCCTCACCGCCTGCTCACCTCCCTCTCCTTTGTTTTGTTAGTGTCTTAGGGCCCTTCAACTGCAAGGCCATTAGAGCCACCGTCCACTGCATAGTTCTAATGCAGAGACTGCACAGACGCTACGCTACGCTAACGCGATGATTTTTGGGTATTAGTAGTACCCAGTTTTCTCAAGGAGCCACCCATGTTAATACTAGCTGGGGTTGCGTCATTTAACTTCAGTGATCAGACGAGAACTGGTGAGTCCAACGCAATAAGCTGCACTCATAAGTATACTGACGAAGTATCCTTCCTGCATATCCATTACGTCACTGGTTAACGTGTGTCAGTGTGTACAGTATGTACGTTTAAAAATGCCAAGTGTACACTGCTTTTTAATCTAAGTGAAGCAAACTGACTCTAAATAAGTGAAAAAGTTTTCATAAATGGCTCCCAGTTATTGAAGGTCTGTCCATCCCTGTTACATCATCATCATCATTCCCATATCCCGCCTGCGGCAGGGTCGGGTCTGCAGGTTCTAGCCCTCCACTCCCGCCTATCTTCCACGAGGTCCCCGTTCACCCCACGCACTGCCATATCCTTACGGACAACCTGCTCCCACGTCCGCCCCGGGTGCGTCCGATCACTTGCATTCCTGAAATGGGCCTAACGAGCTCCTCCTCCCCTCTTCTCATTACATGTCCATACCACCTCAACCTATTCTCCATCATTTTCTCGGCGATGTCCACCACCCCCCACCCCCAGGCTAGCTCACAATAGGCCGCCCTCATGTACCGGAGCATTCGCATCTCTGCTACTTCCATTCTATTGACGTGGCTCTTCCTCACTGCCCAGCACTGTGATCCACATAGCATAGCTCACCTAACCACTGCTCTGTAAGAGTTCCCGTTCAACTTGATTGGGACACTCCTATCACACAAAGCTTCACTTGCCTGTCTCCACTTCAAAACTCCTTCATTGATTCTGTTGGTCACATCAGAGTGGTTTACAGAAATTTAGCCCCCGACGTTCGCCTCCGACATTTCTCCCCCGACCTTTCACCCCCTGGAGCTTTCGCCCCCACACATTTCGTCCCTCGGACGTTTCACCCCTGGGAGAGCAAATGACCGTTTTTCTTGTTATTCTGTTTTTATTTAGGAAAACAGCATTGTTCATTCGGGCCTTTTTCTGAGTCATCATCATCATTCTCATCACACTTATCCCCCCTGTGGCAGGGTGGGGTCTGCGGGTTCTAGCCCTCCACTCCCGTCTATCCCCAACTAGGTTCCCGTCCACCCCACACACTGCCATGTCCCCACGTCTGCTTCGGCCTCCCCCTACCCCGGGTACTACCGACCACCTGCATTCCTAGAATGGACCTAACGAGCACGTCTTCCTCTCTCCTCAAGACGTGTCCATACCACCTCAGCCTATACTCCCTCATTTTTGGCGATGCCCACCACCCCCAGACATTTATTTCTTTTTTTTCTCTGTTTAATATAATAATAATTTTATAAAAATAAAAAAGAGCCACAAACTAAAATTCAAAATTGTGTGCTATGCCTTTCAGAAAGTCCATTAAATTTCTATTGTTGATGACCTCCACAATACGTAGAATTCCTGCCGAAATTGCCGCATATTTCTAACACGCAAAAGTAAACTAAAATTTCATTGCCCTTCCAGGGGCGAAACATCTGAGGGGCCAAATGTCGGGAGATTTTGAGAGCAATTCGTGAAATGTTAGTTTCTGACAGCTGTTGATCATTTTCATGTGCCCCAATTGGCTACCTGTGGGATGGTATTTTTACGCAGCTGGCTGCCCATTTAATGGTGTAAATCATTTGTTTAATAATCTTCCTTGGGGTACATTTCCTCCACTGACGGCAGGGAGCAAGATCCTAACCTGGAAATTTTCCTGAACTACACACATTTAGAAGGGATTCCGTTATTTGCGAGTGGCATCGTACACACCACACGTGGTCGTGAAGGTGTATTGGAGGCATTTCACGAGCCCAAAGGTTCGACCCTGTATCAAAGACCTAGAATTGTTGATGCAGTAATTGAGCATTCTACCGAATCATTATCAGGGTCGGCTCAAAATACCTTCGGGGCCCCTGCCAGCTAATTGTTTGGGGGCCTTTCGAATTAAACAACATACAGTTTCCTGGCCACTAACCAGGCTAGGGCCCCGGCCATAGAGGTCTTGTGGGGTACTTAAGCCCAGCCCTGGTCATCATTAACGTAGTTTTTTACACTGTAAATGTTTGGTGTTAACATTTAGGAAGTAACTTCACTAGGAGCTCAGTGTAATAGCCAGGAGTCAAGGAAGTATTTCCTAGAAGCTAATTTAAACATAATTAAAGTGCAACTTGATCAAGCAGCAAATGAAATGAAGAATTACTTATCATCAACTCCGTCGGCAAAACGGCTGCTTCTACGGTAAGTATTAATAGTTTGTGTCGGTGACAGTGGCATGACTACAATTGTGACACCAGGGCCAAGAGGCATTCGAAGCGTCCCCTCTCCTGAACAAACATGGTGCACGAATGTCGGCACTTTTTATTTGCCTTCAAGTCGTCATAAAGACATTGTGTTGTGGCTAATGATTTTCAGTACGGCGTACAAGGCGCCCAGAAGGCGCGTTGTCCGGCGCCCGGGGCAATTTGACCCCAAGGCCCCTACAAGTTATGCCACTTGTCGGTGACGTATGTGGTGGTTAAGCTGTTACAAAGGTGACTTTTCTACTTAGTGAACAGCTAAATCAATACATTCAAGAACAAGAGAAACGTGGGAAATTGTTGAAAGAAGAACAGAAGCACATACAATCTTCACATAATGCCAAAATAGAGCAAATGCTGATGTGGAAGAATTTGAAGCAGCTATTTGATACCAAGCTTCAGTGTATTGCTAAATTAAATCTCTAAGTACCTCCTATTTTATGTGGCATTAGCCATTATATACAATTTATGGCGCATTTCTTGAAAACATGGGAAACTATTTTGGTTGGTTATTGAGGTGCATTACAACTGCACATCATCTGCCAGCACGCGCGGATCCAGGATGGGGTTTTGGGGGTTGCAACCCCCCTACGCACATATAACCGTATTCGCATAATATAAACGAGCTTTAGCTCATTCCCCCCCGTAATGGCTCACCCCCCCTGGCGAAAATCCTGGATCCGCCACTGTCTGCCAGCCATGTGATCCCAGTATCAATTATCTTGAAGCATTTCACAAAGTATTTATTGCTATTTTGCTTCAAATGTAATAAAGAATCAATTACACATATTATTTATTAGATGGTGTCCAATTTAGTTGTCCAGCGCCAAACCTTCCACTGCAGGTAATTTGGAAAGCATAGAGTAACATTAGAGGAGAGGTGCCACACACTAGATAGCTTGCAAGAGCAAAGAGGGAGGTGGACTGCAAGGATCATCCTGAACATTAGGCCGTGGGACAGGAAGAGGCACTCAATCAACCAATTCCTGAGGGGGTATAGGTACTTCTGTAATTCTGCACACAGGGTGGGAGGATCACACATTCTTTCCCTGTTTTTGGTTTCAGTTTGTGTTTTAGGGCCCTTCAACTGTAAGGTCATTAGAGCTCCGTCCACTGCATAGTTCCAACGCTGATATTGCACAGGCACTACACTAATGCGACGACTTTTGAGTATTAGCAGTACCCAGTTTTCCAAGGCGACCACCCATGTCAGTACTAACTGGCTTTCCATTACTTAACTTCAGTGATCAGACAAGAACTGGTGTGTCCAACGCAATTCGCCACTCCCTCGCTGTTACAAATGGGCCCCCCAACGAGAAACCTTAGAAGATCAGGCCGGCCGCCTGACCCCAGAGACTATTGTTGATAGGATACCATGTTGAGGATTCTAACCAACTGGAGGGCAAGCCCAGCATTCCCCATCAATTTGCCAGTGTGCTTCTTCCAGGTGACCCAAGTGTTTGTGGGTTTCAACCCTTTTAACCCTCACACCACCTATTCTCTAAGAAAAATCAACCTGCTTGTTAGACCTGCTTATACTAAGAAAGCTACATTGATGTAGGTTCAGTGTCAACTCCAACTTTCTACTCCAGTCATATATCTTGCTTAGGTCTTGTTGCAGTTCTGCGCAGGAAGATAACCCTTCTTCCACCACCCTTGCCATGCATTTCTTATCTGCAAACAACTCAAGAAAAACGTTTTTACATCAAGCCCTATATCATTAACATAAAGTATATCGAATAAAGCTCCCAATACGCTTCCCTGGAGTACCCCTGATGCCACAGGTGTCCATTCTGATGCTACCTCATCAAAAAGTACTCTCTGCTGTCTGTGATGCAGGTAGGCCTTTACTCACTGAGTAATCTTACTTGTGCAGGTTAAATGGCAACTCCCACTTTCTACTCCAATTATATATATTGTTTAGATCTTGTTGCAGTTCTGTGCAGGAAGACAACACTTCTTCCACCATCTTTGCCATGCATGTGTCATCTGCAAACAACTCAAGAAAGGATTTTATATCAAGCCCTATATCATTAACATAAAGTATATAGAGTAAAGGTCGTAATGCGCTTCCCTGGGGTACCCCTGATGTCACAGGTGTCCATTTCGATGCTACCCCATCAAAAAGTACTCTGCTGCCTGCCATGCTGGTAGGCCTTTACCCACTGAATAACCTTCTTATGAATCCCTAACTTGGACATATTTGAAACAAGCTTGTCATGGTGTACCATGACAAAGGCTTGTTCAAAATCCAGATATGTCACGTCAACCTGTTTACCCTTATCTAAAGCTTTTTGAATATACAGTCAGGTCTCTTTTTATGCGGGGGATACGTTTTTCAGAAAATCGCGTGAAAAGAATTCGCTTTAAAAAAGACTATAAGTCTATGGAAAAATTGGGGATACGTTCCATAATTTTTAAAATTCGCGTAACTCCGAAATTATGAATTGAAAGTAATGTAAAACCGCAAAAAAAAAATTTTGTTGACGTTGAAAAAAATGTGTCTCTTAATAAATTCCTTTGAGAAGCTGAAAATAATTTATATAAATTCTTGAATAAAATTGCATTTGAATACAACTCGTTTTATTTTATAAGAAAGTAATATAAATTTACATGTTTTTAATCACTATCTGATAAGAGTATGCACCGTTTGTGAACAGGTTCCAAATCACTTTAATCATCAGAAATAACTGTTTCTGCAATTGATCACTTTGGTATAGGTGATACATTTTTGCAACCTTCATTCTCACTGTAGGCTGATTTTCCTTTTTTAAAAATGCAATCCGTAATTAAACTTTGCATTGATGATTCTACTAATTGTTTATGCAATTCACAATATCCAGAAACACAGTTCTGCAGCTCACGTAGGAATTTAAAGGCCCTTTTCAGAATTGGGGTCATTAACAAGAAAATGATTTTCTAATTTGCTGCATAGATGAAGACCATCTCGAATTATTTTTGAAGTGAGAGGGGTTTGGGTTTCCTCAATATCACTTTCTGAATTTGCTGCATCTAAAGCTAGTGCAACAATCTCATCATCATTTAACACATCATCCACCAGCAGTTCTTCTCTATCATCATGGTTGAAATTATTAAAACATTTTCTGCCAATAGCATGTGCCAAACTTATAATTTCCTTCAAAAGTGTTGATGTTTCAATGGTTGTATTGTTTGTAATACATCCTGGCCAAACCTTTTTCCAACAGGCATTTAGAGTTGCTGGTTTTATTTCAGCAGAAGCAGATGCAACTTGAATTATACAATCAAATATAAAATATTATTTCCACACGTCTTTTACTGTCAAGGATTTATTTTCTAATTTATTCAATATGAATTTTTAAGTCTGCTTAATGTAATATTTTTTGAATGTTGAAATTATGCCTTGATCTAATGGCTAAAGAAGGCTTGTTGTGTTGGGTGGAAGAAATACTATTTGAACATTTGGATGTTCTAACTGCATATGACCTGATGCATTATCAATAATTAATAAGACTTTAAAATCAAGAGATTTTTCTTTCAAATAGACTTCCACTTCTGGTAGAAAGCAATTATTGAACCATTCTGTAAAACCAGTTGTTGTCACCCAGACTTTTGGGTTAGCCATCCAATGCACTGGCACTGGTATTTATTATGAGTGGTTTTAACATTCGATCTGCTGATCGCATATATACAGTACTGTATACATAGTTGAGAAAAAAATTTTTAATTAAATGCAAATTGCACAACTTGGAAATCGCATTAAAAGAACCCTCATAAAAAGGGAGCCAACTGTATTCAATTAGACAAGCCAGCTGAGTGTCACATGACCTCCCTTCCTAAACCCATGCTGATTATCACTAAGGATGCCTTTCCAAATATCACATAATACATGAGAATATATATGCTCAAAGTCTTACAAACCACACCAGTTAATGAAACTGGCCTGTAGCACTTAGGATCTGCAGTATCTAGCTGAGACGGGTGAATCGCCATGGACTGTGCAGTGGCAGGGCTTGGCAGCTGCATATATTTTGGGAGTGAAAGGTCAGCCACAGCACCCTATACACCCAGCTGTTTTTAGTAGCACTCTGTTTAGGCCATTTCACCACTGGCCACGGGTTCCCCCTCAATTTGGTATGCGGTGGATCGATGGTCTCACTGGCTTGGGTGTGACTGCCTAGGGTGCAGTCTGTACTGCCGGCCTCTGTGCCGCCCTGTACAGTACCAGAGCCAAGTTTTAATTGGATGCTCACAGCCTTCCCCAAAGCCAGTACTGATAGGTCAGTGTACCAACAAGAGTTTGGTTGCCTCTCTCTGACCTATTGGGGCCATGTTTTTGCTTACATGGATGGGTCGAAGGATGGCACCTCTGTGGGTTGGTCAGTCTTTACAACTTGTCATCTCATTGGGGGCCGCCTTCCAGGCATCGCCAGTGTCTTAACTGCAGAGCTCACGGCACAGGGCACTGGAACTCATCCAATGTTTGAATCACTGTTGCTTTGTGATTGCCTCTGACTCCCTATCCTGCCTGCAGCTGTTGCACACCCTTTATAGCAGAAATGCCATCGTCCGAGGTGTGCACAGTTTGCTGCTCATGATTCGTCAGCAGGGCAATACAGTGTTTATGTGGGCCCTGGGCATGTTGTCATCATGGGAAATGAGACGAAAGATGCACATGCCTGTGAGCTGGAATGGCGATTTAGTCAGCCCCTGGATGTGCTGAGGGAAGGAGTGAAATAAAATAGCTCCCGTGGACCAAATCCGCCGTGTGTCCAGGGTATAATAGGCACATGACGTTCTGGAGATGAAGACTGGACGAAACCACCATCGTGGATTCACACGACCATCTTGTCTTCACCTGGATTGACAGTTGTGGTTTGACATGTTTGTGGTTGGTGTAGGCTCCTCACAGAGGTGACCGTAAAAAAACGCCTACCCACGTTGACCGCGCATGGAGACCCATACCCCTGGGAAAAGCGGATCCTGGTGATTGAGGAGGCATATGCCCTGTGATGTCTCTGGGCCATTTCACACTTGTGACTCGGCTCACAGCCATCGAGGGCTTAGGCTGCGGCCTATAGTCTCCAATACTTCACTTTGGCACAGCCTCCAGGGAAAACGGGAGGCAAAGGCAGAAACCCGGTCTTGGTCAAGGGCCAAGGGTGCAGGGGTGCAAGGGCCAGGGGGTCACCTGACAGGTGGTCAGGCGGCGGGGGGCACATATTTATATGCCCCCCAGGGTTACTGTGAGTGGACCGGCAGTCACCCCGATGCCTTTGGTCTGGTACTCGGGGATTATGCCACCCTTATGGTATCCTGTCCGAGCACCCTTGGCGACCTGAGTGGGCGTCCCCTTGTTGGGTTCCGTGGTGGGTGAGGCCTGCAGGCAGCGAATTTCATAATTTAATCAAATTATGGCAACTCAAAAACAGAGGCTAGGGGCCTCATCAAATAACCCAACCCCTTTGTCCTTTTCTTCTTCATCTTTTCTGTCTGGAACTTTTTCTTGTGTTGAGCCTGAAGACAATGACCTCGGTTCCACCCAACTGAGTGGGCCAGCTGCCGCTAAGCCTGTGGAGACGAGTAGTGCTCCAAGCAAGAGGCCACGTTCCCCCAGTAAGCCGTCTGGATCCCAGAACAACTCTGTGCCTTCTACTACATCGGCACCTGCCCTTAAAAAGAGGCAACGACCTCTCAACCTTAATGTGCAGAGCTCCACCACCGATGTGAAGCATGTTCCTGCATCTAAGGAGGTCTTAGGTGCAGCTAAATCCCCTTCCACCCCTTCTTCCTATCCTATCCGGTTTCTTTCCATATCTGGAGAGAATGGTGCAGCTTTGGGGAAGGCGTCGCCCTTCCTTATTGCCAAAGCCATAAAGGGCGTTGCTGGTGATGTGACTTCGGTCAAGAAGCTTCGCAATGGCACCTTGTTGGTGGAGGCGTCTGCCCCTCACCAGATTGAGGCATTGCTAAAAATGCAGAAACTGGGTAACATCCCGATTCTGGTTGAACCCCATCGCATGCTAAACACCAGTAGAGGTGTGGTGCGCTGCCCTGACCTACGTGGGGAGTCAGAGGAGAACATAGTGAAGGAGCTCAGGGACCAGGGTGTGGTGGCTGTCTGCCACACCTCGGTTCGAAGGGATGGAGAATCCCATCCCTCTGACACCTTGGTGCTGACCTTTGGTAGATCCAAGTTGCCTGAATACATCAGGGCTGGCTACCTCTGCTTGCCTGTACGTCCCTTCATACCAAGCCCCCTTCACTGCTTCAAGTGCCAATGAGATGGTCATGGCCAGAATTCCTGTTCTGCCAGGGCCATGTGTGGAACTTGTGGGCAGGTAGACCATTCTCCTGAGCCATGTAAGACTGCACCTTATTGTACCAACTGTAAAGGAAACCACCGCGCCTCTTTTTGGGATTGCCCCACCTGGTTACTGCAACGTGCAATCCAGGATTTGTGTGTAAACGAGGGTATCAGCTTTCAAGATGCATGGCAGCTGCTAGCCTTGCCAGGGACAACAAGCCATGGCTTGTCCTATGCAGGTGTTGCAAAGGCGGATGCTGTGTCCTCTGTCTGCACCCAGACGGACATACTACCACAACTCCCCCACTCAGGCCCACAGGGTCAATGGGATACCTGTCTGTGCTAGCATTGGCTGCCAGACAGATCCCGACCCCATGCCAGAGGCCTCTTCTGGCTATATAACTACATGTGGCCCACCTTTTGGCCCTTCCATAGCGACGATACCAGGCTCCTTGGAGGCTCCAGATGCCTCTCATCAAACAGCGGCATCTGCCTCAAACAGCCCCCTCCATGGCTCAGCCCAGCCGACCTCCTCCACAGTGGTAGTGGTGGGTGAGGCAGGCGGTAAGAAAGTAGGGACACCCCCCACCCCTGCAGTGGGGCACGTGTCCTTGGTTCGTCCACCCAGGCTCTCTGGCCAACGGCAGAAAGTACTGGGTGGCAGCATGCCCCAACTGGGTCAGGATAGGGATTCCTCCTTTGAGATGGAGGAGGAAGACGACATTGTAGGCACCCCTCCCTTTTCTGCTGTGGGACGGAGAAAAGGGAGGAATAGAAATAAACCTCCAAAGCCCACCTGATGGTGAGTCTCCTTCAATTGAACTGTTGAGGTTTTTCCCACAAGAGGGACGAGATCACAATGTTGATCTCAATGTTGACGAGATCACAATGTTGACTCCCTACAGCTATTGCACACCCTGTATAGCAGGAATACCATCTTCCAGGGTGTGCACAGTTTACTGCTCATGATTCGTGAGCAGGGTAAGACAGTTTCGTTTATGAGGGTCCTGGGGCATGTTGGCATCATGGGGAATGAGAGGGCTGATGCCCATGCCCTTAAGGTGGCCCACCTGCCAGATGTTCCTGAAACTACTGTCCCCTCCTCTGATGCTCCCCTGATGGTGCGGTGGGCTGTCGATGAGCAATGGCGGTCCCAGTGGTTTGCAGAGATCACCAACAAACTCCGCACCCTGAAGGACACCCCAGTGCACTGGGCATCCTCATGCCACTAGTCACAGAGGGAGGAGGTTGTGCTTGCTCGTCTGCGAATCGGTCACACATTCCTCACCCACTCCTACATATTATGGGGTGAGGATGAACCATGGTGTGACTGCTGTTGGGAGCCTCTCACAGTGGCACACATCTTCAGTTACTGTAAGAGATACCGTGAACTTAAATACAGACTGGGGTTCAGTCCTGAGCTCTCTAACACCCAGGGAGTTGAGAGCTCTCTTGAATTTGTGAAAGAAGCTGGCCTCTTTCACAAATAGAAGAGAAAGAGGCTGGCCAACTACTTTTGTGAAAGAGGATGGCCTCTTTCACAAAATCTAATACTAATGCTTTTGCCTTTTCCTTTTGTGTGTTTTGGCTTTTGCCTTTTCCTTGTGTGTGTTTTGGCTTTTGCCTGTTTATGTCTGTATCTGTTTTGGCTTTTGCCTGTTTATGTCTGTATCTGTTTTGGCTTTTGCTTTTTATCTCTGTGTTTGTTAGGCTTTTGCCTGTTTTATCTTTATCTGTTTTTTGGCTTTTGCCTTCTGTGTATTTTTGTCTGTTTAGGCTGTTGCCTATTTTTTGTGTTTGTTGTTGGCTTTTGCCCTTACTTATTGTCTGTTATTTATTTGGGCCTTTGCCCTTATTTAATTTCACCATGGTGGGATGGACATTAACACCCCCCCCACCATGGTGATTGTCTTTCTGGGCCCTAATTACCATTGAAGTTGATGGGCCCTAAAACATGAATGAACGAACAAATGTGAGGTGGTCCACTTGCCAGATGTACCTGACACTACTCTCCCCTCTTCCAATGCTCTCCTGGTGATGCGGTGGGCCGTACATGAACAATAGTGGCCCCAGTGGATTGTGGAGACCACCAACAAACTCTGCACACTAAAGGATACTCCAGTGCACTGGGTGTCCTCGTGCCATCAGTCGCGAATGCAGTCGGCTGCAAATCGGTCACACGTTCCTCACCCACTCCTACATACTATGGGGTGAGGATCAACCTTGGTGTTACAGCTGTTGTGAGCCTCTCACTGTGAGAGTGAGTCACTGTGAGAGATACTGTAAACTTAGATGCCGAACGGGAGTCAATCCAGAGCTCTCCACCTCACTTGGGGATAACCCCAAGGGGGTTGAGAGCTCGCTTATATTTGTGAAAGAGGCTGGCCTCTTTCACAAAATTTACTCTAGATGCTCTTTCCTTTCAGGTCTCTTGGACTTTTATTCTTGTTTTTTGGCTTTTGCCTTTTTATTTCTGTGTTGGTTTTGGCTTTTGCTCTTCAATGTTAGTGTCTGTTTAGGCCTTTGCCCATTTTTGCTGTGCCTGTTTTGGCTTTTGCTTTTTTTATTTGTGTGTGTTTAGGCTTTTGCCTGTTTAGCTTTGTTTGTTTTGGCTTTTTCCTGTATTTTATCTGTGTTTCTTTAGGCTTTGCCCCTTTTATCCTTATATCTGTGTTGGCTTTTGCCTTTATTTATTCCTTGTTATTTATTTCTTTGTTGCGTTTTCTTTTTATTACTTTTAGTGGGGATTTGCCCTTATTTATTGCCATCATGGGCCCAAATGATCTTTGTAGTTGTTGCCCCCTAAAACACAAACAAACAAACAAATCCTGACTTGAAGACTGGGACAACGTTTGCCTGCCTCCACCTAGATGGAATGATGGCACTGACTAATGATTTTTAAAAATTTCCACCAAATAGTTCTTTACAATCCCCAAGGGTGTTTGTAGAATAAATGGAGAAATGTTATCCGGTCCCCCACCCTTATGGATCAGTAATTTATTCAAAAGTTCCTGGATCCCCTCTCTTGTAATGAAAACCTCCTCCATTTGCCCTTGATAGTCATTTTCTGACACTGGTGAATAATCATCTCAATAGTCATTTTTTTTATCGACCTGAAGTTGTTCCGGAATGACGAAACACCACGTGGGGACCACATGCTTCACACCACTCAAATGACTCCCCATAACTCACAAAAAATGTGAAAATTGCACTTCTACAATAAAGTCTTCTGCAATAAAGTCTCTTAAAATAAAGTCTTCTGCAGATAATTTTAAGTGAAAACCAACGATTATATCAATATAACGGACTTAAAGAAAACCTACAGCTAAATACAGAAATTCCCTTAGATTATGCTAGCCCTAAAACACACCACATGGTTGGACAAAGGTGCTTAACACCAGCCCCCTAGGACGTGTATGAGGTATTACTGTAGTATATCTCCACCTTATTGGAAACGTTTCTACGTTACTTCAATATGTCTCCACCCATTTGCCTTATGTGTTTTTAAACACTATCCGTTGTAAATAAATAGCAAACTTAGCAAAAATAATGAGTGTATTTAGTATGTAAGTAAACGTTTAATTTATGAAGAAAAAAATTCAAAAAGTTAGAATGGAACATGCTACAGGAATACCGGTACAATAATCACACTAGCATAGGGTTGCCATACGTCCCGGTACACCGGGACATGTCCCGGTTTAGAGGTCTGTGTCCCGGTCCGACAGTCATTTGTACCGGTCGATTTAAAATTTTCGCATGTTAAACAACTATTTTTTGATAATATCATTGCATTCAGTACTGCGCATATACAGTACATGCCTAGAGATTTGGTACAAATTCGTCCATGAAAGTACATCACATTTTGCCAGTGAAACTGACTGTTCGGGAATGATCCACCATTGATCCCTGGGACGCAACTGATGCCTGAAAGGCATCAGGCTGACGCACCTGGGATGCCTGAAAGGGCCGCAACTGATGAAACATTTTTGCATTGCTATCCCCATTTCTATATCTGTAGTTGGCTAAACCACTGAAGATAGGTCATTGTCAAAGGGCAAGGAGAGGACCTTTTTGCAATTGCTAGCTAGATGTATACTCAGGGATTATGAATATTTAAAAATATCTGGGGTGCACATTTTTTGAAGTTCTACCCCCACCCAGATCCACGACTGATTGGTCGTAACGATTTTTGGGTCCTCTAAAATATTTTATATTTCAATGCGTTAGTGAAAGGATTATGGAATTCTTTAATAACGCTATGAATGTTTATAATATGAATTCTTGCCATTTTGTTGAAAAACTATTTTTAAGGGGGGATGTCCCGGTCGGTGGTCCGCCAATTATGGCAACCCTACACTAGCAGGAATTGTCTAACGATTTCATCAATTATATCATGAAAAGGCGCCGTCAGATGCATTTTCTTCCACCAATATTCACATAAATGTCAAGGTAACAAAACTTTTGAAGTACCATGCACTTTCCTCAGAATTTCGGTGTGCCTCAATGTGTTGCATAATTGCGCCTGTAATGGGATCCACAAAGTTGTACTCATGGTTTACAGTTCGATGAATATAAGTAAAACCTGCCCATCTGGCTATGTTTCTATAGACAGCCCATTTATCAGATATGATCATGGAATTAGAGGCAATGTGGCGTTGGATGATGGGCCTAACCGTAGCTTCATTTCATCAGAGAACGTCTTACAGCATAATTCCTGTTGCCCATTTCGCCTTCTCCAAACAATACCCGAAATCCAAGGTCCTACAACACGATTTCCATAATTACGACATGATGCCGGAGCACAATTACGAAGTAACATTCTGCCATAATTATATTTTCTTCGGCCTCTCATAAGACTTTTATCAATTTGGAGAAGTTGCCCAGGACCACCCATTGGTACTGCATTATTTATAGTGCGATGAAAAACTTCTTGGATGTAATTTCTCCGATCAATGAAAGTGTTGGACGTTGAAGCCATATCTAAAAGCATAGACTGCATTTGCAGCATGGAAAGATTTTTTGCCCAAAGATACAGAATTGCAAGTGCTGCTTTGATGGAAACTTTGTTATGTGATTTTACTGTAGTTCATTTACTTGTGAAGTACCACAAATTTCACCCTCAACCACAGCATTCTTAGATGATCGCCATTTTTTGCATTTGTTACAATGAAAACCTTCATAATATTTTTGATGAATACGCTTTGAGGCTCGTCTAACAGCTCCGCTGCAGGCAAAATTACCAAGCATACACTGCATTTTCAGAAAGTAGTAAACCTTTCTGACGGGCATATTCAGAAGCTAATTCTTCGGTTGATGTTAATGCGCAAAATTCATACATACACAGATCTTCCATACCATTTATTCTTATTTTTATGTGGATTATCCCAATACGTATTTATATTCTTTTTGTCGTCTCCTGACTTAAATTAGTTGCTCCCGCCGAGGTGGTTGGGACAGGGACGACGATTTTGAGGTTCGAGCACCATTGTGGGTGTTATAGTAAGGGTAGGTCTGGAGTGTGCATAACAACATCCAAGGAAATCTCGTTCCACAGAGGCCTTATTGCTTGAAGTTAAAAGAGTATATTTTTTATTCTCATAATATTCTAGATAAATCGAGCATAAACTTTTAGGAAGCACAAGGTGTTACTTTTGTCAACAATGGTGTAATTTCTGGTTCAATCATTAATACCTCCACTACAATCACTTAAATTGACTCTTCCTTCTTCCTTCAAATTGGTCTGGCTTCCTCCAAAAGCACTCAGATACAGGGTTAGTGAGATTATAACAATAATATTGCAATAAAAACGAATATGTCTTATTGGATCCAACCATGCAAACAAAACAAAAAAAATATATAGGGATTAATATATGGTATAAAGATATGTGATTTGCAAGGTCTATAATGCTCATAAAAATTCCAATCCCTGAATTAACAATAAGCAAGGTGAACCATAACCTTCTTGGGGGTGTACATTGAAATTAGGGATCTATTGTTCAGTGGTGTACATTTTCTCTGGGGTTGCAATGCAATTCAACAACAAGGGTTCTAGATTACTCAAACTAAATTGGTATCCATCTGAAATGAATAAAACATGATGGTGTTTTGGCATAAAAATTATTCATGACTTGGAGTTTTTATTTCAATGAGAAAGAAATTGTCAAATCCGAATGGCATGGTAAACACGTTCTAAGTTCTATTAGAATCTTCCTATTTTCTTCTTTTTCTTCTTTCCTCTCTCTAGGTATACGATCCTTGTGGAAATCGGATTAAGATTCTGCAGTACAATAGGTACTTTAAAGGGGAGAGTTAAGGAAAACATTGTTCCTACCTCTGGTTCCACCAGTTGACTTTTCAGTCTGGTCACACTGGTCCACGTTGTCAAGTGAAATAGAAATGGCCGCCGCCATTTGATCACACGTTGTACGGAGTAGTCTTTGTAAGTTCCTTTGTTTTTCTTTCAGTTCCTTTTAGTTTTTCTTTTGAAGAACGCTGCTTATTTTAGTTCAGAGATAGCAATCTTGAGGCGCTGAAAGGTGGATTTACACTTCACTTAGTCCTTTCTTGGGAATTACAGTCCACACGTTGTAAGTTGAAGTCGGTCAGTATTTATTTTCTTTAATTTTTCGTTTGTTGTTTTTAGTTCTCTTTTTGTTTTTTCTTCTCCCTGTCCTCCTTTTCCATAAGAAAAATTTTCTCTTTTCTCGTTGTCTTCCTCCTATATATACCTTCTCCTTGAGGGCGTTACATTTTTAATATTGGGTTACCATCTCAATTTTTCTAGGAAGAAGGATTGTTTTTTATGGTTATTGCTTTCCTTAGTCGGGGGATTAATTGTTTGATGGCTGGGGTAATTTAAGTATTTACTATTTATTTTTCTTTTGTTTTTATTTCTAGGCTTTCGGAAGTTTTTCTTTTCTCATGGGTATCAGGTTTCGGACATGTCAGTGACATTGGAGGGCGTTCTCTTGATGGCAAGTTATTTTATTATATCTACTCCTTCTTTTTTATTTCTTTTTGCTGTTTACTTCTATTTCCCTCTTTGTAATGGTTCCTACACTTTTTCTTTTCTAGGTTACAGGGCAAGCATGAGGTTTGGACTTGTTGTAATTTGACTGGTGAAACCAATTGTACTGTCCAATAGAAATAAAAAGAGATCTTCTATTCTTTTTCCTCCCTCCTTTATTTAATTTCTTCCCCTCTTACTGTTATGCAACATAACATTTTTCTAACAAGCCAAATTGCAAAACTGACTGTTGCACATATACTGTTGTTTGGAAAGCTAACCATTGAACGTTTTATACTTTTCTACAAAGCCAACGTTTGTACCTCAAACTGACCTTTAATGTTAAACGTCATAAAACGTTACTTTTGTAATATTCAGAATGCGTACCGAAAAGGTGGAGACATACTCAACCAACGTGGATAAATTTTTTTCCATGGTGGAGACATACTACAGGAATACCTGTGTATGAATACCACATAAAATCTCCAGGAATCCCTTAATAATAAAAGTAATAAACTGTTAACATATGTCAATTCAAAAGGTTATACCACCAACAACTACCAACAAAAACCACCACAAATAGCCAATATAAACCACAGATTTCTCTTATCAAGCTGGAGCTCTGCAACACACGTCTGCACTCCTTTTATGGAAGCTCTCTTGCATGGAAGCACTCCTTCTTGGATGCATGTATCTGCTATAGTAGTTGTCCTAAATTTTTTCTATATTTCTGAATTACGCTTTGTAGGAATCAACCAAATTATCAACCACATTTAGTTTATTTCAATACAATCCGTTCAATTTGCTTCCTTAGCCAACGTTACCAAAGTTAGTTCAATAAAATAATAATAATATAAATGATGATGTGAAAGATATACAGTAAGTCAAAACCAAAATGCATATATGAATAGTAGGCCTAATAAAAAATGAAAGCAATACTAATGGCTAAAAGCGATACTACGACCAGTATAAATCAAATTTAGTACTAATATCAATAATGCATAAATCGGCTAAAAATAATACCGTATTTACCCATATATAATATGCACTTTTGTGACAAACCTTATGGGCCCAACATCCTCCTGCATATTATCTAAAGATATGTATATATATATATATATATATAAATTAAAATTGCAAAAACAATAATTTTAAAATAAAATAATTAAAATAATAATTTTAAAATAAAATAATTAAAATAATAATTTTTTCCTGATTCTCCTGGCTCAAACACCACCTCTGCAATGCCTAGTGGAATTTACACATATTACTGAACTAACTACTGGTAAAAATTAATTAAAGCAAAATGGTTAAATGGTTCAATTTTATTTCAAACATTAAAATAACTTATTCTCCACATGCAGTCTGGAATATCTCGGTTGCTTACTGTTATTGTGCAACAGGTCAGACACCATGCAATATTAGATAGGGCAAACGACGTCAATGTAAAATTGAGCAGACTTAAAGTTTTTTTACGGTTATGGTTTACATCTTCTCTGGAGGAGGATTGCCCTGGCCAAGCACCGGAAGTATAAGGCCCTCTATGAGCAGTTAGGGACAAAGGAAGAGCACAGGGAAGTTTTCAAACTGCCCAAGGCGAGAGATAGGGCTGCAAAGAATTACCCGGAGCCATAACAGTGAAGGATGGCGTTGGTAGGGTTCTGCTCTCTCCAACGAAAGTAAAGAGGAGGTGGGGGAGTACTTCCAAGACCTCTTGAATAAAGCGGGGGAGGAGACAAGAACATCGCCACCAATCCTCCACCAGCAGGGGCTGTATACTTTGTAACTGAGAAGGAAGTAGCCAAGGCACTTAGGAAGATGAATGGTTGAAAAGCTGTAGGCCCAGATGGAATACCCGTTTAAGTATAGCATAGTCTAGGGAGGGCAGGTACTAAGTGGCTAGGGAAACTTTTCAATAAGATAGCTAGTGGAGATAGAATGCCATCTGCATGGCATGGCAGTGGGATAGTACCACTCTGCAATTATAGAGGTATAAAGCTAATGAGCCACCCCATGAAGCTCTAGGAGAGAGTATGGAATGTCACCTCTGGTATAGAACTAGTGTCTGTGAAAATCAGTTCAGGTTTATGCCAGGTAGGTCCACAATGGAGCCAATCTTCATCCTGAGGCAGATGGTAGAAACGTATAGGGCAGAAAACAAGAACCTCCATGCCATCTTTTTTGATCTGGAGAAGGCCTTTGATAGTGTTCAACAACAGGTAGCATGGGAAGTATTATGAAAAAGGGGGGTGGGGGTGGAAGAGGGGTTTATTAGAATAACCCAGGATATGCATGAGGGCTCCATAGTGAGGGAAGGACACCTTGGGGAAACACTGGGGGCTTTCCAGTGAGAGTTGGGGTGCAATAAAGGTCAGCTCTTAGTCCACATCTTTTCATCCTGGTTATGGATGAACTGCTGACAGGTGTAGGAGAATGGGCCCTGCATTCCCTGACATTTGCTAATGATTTAGGTAAGATTAGTGACTGCAGATAGCAGATAGAGAAGGGACTAAACGACATAAGAGGAACAATGAAAAAGGGAGGGCTAAAGATTAACATGATGAAGACAGAGTATCTAGCTTTCATTTGGTGTCAACGTTCAGGATCAACATTTCACAGCAATGGGGAGATAGACTCAGATGTGACGTGTAGAATCAATTGGGGATGGTTGAAATGGAAACAGGCAAGCAGAGTCCTGAGCAATAGGAGGGTCTCAATCAAGTTGAAAGGGAAGTTTTATAGGACAGTGGTTAGGCCAGCTATGCTGGATGGATCAGAGTGTTGGGCAGTGAAGAAAAGCCATGTAAATAGAATGCAAGTAGCTGTGATGCGAATGCTGTGGTACACGTGTGGCATGTCAAGAGTAGGGGGAGACTGAAGCAGACATGGGAGCAGGTTGTCGGAGGGACATGGCAGTGTGCAGGGTGGACGGGGACCTAGTAGGATACAGACGAGTGGCGAGTTGTGTTGGACACACCAGTTCTTGTCTGATCACTGAAGTTAAGCAATGCAAGCCCAGTTAGTACTGACATGGGTGGTCGCTCGGGAAAGCTGGGTACTGCTAATACCCAATAATCGTTGCATTAGTGTAGTGTCTGTTCAGTGTATGCATTAGAACTATGCAGTGGACGGGTCTCTAATGACCTTGTAGTTGACGGGACCTTAAACACCAACAAAAAACAACAACAATAGGATACAGATGGGAGTGGAGGGCTAGAACCCACAAAAAGGACTTTGACAATGTAAATTTTAAGTTCTACATTTTACATTTACTTCATTTTCCCTAACTATCTATTAGACAGTTAGCTATGAGATAGGTCAAACGACATAAACGTAAAACTTAAAACGTAAAATTTATGTCGTCAAAGTGTTTTAAGTGATGTTTGTCCGCTAAACTGTACTTAAAAAATAGCGGCAGCATTGATGCTTAAAACGAACAATGTATTACAAACAATACAACCATTGAAACATCAACACTTTTGAAGGAAATTATAAGTTTGGCACATGCTATTGGCAGAAAATGTTTTAATAATTTCAACCATGATGATAGAGAAGAACTGCTGGTGGATGATGTGTTAAATGATGAGATTGTTGCACTAGCTTTAGATGCAGCAAATTCAGAAAGTGAAAGCGATATTGAGGATACCCCAACCTCTCTCACTTCGAAAATAACTCGAGATGGTCTTCATCTACGCAGCAAATCAGGAAATCATTTTCTTGTTAATGACCCCAATTCTGAAAGGGCCTTTAAATTCCAACGTGAGCTGCAGAACTGTGTTTCTGGATATCGTGAATTGCATAAACAATAACTAGAATCACCAATGCAAAGATTAATTATGGATTACATTGTTAAAAAGGAAAATCATCCTAAGTGAGAATGAAGGTTGCAAAAATTTATCACCTATACCAGTGATTCTCAACCTTTTTTTCGCCATGGTACACTTTCACTAATTTCAAAATTTGGCGGCACACTAACAACGACACATTTCGGGGCACACAAACGCCAAAGAAAATATATAAGTTCTAACCTAACCCTATGCAAAAACTTGCCTTGGTGGCGCTCGGTAACTGTGTCAGTAGTTTTTGGTTCAATTCTGTACCGAGGTGGGTTCGCTTTTTTTGGGGTGAGAGAGAAGCCCTGAGTGCACCTTCTTTTGGGTGAGAAGTAAAACTGCAGGCCCGTGTGGTGTACGATGGCATCTGCACGTGGAAGAACCCTCTCTATTATGGAACGGGTAAAGGCCCAAAATTTCCAGGTACAGGAGCTCGCCTCCTGTCTTCGGTGGAATGTCCAAACGAACAGTAAAAAGACGATAAATAGCATTGGAGTTGAAGCTTTCGTTCGCATCCAGCTGTGGGGAATCACTGCCTAATGTATCGCTCTTGTGTCCAGTCAGAGGGACAAGATGGGTACCCGACCTCACGGCACATTCTCGTGAATCTCGTGGCACACTAAAGTGCCAGCAATTATTGGGAGTGGCGAGTTGCATTGGACACACCAGTTCTCGTCTGATCACTGAAGTTAAGCAATGAAAGGCCAGTTAGTACTGACATGTGTGGTCACTTGGGAATGCTGGGTACTGCTAATACCCAATAATCGTTGCATTAGTGTAGGGTCTGTGCATTAGAACTATGCAATGGACGGGTCTCTAATGATCTTGTAGTTGACAGAACCTTAAACACCAACAAAGGAAACGAATCTAGCAATTTTATCCTTGAAGTGATAATTGATCTGGAGTATTAGAAAGAAATCGTAAAAGCTCATCCATTGGGTATGTTTTTTTCATGAAAAATAAAAGATTTTTGTTAAGAAGGAAAAAGGCCTAAGAAGTTTTGTGAAGTTATCTATTCTGCCCACATTCGCAATGAACCTTATGAGCAAAGTTGGTAAGGAACTTTATTAATATAAACCCCCAAGGAAAAATGGGAATAGGAATAAATAAGGAAATACCAAATTATCTCCCATATAATACACACCCATAGGTAATACGCACCCCAAGCTCCAAGACTTACGTTCATGTAAAAATCTCAATACACATGTATAATACCACAGGCTAAGCTTGCCAGTTCCCAATTACAGTAGAACCTCTGTAAGTTGACCACACAAGGGTGGAAGAAAAGTGGTCAACATAGGGAGGAGGTAAACGTATGGAGAACTAGGTGTACTCTACTGATACCTGGGTATTATTGCTTTTATTGGATACAACTGTATGAAATGCTACATAATCAACACTATTACTGTTAGTGGATTGGCATAGCTAGCCCCCAATGCCATTGATCTGGTAGTTGGGGGTTATGCCCCCCCCCCCCCAGCAGTTAGCTGCATCAGATTCATTAGAGGTTTACACTTCATTGCCCATTTCAACAATACTTTCAAAGGCTACTCCTTAAAATTCTGCCATGGAAGATGGGCTGTATGATGAGGCCAAAATGTTGTTTGTTGGTTTGTGATAAATCCAACTTTCCTAAAACATGTCAACATTGTTTCTGGTTAAATTTTTTCCAAGCAGAATTATCCAAAGGACAGCACCCAGAGCATTAATTGATGCAGCAAATGAAGCTGCTTCCATAGGCTGGTGACATGTGTTTTACCAATAATCCACTCCAGGAGCTGGGCTTAGTAAAACACTTTGAATGATTTAATAACACCTTGGTCAAGAGGTTGGATCCTTCAGGTTGCATTTGGAAGAAGAAGTTAACCCAGTTTCAGCCAAGGGTGCATAAAAGTAACCTTTTCTGTAAAATTTTTTTTCCTGAAAATGTGACTTAATATTGCTTTGCCAATAATTTTATTTGAATAGTATAAGCTTAGATTTACCATAAAATAATTTTTTAAGTAAGTTATAAGCAATGTTGAACGTGATAAAAAAATCCTTAACAGCCCTCAAATGGAATTTTGAAATTGGTTATTTTGAAAAATTAATAAAAAAATGTTATATATTAAAAATTGCAATTTCAGCCAGTTGAATTATGATATTCAAACATTAAATAACATATCTATTTTTTGAATGTGTATTTTTATCCTCTAATCAAGACTCTAACTGTAATGAGAAGAAAAGGGTGCGTTTATGCACCCTGGGCTGTTACAGTTGTCAGTAGGGTCTTGCAGTTAACTGTTAACTTCTTCTTATGTTATTCTCACTCGTTTTCATGGTGTGGATTATTTTGTGATTATGATTTTCTTTCAAACTCTAAGTGAATCAATAGTTGCATACATCAACCAATTCTTAAAGATGAGTGTGGAGAAATGTGTGATTCAAAAAGAAATTCTTAAAGCAATAACTTTTAATGCAATACAGTAAAACCCCACTGTAACGAATTTGTAGGGGAATGCAATCAAATTCGTTATAGCCAGGAATTCGTTACAACCAGGAAAGCTGATTTTAACCCCAGATAGCTAACCATTAGTCTGTGATACTACCCCAAATATCAAGAAATTGTGGTTTTGGTAGTTCTGCAAAACATTAGGTTTCTAATCTTTGTGTACCTTCATATTTACCCCAATGAAACATTTCTGCATGTTTTTCTTACTATTTTAATACCCATTGATTTAGTTTTCTTACAGTTGGTATTCTCTCAGACTACTGGTTAGCTGTAATGACTGCCCTTAAGTATTGAAGGGCAGTCAATTCTTAAGGAGTGCAGGTTATTAGGTGTTGGAAACAGATAGGAATTCATGTAGGAAGTAGATAGGCAAGTAGACTGGGATTTGGAAGACACAGCTGATGCAGTGTGGGTCAGGTTCGCCAGAAAAATTAGAAAATTTGGGGAAGCCATTTTAGGTGAGGTTAGAGTAGAAGGTACACTCAGGGGCAGGCAGTCATAGTGGTGGAATAATGCGATAGAGGCAGCCACCAAAAAATAAATGGCTGCATTCCATAGGTGGATGGAGATAGGAGACTATGATTCTCAAATATGCTACAGGCAGACCAAGGCCACAGCTAGGAGGATCATTTCTTTGGTCATACACCAGTAGTATTAGGTCCTCTATGATAGAGAGAAAGGGGGAATGAAGGAAGAATGTAGTCTGGCCAAGACCAGGGATAGGGTGATTAAAGATTTACCTGAGCCATAACAGTGAAGGATAGAAAAGGTAGTCTTGTTTCAAACTTCTGAGGTAAAGGAGTGGGGAGAGTATTTCTCCAGTCTATCTAATTCCTGTAAAGGGTAATTCCTGCATAGGGTAATGGTGGGGTGAATGGGGGATCATGGGGGAGATTGGCAGGTGTGTATGGCTAGAAGCTGTATACCCGACCCTGCCACAGGCGGGATGAGTATGGTGCGATGATGATGATGAAGAGAAAATGAACGTTTCTTATATTATCAGCCATTTGTGCATTCTGCCCTAGTAAAATAAAAAGTATGACAAGGCATTCCTGTAAGTGGTGTTCAATTCAATATGTGGTGACCATTGAGTGGAAGTTTGTGTTAAATCCATAAATAAAAATTATTTATAAGGTCCATCATTCGTTATATCCTACCCAATTACCCAAACTTTTATAACTTTTCATCGTTACTATCAGGAAATTCGTTATATCCAATTCATTATATCCGATATTTTTAATATACAAACTCCTATCCTTTTGCTGGTACCTTGGAAACCATTTGTAACATCCAGGAATTCGTTACATCCCAGATCGTTATAGCGGGGTTTTACTGTAGAATAAAAATGATAGCTGATGTTATTATTTCACCATCTCAAGGTCCCAATGACTGATGAAAAAGATATTTATGAAAACCAAATTCCTATAAATGATTCTGGGGTAGCATCACCAAATGATATTGTTAGAAGTTTAGAACTTCATTTAGAAGGTGATAAAAATACAAGTGATGCATCAGCTAGTACTTATAACTAAAGGAAAATGAAGATAGGCAACTGCCAATTGTTAGAAAAGGATTTCTTCATGAAATTGACAACAATGCCCTAAATTTAAAGAGAAATTTTCAAAGCGATCACCACTGTTTTACATTTTAAATAAAAAGTTTTTTCAGCTTGGAGTTTTTTCATCCATTGGTTCCTTACGTTTTTCATCACTCTGCAAAGATGTTTATTAGAGGAAGAACAGTGAGAGTTAATTTTAAACTTTGGTGATTGGCTTCATGTACAGAGTATTTATTTCAATTTAATTCATATGGTGATGCAAGCAGTGAAATTCAGAGGATAGGTCTAGGATTAGGTGCTCGAATAGTTTTTGATGGCCAAACAGCCATAGGGATTGTGTTATTCTCTACTGACAACTCAAACAGCCAAGGGTGCATAAACGCAAATCTCTTGTCCAAATGCATCTAGATTTTTTCTACAATAAAAAAGTGTTATTTGAGATGTAAATAATGTGTTTTCTTAAAATTATTAAAATTGGGAAACGATTTCTACTCCTGGCTGCAAATGGGTTAAGTGTCAAATTTGTCAAGTGACTGACTTGCAGTTCAGCAGGACAGTTGTCTACTGTTAGTAGGATAGATCATTTCTTGATCCACACCCCTTACCTGTCTTTAAACAGGGCAGCAGTCATCATGCACATTTGTTTGACCTCCATGTTACAGGGTGGTCTTCAATTTCTTAAATACACATGAATTTGCTGACTTACCAATCACTACTTTATTTAGCTCTCCCCAACAAGAGCTAGTGCTAAGCAATCCAGTGAAATGCTCCTTGGATACTCTTTCAATCTTGTATTTGTCACCCTTGACAAGGTTCTTGTCAGGCACAAGGGAGAGAAGGGGTCAACGTATGGATATAAAATCAATATCATGTGCCACAGTCACAGTGGTCAACATACAACTTACAGAGGTGGTCAACATGGGGAGGTTGGTCATCCATTAATTAATGTGGTGCACATCCAGTCTGTAAAAATTTGGTCAACTTAGGGAGGTGGTCAACATATAGGGGTGGTCATCTTTGGAGATTCTACCGTATTTCAAATGACGATTGTGAAGAATTTTTAGGCTTCTAATACCGATATTGTTGGACATAACTGGAGTTAGAATATTCATTTTTATTAAAGGACTTGTTAATTTTGTATAGCAGAATGCTAGTATTATTATATCTATGGTTACACTTGTATTAATATACAAGCACTTGTATCTATGGTATGAAGGTAAATAAAGTTTAGATAGCTAAATATTATATTTATAAAACAAACTCAAAGAGAATCTAATAGAAGTTAAATTAGGTTAATAAGCAAACATGTCTCTTCTTGCTTTCGATGGATGATCCAGTATTCTTCACACGTTTTTAGTGTTCTCTGATAATGGCTGAAATGTTTACACCTATGTATAATGCGCACCCAGACTTTGCATCCAATTTTTTGGGAAAAAAGTGCGTATTATACACGAGATAATACGGTAAACCTAAAACTAAGGAATGTATGTTCGAGTGGCAAACTGGTGAAAATGATGCAAGAGGTGGTGGTAGCCTTGGGGTGGTGGACATTGCAGAAAAGTGAGGCACAGTAGGTTGAGGTGGTATGGACACGTCATGAGAAGAGGGGAGGAGGAGCTTGTTAGGTCCTTGCCAGGAATGCAGGTGGTCGGTAGCACCTGGGGCTGGAGGAGACTGAAGCAGGCATGGGAACAGATCATCGGTAAAACATGTCAGTGTGTGGGGTGGACAGGGACCTGGTGGGAGACAGACAGGAGTGGAGCACTAGAACCTGCAGACCAGATATGAAGTAAGGGTTCATTAATCTGAATGCGTGGGCCCTGTGCTGTCATACAGTTTGCACACCCATCACACTGGCCCTGTCCAGGCTGGTGAGAAAAATGCAAGTAACTCTGTGCTTCAAGAATATACTTTTGTCACCCACGTGTGATTTGCAGATGCAACAAGAATTGACCACTTTTCACAAAGAGATGGGGAATAGGAATAGGAAATTGCAAAATGTGAAAGATATGAAAGATTTTTGCAACCCTTGAAATTTTGCACCCCCTCAAATTTTGCAAACATGGCGGCCACCCCTTTGCCCCCTGCACACTACGCCACTGACCCAACAAACACTAGACTGATGGTAAATAAGGGTAGGGGTGCAGCTTTGGCCAGCAACTGGCTACAGAAAACTATGACCAATATATTGCCCTTGTGTCTGTTCAGAGGGACAAGATGGGTACCCGACCCTGCCATACGCAGGAAAAGGATTAGGAGCTGCTTTTGCCTTTTTTTGGTTAGCCATAATAATATAATAAAATTCTCGAAACTATTATAGTCATTGCTGGTGCTGGCGAAAAGTCCAAATTTGAAACCTTCTATCACATTGTATTAATGGCTATTTTTGTAAAGAAAGATAAACGGTAAATCATGCGGTGGCTATGTTTGGTTCCAAATGTCTTACCCTATTGCTTCCTGGGCATTTTAAATCATTGTTTTTTGGAGTTGTGCATTTGTGTAAAAATTGTGGTGAATTGCGATAGAGTAGGAATAATTGTTTTTCAAGAATTTCAAAGGATTTAAAAAAAGTGTTATGAAGACTATAGAAAGAGGTATGTTTTATAATATGAATGGCCTTTTTACTTTAATGGCACTTGGTAAATTTAAAGTTGAAATAACAAGAGTTTAGTTAGAGCATATTTTATTTCCAATTTTGGTGAAAGGGACAGGTCTGGGGTCATTCCTGACCCCACCTTGTGATGTATGTAGCATTTTGATGGCACTGCTTCAAAACACTTTTTGCTTTATCTATTCTCAGTAATAGTCAGCATTACCCCTATACTGATGGGGGTATAGCCTAATGAACTTCATTATGTTTAATTGTTAAACTCTTTTTGGGGTCATAACAGGCCCCACCTTGCAATGTGTGTCCAACATCCCTTGTGGACGGAAGGGTAATAACCAACCTCTGAGTACCTGTTATCCCATGTTTTCTTTACTTATCTAGGGAAGTTAGCAGCTTTCCTAAGTAATTAGCATATTTTATTTCCAGTTAAGCAATTCAACCCAAGTTAGTACCGTCATGGTTGGCTGGTTGGAAACACCGGGTACTGAAGCAGACGTGGGAGCAGGATGTCTATAAGGATATGGTAGTGCCTGGGGTGGATGGGGACCTTGTGGGATATAGGCAGGGGGTCTGCGACAATTGGGTGAAAGACAATTGGGTGAATGACAGTTGGGTGAATGACAATTGGGTGAACGACAATTGGGTGAACACGACAATTCGGTGAATACAACAATTGGGTGAATGCAACAATTGGGTGAAAAACATGTATTTTAAATTTGCTTTTTGCCCCACATAATCCTACTACACCGCAAAGCACAGTTGTCATGCGGAGTGGACATGCCCTGGTGTAGACGGACATATACAGTAACCCGTGTAGTAACCCTAATAGTATACCACTATGTGAGTCTCACTATATATATCACGTTTATCACATTTTTGAGGTCTGTGTCCCTGTCTGACAGTCATTTGTCCCAGTCGATTTAACATTTTTGCATGTTAGCTAATTAATTGCCAATAATATCATTGCATTTAGAACTGCACATATACACTACCCTATCAAAAGTCATGGTACAACCCTTATTTGCATGAAAATGTGACATTCCTTTGAAATATCACCGATCCACGCCTGCTTCCGTGAATGCTGAAAGAATGTCTGAAAGAGCTTTCAGACTTCCAGTAATCCAGTAAGAGTATCCATGTAAGAAGATTTATTAGTTAAGAAAGAGAATTATCAGTAAACTGCAATTCACAAGTTTAACAAGGAATACTCTAATACGATTTAGTGGTCACTATTCTCAGGATTCAGAAGGCTACGTGATTATCCTAGTAGTTTACTTTCCTTTTGTGATGTGATCCATCATATACAGTGATTTATTTTTAATATAAGAAAAAATCTTCATCTGGATAAGTGCAACTCTACTGACACAGTGAATTCTTACAACTACAATAGGATTATTGTGAAAGATTACATTTTTTACATTTTTTTGACAAGTTTGAATGACTCATTACTCATCAATAGTTAAAATAGCAAGCTAAGTTGACGTGACTTATTGTAAGGTAAACTTTGTACTTCTTTTTATTGCACATGATGGAAGGCCCTGGCCAGTTTGCAGATCCAGGATCCTCACATACTCTACAGTTCCATAATAATAATTCTGGAGATGAGGGAAATTTAAATGCCATACAGCATGACCTAAAATCTTTTAAGCTACCTCCATTTTGGGTACACGATCCAGAAACCTGGTTCGCGGTTATTGAACACCTTTTCCGAGTTTATCAAGTGAGAAGCGATACCAGGAAGTTTGATCTTGCTATAGATGCCTTGCCACCAGAAATCATCGCAGATGTGAGGGACCTTATTCTACGTTCTCCAATTTTAGATGTGTACAAAGCCTTGAAATCTGCAATAAAACAGAGAAGTGCACCTACCGAGCAGCAAAAGCTGCAACAAGTGCTGAACAATTTACAGTTAGGTGATTGTAAGCCGACACAGCTGTTGTGACACATGCAACAGCTAGCCAGAAGCACAGCCTCTACTCCAGATAATGTGCCACTCCTGAAGGTGTTATTCATATCAAGGCTTCCAAAATAGATTCGCATCATCTTAGCTACTGCAGACACTGGAACACCACTAGATAGATTGGCTGACATGGCCGATAAATACTGGAGGTAATGGATCCTTCAGTATATCAGCTTAGTTTGGTTTCTTGATCTGACAGCACATTTTTTCAGCAACTTGATGACAGATTGATGGCAATGTCAAAAGCAGGTGGAGCTCTTTAGCTCCAAAGTTCACTCGCTTTCTATAGACTGTCGCAAGTTTAGGCGTTCACATTCCAGGTCACACCCTAGGCCTCTAACAACGTCAGATCCTGGTGTCACAACTGATCTCTGCTGGTATCATAAGTGTTATGGTAATAAAGCTCGTAAATGTATACCTCCCTGCAAAGGAAACCAGGGAAACGTTTAGGCCATTCATCCATTCAGGTGCAGGATGAGCATGACCATCAAAAGAGTCACCTTTTCTTTATATTTGATGCCAATAGTCGTGGCAGTTTCCTAATAGACACAGGTGCGGAGTTCAGCATACTCCCCAGAGCAAAATTGGATCCTAAGTGTCTGTCATCTAGTAATTTAAAACTTTATGCAGCAAATCAAACTGTTGTAAATACATATGGAGCTCATCTGATCAATTTAGATTTAGGGCTGAGACGATCCTTCCCCTGGACAATCATCATAGCAGACTGTGCTCATGCCATTTTAGGAGCTGACTTTCTAGCTCACTATAGTCTGGTTGTGGATGTTGGTCGGCATAAGTTACACAACATCACAGACTTGGAAATCTCTCGTACACCGGTGCATTGTCCAAAAACATATCAGAGATTGGTAAGTATAAGACCAGATACAAATTTTAAGTATAGGAATATCCCACAGGAATTCATAGATATTATGGTTCCTAGGTTAGGCTCCACCAATGTTACTCATTCGGTAGTGCATCATATTGTCACTAGGGCTAGACCACCAGTGCATGCCAAAGCATGTTGGTTGGACCCTGCTAAGCTCAAGGTCGCAAAGGAGGAGTTTAAAATCCTCCACAAACTTGGCTATCTTCAAGCTTCTGGAAGCCCATGGTCCAGCCCTTTACATCTCATTTGTCAAAATGATAAATGGTGTGTTGGGGATATTCGTGCACTCAATGCATGTACTGTGCCTGATAGGTATCTCATACCTTATATTAAAGACTTCACTTCTCAGCTCCATGGCATGCATGTCTTTTCTAAAACTGATCTAGTCAAGGCATACCCCCAAATACTGGTCACTCCAGAAGATGTCTCCAAAACAGCTGTGACAACACCCTTTGGTCTCTACGAGTATACAAGAATGCTGTTTTTATACTCCGGAACGGGGCACAAACCTTTCTAAGGTTTATGGACACCATCCTGGCAGATTTACTATTCATCTTTACATATATAGATGATACACTCATTGGCAGTCCTGATGACTTTGAACACCAACATCATTTATGGAAGGTGTTCGACATTTGGTTACTTCAGAAGGAATTGCACCTTTACCACAAAAAGTTGAAGCTATACAAAATTACCCAAAGCCAGAGTCCAGGAGGTCCTTACGCCGTTTCCTTGGTTTAATTAATTTTTACCACCAATTCATTCCACATTGTGCCTTGATTCTATTGCTGCTACACAATATGCTAGCTGGAAAGTCCAGTAAAAATGCACCACTTCATTGGAATGACTTGTCCACCAGTGCATTCCTGAAGGCCAAAGACGTTTTGTCACATACAGTGTTGCTCAGGCATCCCAATACAGAGCCTAAGACTAAGATCGCTCTTTTCACCGATTCTTCAGATGCTGCAGCTGGTGCAGTGATTCAGCAGTACATCAATAATGCTTGACAACCACTAGGTTTCTTCCCACGCAAATTCCAATCAGTGGAAATGAAGTACAGTGTGTTCGGAAGAGAGTTGCTTGCCATCTACCTAGCGGTCAAGCATTTCAGATATTTTCGTGAAGGACGTTTTTTTACTATTTTTATTGATCATAAAGCTTTCACTTCGCCATGCACACCAACTTCGATAAGCATTCACCACGTGAAGCTCGGCACTTAGACTTTATTTCTGCATTTATTTCAGACATTCAGTATGTCACAGGTTCTGCAAACGTAGTTGCAGATGCACTATCTTGAACAACACTACACCATCTTTCAATGTCAACAGGCCATCTTGATATTGAAAAGCTTTATCCAGAGCAATTAACTGACTCAGAAATTCAAAAAATGTTGCAAAATTCTCAAAATACTCAATCGCTACATGTTCAATTGGTGCCAGGATCTCAAGTTAGTGTGTACTGTGACGTTTCAACATCTAGGCCCAGACCAATAGTGCCAGAAGCGTTTTGTCAACAAATTTTCCATAGTCTCCATGATGTGTCACATCCCGGTATAGCAGCCACCCAAAAGCTCATCACTGAACGTTTTGTTTGGCCATCCATCAATAGGGATGTATGGCAATGGACAAGATCCTGTATTTCCTGCAAGAAGAGCAAGGTACATCATCACACCTTTTCACCACCAATTAGTTGTAAACCTCCAACTTCACGTTTTGATAAAATTCATGTCGACATTGTTGGTCCGTTGCCTCCATATCAGGGCAACCAGTATGTTCTGACGTTTATCGACAGATTTACTCATTGGCCTGAAGCCATACCAATAGCGGACTGCACAGCTTCTACTGTGGCACAGGCATTATTATATAATTGGTTTTCCCACTTTGGCATTCCGTCAATGATTACCACACATAGAGGTCGACAATTCACTTCTCTTTTGTTTAATCATATGTGCAACATGCTGGGAGCCATACATATTCGGACGATCTCCTACCATCCAGCATAAAACAGCATGATAGAGCGGTTCCACCATCAACTCAAAGCCACTTTGAAAGCTACAGAAGATCCAGTAAATTGGAGCAACAATCTCCCTCTCATACCTCTAGCTCTCTGTTGTGCAGTAAAAGAAGATCTACAGGCAGCACCAGCCGAATTGGTGTATGGCATGATGTTACACTTGCCTGGAGACATCTTTGCGTCAGAATATAATGCCTTGCCTAGGAGTGATTTCCTCCAAAATTTGCAGTATAACATGCATGTGCTGCTACACCTGCATTTTTCATGGTGCCCCATGACCACCTTGGACCTGCCGCCATGGCGTCGTGGTTAGCATGCTTGGCAACTGCCTCAGTAGTTCTAGGTTCGATACTGAGCAAAGGTGGGTCAGCTTCTTTCAGACAAGAGAGAGGCTGCATGTGTGCCTTCTTTTGGATGAGGAGTAAAACCTGAATGTGCTGTAGTTCAGAAGTTACAGCCTATGTTCAATGGGCTATCATGTATCAACGTGCACATGCCACAAAAACATCAACTTTGACCCATTGTTGAATTAGTTCTAGTTCCCAGATAAGTGTCAAAGTGGTCATAGTAAGTTAGCGTTTGGTGCCAGATGTAGTAGCAGCATCAAAAAAGTTGGTCCAAATTTTGACCCAAGTTAGGACAGCAGCAAAACATCTGTCTTGATATTTTCCAACTGTGCACAATGCAAACTATGTTAATCTTGGTTGAAATAGCCACTTTGTTGTATTTATATATCCAGAGATATACTACATGAAAGTTGCTGGAAAACATTTTGCATGGAAAATTAGCCAACTGGCACATCAAAATATCTCAAAATTTATCACTACCATATTTGGTTTTCAATGGCATCATTGGAAAGGGCGTTTATTTTCATCAAGAATGATATTCATTTACATTGGGATCTAAGTTCCTAGAGCAGCCACAGGACTCTCAATATGATGCACTTTGCTGTGGTATACAATGGATCAAATCATAATTCATCATGGACTTCTATATCAACTGACAATGATTACATACCAAATATAATGTAAACTAACTGGTTAAACACAAAATTCCATTGATTAGAACATTTCTGAGTGGAATTCATGATCCATATGTTTGTTTTATAAAAATTTATATTATAACCTGCATTTTTATTATTCTACTTGGTGATTAGTAATATTAGTTACATTAGGTTGCATCCAGTTACTTCATTATGTCAGCTGTATTTGGGCTTTCCAACACCATGATTACTATAGATAAGGTTGGCCATTCATCATCATCATACCCTTATCCTGCCTGTGGGTTCTCGCCCTCCACTCCCGTCTATTTAATGCCATGTCCCTGTCCACCCCACACACTGCCATGTCCTTATGGACCACCTGTTCCCACATCTGCTTTGGTCTCCCCCTACCCCAGGTGCTACCAACCACCTGCATTCCTGGGATACACCTAACTAGCTCCTCTTCTCCTCTTTTCATGACGTGGCCATACCACCTCAGCCTATTCTCCCTCGTTTTTTGGCGATGCCCACCACCCCCAGGCTATCTCTAATATATGCCTGTGGCAGGGTCGGGTCTGTGGGTTCATGCCCTCCACTTCCATCTTCCACCAGGTCCTCACCCACCCCATGCGCCATGTCCCTATGGACACCCTGCTCCCAAATGAACTTTGGTCTCCCCCTGCCCTACCGACCACCTGCATTCCTGGCATGGCCCTGATGAGGTTCTCGTTCCTTCTTCTCATCACGTGTCCATGCCACCTAAGCCTCTTCTCCCTCATGTTTTGGCGATGTCCACTACCCCTAGGCTACCGCTAACATACACGTTCCTAATTCTGTCAGTTCTTGACATGCCACTCATGATGAGTGGCATGTAATTAGTGGCTGAGTGACTCATGTATCACACTTTGAGGTATGTGTTAAATTACCCCAATGTGTCCGGGGACACTTTGAGGTATGACACCAGCCTGCACCCAAAGTTAGTTTAATATTATCATTGTCATTTAAGACATCATCCACCAGCAATTCTTCTATATCATTATGGTTAACAATGTTCAAATCACCTGAAAATAAGTTTTAATTTTAGAGCATGTTCAGTGGAACTGCAGACCCGACCCTGCCACAGTCGGGATAAGGGAATGATGATAATGGTATGATTGTTAAGTGTCATGTACATGTGCGGAACCCCCTAATATGTATGCTAATTTCTGACAGACTAAAACTTCTTTGACTGGCTAATACAATGGTCGGTGGATTTTATCAGTGTCATAGGCCTTAGACTGACTATACTTCCTAAACATGCATATGCATATTCAGCCGAATTTTTTTTAATCAAATGCAAACCACGCAGCTTGGAAATCGCATAAAAAGAGACCCAACTGTATTTTGATCTTCATCATCATTTCGTCATCGTGGAAGCAAGTAGTAGTTTAAGAGCATACTCTCCATATAGTGTATAGGTTTTGCATAAGTGATTGCTTCTCTAATTTTGAGTTAAATAAGGGAACAAATAGGAAAAATAATGGTTGGTAGATTAAAAAATACATTAAAATTTATATTTTGCATATTTTACTAGCAAATGAATTAATATTAATTTCCTTTATGGACATACTGTACTTTAGATATACAGTACAGTGTGTATTGGTAAAGGTGATCGTTTTCTAATTATTTTAAATAAGGAAACAAAAGCAAAACATAATCATAAGTATGTTACAAACTCCTACCTCTCTCTCACCTGCAAGCAAAGAAAGATCTCCATGTCATCTTCATTGACGTGGAGAAGGCTTATGCCAGTGTTTCAAGACAGGTAGTTTGGGAGGTATAACAAAATATGGGGGGGGGGGGGGGTAGAAGAAAGGTTCATCAAATAGTTCAGGATATGTATGTTTCTATCTTCTACTGACAGGTTGATGAGTAAGCCAAGGCCGAACTCTTAGGAGGTTGCTCTCAGAAGATGATGAGATAGGTGTAGAGGATGTAGGAGAGGGGAAATTTGCCACACCCAACGTTCTCTACCAACCACCCATGTTGGTACTAACTTGGGTTTGCATTGCTTAACTTCAGTGATCTCAAGTGAACTGGTGTGCTCATTGCAACTTGGCTCAGGATGTGTATGAAGGTTGGGGTGCATCAAGGTTCAGCACTAAGTCCGTACGTTTTCTTTCTGGTTATGGATGAGCTACTGACGGGAATAGGGGAATAGGTTCCTCAGTGCATGACATTTGCCAACGATATTGGAAATCTTAGTGAATACAAATAACAAGGAGAGAAGGGTCTAAATGACGTTAGAGGAGCGATATAAAGGGGAGGGCTAAAGATAAGCATGAAAAAGATGGAGTCTTTAGCTTTCAATTGGGAAGGACAGGAAAATATTGGTAACATGCTTTCTAGGGGCGAACTGGTGAAAAGAGGTGGAACCAAATGTGACCAACAGAATCAGTTGGGGATAGTTGAAGGCAGACAGGCAAACGGTGTCCTGTTGTATAGGAGGGTCCCAATCAAGTTGAAAGGGAAGTTTTACCAGGTAATGGACCAGCTATGCTATATGCATCAGAGTGTTGAGCAATGGGGAAGAGCCATAATTAATAGGATGGAAGTAGCCAAGATGCAAATGCTGTGGTAGATGAATGGGGTGCTGTGAGCTGATAGAATTAGGAATACTTATATTAGTTAGGAATACTTAATCCTTACATTAGGAATACTGTGTTTGTGTCGCTTCTCTTCCTGATGCTTGACTGGTGGACATGAAGGATAGGATTGTTAGTATAATGAAGAGTGAAGGGGGAGTGTCTGGTGTTATTCTAAACACTGAGGGCACCTGGAAGGAGCACATTGACAAAGTGATTGGAAAGGCTGGGCATGCTCTCTGGTTGGTTAAAAAAAGTGTGGGGGGACAGCACAAAGGTTGTAAAAGAAGTAGCCTATTTTTCACTTGTACAGCCAATAGTGGCGTACTGTAGTCCAATTTGGTTTCCCTTTAAGCAGGGGTTATCTTGGGAAATTTAAATGATACAAAGGAGAGCGTCAAGAATTGTGCTGCATCGCTTCTCTCATAGGTTGAGAGTCTCAGACATGATCATGGAATTAGGATGGCTCTCACTACATCAGAGGTGGGTGTTTGACAGCATTAAGCTTTTTCACAGACTGCTGAAATTAGGGTATGAGGGTACTCCAGGGGGCAGCTTATCCCTTGCAGACTATAGGGGGAGAAAGCATCATATTTTGAAACTGAAGGAGGTTGGGGTATGAAGGGTCATTTGTCAATGGAATTCTCTCAGCGAGGATAAGGTGAGGGAGTTTCTACAAGAAGGTGCCATTATAGCAGGTATGCAATATTTGACAGAATAGATGTTATGCTTCAGGTACCTTGGGGGTTCAATTGGTTATAAATTAGGATTGAGAATCATTCTCTCCACTTCCAATTTGGCCTATCAGGGCTGCTTGCAGTGCATTCAAATGGAATTAGAGGTAGCTTGTGGTGGTGGACGTCATGGAAAGAATAATGGAGGGCAGTAGAGGTGGTAAGGATACATAATGAGACCAGGGGAGGAGCTCATTAGGTCCATTTCAGGAATACAGGTAGTGGAAGCACACAGGGAAGGGAGAGATGGAAGTAGACATGAGAGCAGGTTGTACATAGCAATATGGTAGTGTGAGGGGTGGACAGGGACCTAGTGGGAGATAGATGGCAGTGGGGCTCTAAACCCACTGACCCTACCAAAGACCGGATTTGATGTAACCTTACATTTTTCTCCCTAGCTTGATAATCACTCATCAAATCTAAGTGGTCCCAATGATAAATGTGTACTCAATGAACCAATCTTTTGATTAGTGTGCTATTCATCAAAAATTTCCAAGGCAGGCCTGAGTTATGACTGAGCAAAGTCATGGGTAGTTAAAATGCTGTGCCACCCAGTATGTAGATAGGCAGATGAGTTGTTATGCTTCAGGTTCCTTGGGGTTCAATGGTTTAGTAATTAGGAATGAGAGTCATTCTCTCCACCGCCATTGTGGCCTATCAGGGCTGCTTGCAGGGTATTTAATTAGAATTAGAAATCGACAATAGCATCTCATCCAATCACAATATCCAAAGGCACATAAATTATACACCAAAGAACAATGTGATGCATTAGACAACACAAGGAAGGCGACGCCCATGAATGAAAACAAACTAACCATTGGTGCTTTACATGCTTTTTATTGCCTACATGCTTTGTTGGATGGCTCAAATGCAGCTGACATAGTGAAGTTACTGGATGCAACCTTAGGTAACCAAACATAACCAATTAAAATGCAGGTTAAAATAGAATTTTTTTATAAAACCAACACACGAATCCTGAATTCCACTCAGATATGTTCTAATCAATGGAATTTCGTATTTAACCAGAGAACGGTATGTAGGGGAGACCGGGGCAAGATGATGAGTGGGGCAAGATGACTAATGCCTTAATTAGCGATTTTCCTGATAGTTAGCAGCATCATATGAATACTACTAGTACTCCTCATGACTAGATACTAAAAAATCATTTTGTCAAGGCACTGTTGCCATTACTATATTATTTACATGAGTTTCACTGTTTTCCTGCTGTATGCTATATGAAACCAAATTTTGGAAATAAGATTTAATTAATATAGAGGTTAGCTATAGAAATATGTAATAGCACTTTCATCTACCTTAGACAACTGGCTATTCATATTCAGTATTCATGATTAAAATAATTTTTTAAACTTATTACTATAATACTTAAATTTTAAAATTGTTGCTGGGGCAAGATGACTGGGGCAAGTTGACGAACTCACCATCTTGACCCTCACTGTTAACTGACATCTTCTTTGTGGTGGACAGCTTAACTCTGATTACTTTTAACTAGAAACATTAACTTTTAAGTTGACAATAAATTCGATTTACCATTTACTTCGATTTTAACTTTTAGTCTTAATGCTTTTTTATTATTCACAACAAAAATTAAAAATATTAGTTCATTTACCTTTATCAATGTAATAAATAATGCCTAATCCTATTTTACTATAAAAGAAATAAGGGCACAATAATAGAATTCGGAGAATTTACCAATTTCTTTTACTTTCCAGTGGCCGTCATCTTGCCCCAGACCCAGGGCAAGATGACGAATTTTACATCCTTCATTAAAAATTATAAAATCACCTTGAAGATATCAAAAAATGTTTCACTTTAAACCACTAAATTATAAATAAAGGAGCATTCAAAGTATCTCAGAACAGTAAAACATTTTATATCGAAAGAAAAATAAAAAATTAAATTTGAAAACTCTTAGTATCGTCAACTTGCCCCGGTCTCCCCTACGCTAAATTTGCATGTATTCCAAATTGTCTTACACCAAATTTTACGAATGCCTAATTGTCACATGCCAAATTAGTATGCATGCCAAATTGTCATATGCGAAATTGACTACGTGGAATTGCCATCTTTGAAGATCAACCATGGTGTGACTGCTGTTGGGAGCCTCACAGTGGCACATATCTTTAGTCACATTGAGAGATACCATGAACTTAAATGCAGACTGGGGGTCAGTCCAGAGCTCTCTACGTCACGTAGGGATAACCCCCATGGGGTTGAGAACTCTCTGGTATTTGTAAAAGAGGCTGGCCTCTTTCAAAAAATCTAATACTGGCACGTTTTTCTTTCTGGCAGTTTTCCCTTTTCCTTTTGTGTAGTTTTGGCTTTTGCCTTTTACTTCTCTATGGATTTTGGCGATTGCCTGTTGATTTCTGTGTGTGTTTTGGCTTTTCCCTGTTTTATCTTTATATCGGTCTTTGGCTTTGGCCTGCTTAATCTTTATGCCTTTTTTACGTTTTTATTTTTGTGTCTGTTTCGGCTTTCGCCTGTGTCTATTCATTGTTATTTATTTGGCTATTACTGTTTGATTTTTTATTGCATTTAGTGGGCTTTTGCCCTTTGTCATCATGGTGGGGTGGCTATTTAGACCCCCACCATGGTGACTGTCTTTTTGGGCCCTAATGACCATTGAAGTTGATGGGCCCTAAAGCAGATATCAACCAACCATTCAAATATATATACCGTATTTATTCCAATAAACGCCATTGTCAATGACAACTGCTCCTGATTTACTGAACACTTTATTACACTTAACAAGATGACTTTACACAGTACGTTCTTATCGTATGTTTCACCATCAGAGCAATCTGACCTTTTATGTTCAAATTCATTTGATCCCATTGCCCCCACAAGTTGTGCCACTGCCTAAAGTTGGACTATTAAAGTGTGGACTATACACGAGTGCAGACTATATTTGAAACACACCCATCACTAAAGCAGACTATAGATCAGTGTAGGCTATATTTGAGATGTGGACTTTAAATGAGATTTTACAGTATTAATTACTATGTCACAATCATATTTGTTAATTACACTGGTAAACAGTATACTAAGTCAATGATGCTGATTTAGAATATGTCATTGGTTTTGCTGAATTGGCTCTAGCGTTTGGAATAATTAACTAATTAATGTTTGCACCATGGTGAAGTGTCCAGAATAGCCCAAAATATATATCATATTCTTAAAAATGGTAATGAAACTCTTTAAAGTCATACAGTCAAAATCTACACCATATAGGAAATAATTGTTAGTGAAAACTTATAGATGATGGAGGAGATCATTCATTTCCTAATACAGTTCGGAAATTTTGTTCAATAGATATGGGTATTTTTAACTATTGCATCAGTAAGCTTAACTACCGTAATTACTCTAATAAACGGCGCGCCGTTTATTTTTTTTAAGGCCTTTTTGCTGCGCCGTTTATTAGAGGGCGCCGTTTATTATTTTTTTCAATTCATAAATAGAAACTTTTTAGCCAGACAAGTTGATTTCATTAATTTTGATTTTTGCTGATGCCACTCTCGCATGGGAATTTACTGGTAAAATGAAATTGAGAAAAATAATCAATGATTCTTTTAAATTTTAAATCCTTACCCTAGATTCAGATAACTGTAGAGGTTTAGCCACAGGACGATTACTATCATTCTCAACTGCAGAAATTGTCAACAATTTAAATGCTAAAGAATACTTTCTCTTTGAAACTTTTCTTTCAACCATATCTGCACTAAAGCTTAGTTTACACGACTGTGACTTATTAGGAAGTTAAACCTATCATGTGAAAATACTGTGAATTGCATTGCACCAGGCTCACCCACAGAACAGAGAGGAGGAAGAAAAACCCTGGGGTACACCAGTACCTCTGTTCAGGCATGAGCCTGATTCCTTATTGCATTATAGTTATTGTGCAATAAGTCAGACACCATGCAATATTAAAACTGACAAAGCCTTAATTTACCTGCCAAAATTTATATTTTGGTTGTAAAATGTGGTGTTGGAACAGTGTGGTAGGCCGGCATCCCCACACAGACAACCAGCCAATATTCCTGTGGGTTCCAGACGCCTGGCTGGGCTGTTCCTAGTCATAGCATGTTCAACGGACCCATGGACCCAACCCTGCCACAGGCTGGATAAGGGTGTGACGATGATGATACCAGTACCCCTGTGTAGCATTAAAGGGTTAATCATTAAAAAAATTCAAGTTAACTTACAGGATCATTTCCAGACAGTTTTGAAATAAACGGCGCGCGGTTTATTAGAGGGCGCCGTTTATTATTTTTTTTCAGTTGAAAGGTGCGCCGGTTGTTTGGAGGGCGCCGTTTATTAGAATAATTACAATATTCCATCAGAAAGCATGTTGGGAGCGGCGAGTTGCGTTGTACAGTTCTCGTCTGATCACTGCAATAAAATTTAAATTGCAATTTAGTCCATACAAATGTTAACAAAAAATGAAGAACGGTGAGGACACTTGAGCTGTTAACTTCATGATTCTTCATTTCCAAAGCAATTTGGTCAACCATAGAACTTCATATGTTCACCACAGATGCTTCTTTTGCATTTACAGCAATGCTTGGTACCTCTGCGATTTTTTTTTGTAATCACAGAATGCAAATGTTCCAAACCTTCCTGACGAAGGCTGAAGAAATGAAAAGTTAGGACACATACAACTCCTCTATATGTAGCTCAAGAGTGGGTAGGAGGGTATATGACGTGTGAGATTTATTCAAAGGTGATTCAGAGAACATATGTGCAAATAAAAACTGTAGATGTCTCACATGACACAGACTAGTCGTTTGAGGGTTTAGTATCATATTTTCAAGATTGTCCAATATCTCAATAAGTGGAGCCAATTTCACAAAAGTAGTGGCATTTCTGAAATCGGCACCCTTCAAACAATCTAAGTTCTCTCTCATATTCTTGGCAACTGAGAAAAATTTTTTTTTTTGGGCTGTGTTATAAAATCAAATGTGATTAGTATTTTAATTGCACTGAAAACATGTGGGGTAAAATGAATGAAGAACATTTCATTGTTTGTTTCTTGGTGGTTCAGGGCCCTTCAACTACAAGGTTATTAGTGCCCCATCGATTTTTGGGTATTAGCAGTACCCAGTTTTCCAAGCGGCCACCCATGCCAGTACTAGCTGGGCTTGAGCTGCTTAACTTGATCACTAAAGTGATCAGACGAGAACTGGTGTGTCCAACGCAATTTGTTGCTCTAAGTACATTTCATGAAGGAAATGATCTATGGGGACTACAGGGTGGGTGAAAAGTTCCCACACTTATGTTTTGAAGCGTTTTTGGCATTGCTAATGCGATTTTTAGTTATTTATGATACTTTTATTGAATCCATCACTTAATTTTGAATTAGGAAAGTGCTTATTTATTCGCTTGTTTAAATTCTAATAAATGGTAATGCTTCTTTGCTGTGCATAAAGGATTTTATCATTGGCAATGCAAATACACAGGGCTGTATTTTGAAAAAAAAATTTCTGATGATTGCAAGAATTCAGCTGATTCTGAATCGTTTTTGGCTGCTGATTTCAAATATGGGTTTAGTTTTTATCAGGCACGGACAGATTTTTCACAAATCGCTAATAATTACTTCAACTTACATGAATTTTCATTGACTTCTTGGAAATATTATTACACGAAAGCATATTAAATTATAATAGTTTAAGAGAAATGTTAAAAACAATATTTAGTGTGATTTCTTTTACTTATAGAAAATGTTTTGGTGAGGAATGGATTTGAAGTACTTTTATTCTACTTCAAGCTTCCCTTTCTTCACAAATTGTGGGTTTGTGAAGTTGAGGACCCACAAAAATTCCTCCTTTAATTTTTTCTGTTGTAATGTTTGGAAACTGCTTTGCAAAATACTAAAAGCCGGATCCATCTGTGTGCAATGTTTTGACCAACTGTTTCATCAGAGTTTAATATGTAAAGGAGGAAGTAGGAAGGTTTTTTCAAAATATTTCTTGTCCCTGGCAAGAGATGCTTTCTTTTTTTGGCCATGATTTCTTCATCCCATGCTTATCTTTTGCTCTACTGTCCCACTCACAAAAAGCATGGCATTTTTGTATAGCCTGCTGCCTGTCCAAGAAACATGCCTATCATTTTGGAATCTCCACATACATGCCATTTTTGCTCCTCATTTTTAATTGTCATCAACAGCTTTTTCACACTTTCAAAAGACTCTCTTAGCTGGACAGAATAAACTACTTACTCCCATTATGAAGAAGTATTGACTTTAAACTCCTTTTGGAGGAGTCAATGCAGAGCCTCTACTCAGAAGAAGCATATTGGATTTCAAAATATTGCATGTGGCCAGGAATGCCACACCAAAGCACTATTGAGTGTTCCTCAACAAAGAATGGCAGTAGCTCTTCTTCTGTATGGTGATACCATAAGAAAAATGTCCCTGGTGCCAAAAGGTTTTTTTGATTTTAACCTAGAACCAAGAACTTCTGCTGCCCTTTTAGATAAGTTCAAATCATCATCATCTTACCCTTCTCCTGCTTGAGGCAGGGTCTGTTCTATGGGTTCTAATCCTACACTCCCGCCTATCCCCCACTAAGTCCCCCTCCATTCCAGATGCCCTTTAGGTAAGTTCAAATCTCTCACCATATCATTAAGTTCTGCCTGCATGAATAGATGAGTTATTTGGGCCCAAGAACTTCATCATGGTGCCAAATGCTATGACATCTCCATACTTCATTTAAGTAACTTTATTTCACAACCTTTTATTCTTCAAATTCAACCCAGAAGTGTGACCTTCTACCGTTTGTAAGATGCCAAACAATAGTCTTGAAATATAGCATATCTCAGCACATCATTAAAGCAGATTTGTTGAAAAACTATATGTGATGTAAAAAACTAATTCCATATTTGAAATCATCATAAAACACTGGTTTCAAATCAGATACCACCATAAATACATCAAAAATGATGCTGAACAGTGATATCAATGAATTGGAAGATACCTTTTGATTGGAAGATTTGGATTGGAAGATGAATTGGAAGATTTTTTTTCATTTGTGGTTCAATTCATATATCTTTGTAAGTTGGTCTGACAGGTCAACAGCTTCCATAATGACCTTAAAAGTAATGATGGCATCTGGACATGTCACACCTTTATTGTACCATCTCTTTCTTCCTGCTGAATTGTTGACATTGATGGAGTATGCATGTTGCTCAACACATATATATCCTCCCTGTCTTTCCACTTCATGGCTAGTAATTTAGTTGATGACTTCTGAAATTGTGCAATGCAATGGCAAGGCCTTTTGCCAAGATTGGGAAATTTTTTGAGTTTTTATGAATGTTTGCACTGCTGGATATCCAAATGTTTGGCATATGATGGACAGCTGTGAAGAAATGATCAAAGCCAGCATAACGTCTGAGTGTCTAATTATTATTTTTAATTCAGTTACAACCTTTTCACCAAGAGTTGATTTGGAAACATTCTTGTTTTCACTTCTTCCACAATAAATGTTAAAATCATAAACATACCCTGTTTGTGCATAACATCTTTGCTAAATTTTAATTCCCCATTTTGTTGGTATTAGTGGCACATATTGATTCAAGCTAGATCTTCCTTTGAACTTTGCCATTGATTCATCTATTGATTGTGTGTATTATTCAGATCTTGCTTTAGGAAAGGTATATTTCAGGCAATTAACTATTTCTTTGGTGAAATAGAGCTTTAAAGCATTATCAGTATTTACAGGATGTTGAGCATACAAGGTGTGTGAGAAAACTAATGAGACTGATTTTTTATTTAGCAAAGTTTTTGTTTTCTTCAAACATGAATATTATCTCCTTCAAAGTAGTTCCCTTTGGCAGCTATACACCAGTGGAGTCGTTGCTCCCAATCTTGGGAGCAGTGATGGAACCCTGTAACTGTTAGGGCATTTAAATGGTTGGTCACAGTCTTTTGAATGTTTTCCAGGGTTCCAAAATGACATCCTTTCAAGACATCTTTAATTAAGGGAAAAGAAAAAAGTCACAAGGACTCAAATCAGGTGAATAGGGGGTTGAGGAACAACAGGAATATCTTTTGGGGTCAAAAATTCCCTGATGGAAATGGCCATGTGACATGGGGGAATTTCATGATGAGGCATTTACTTGTCTGCAACGTCTGGTCTTACACAAATCACTCTTTTCCTGAGCCTTTCAAGGACACCTTGGTAAAACACTTGATTGACAGTTTCTCCTGTAGGAACAAATTCTTTATGCTGGATACCTCCACCGTCAAAAAAGCAAATCAGCACTGTTTTCATCCTTGATTTGCTCATTCAACATTTTTTTGGTTGAGGAAAGGAGTGTAGTGTGCCACGTTTCTCTTTGCCACTTTGTTTAAGGATTTACACAAATATCCAGGATTCATCACCTGTGATCACATGACTGCAGAATTCTTGGTCATTGTCAATCCTTTTTTGGCACCATGGAGGTTTTTTGAAACTCTGGAAAACATTCAAATGACTGTGACCGACCATTTAAAAGCCCTAACAGTTGAAGCCTTCCATCTCTGCTCCCAAGAGTGGGAACAATGACTCAACCAGTGTGTAGCTGCCAAAGGGATCTACTTTGAAGGAGATATTATTCATGTTTGAAAAAGTAAAAACTTTACTAAGTAAAAAATCAGTCTCATTACTTTTCTCACACACCTCGTATAACTTTGATGAGAGTAGTTCAAAGTGATTTCTTATCATTGCTCCAATAATACAATTATTCTCCATTGATTCTCTTTCTGTACAGCGAGATTTCACATTTGGTAGCTTTTTGTAACCCATGACTAAATGAATTCCAATTAAAATCATCATTTCTTCAGGATCAGGTTTCTTAATTGATATTTGCTTTTCTTTTTCATAAAGTTGTAGTCTCTCATTTGTACACTGTGAAAGGAAAATGAAAAACAAAAACATTTTTGCAGAATTTCATAAAAAGAAATCAAGTGGAGTTGAATTTTGGTGAAGTGTAGAAAGTAACTGTGTTTCTCTGTATTGTGGTTGCTTATGCAGTGGAAGAAAAATCTGATCAAGTTCTTCAGTAAACAGTAGCAGTCATATGACTTAGTTTTTGATTCTTTGTCACATTCAGTGTCATTATCAGTTTCTGATTGAGTTGGCGATGATGCATCATCTGAAAATTGTATGTAGAATCACTGCTGTCATCTTCATCATTGGAATTTGATCTCTTTTTGTTTGTAAGAAAATGAAGGATTAATTTTAAAATTGAAAACGTGTTATTATCTCCTGAATGCACATAAAATTTAACAGTGGGTTAGGTTTGTCCCACATATTTTTGACGGAATGTACCAGTGGATTACAGCTATCCCACATATTTTTCAATTCAAATACTGTTGGACAAACAACCCCATCAACTTTTTCACATTTTACATCCTTAGAACCCTCCCAAACATGATATATATCTTATAAGTAATTTAATATCCATATTTTAAAACATTGTCATGTACTTTATAAATGTCTTACATAGAATACTTTGCAAATACACATGTATGGGTGCAGCCATCTTGCCTTGAAATCCATAATGAAAGTGCTGACATCTAGTAATGGCATTACTGGGCTGCATGTTATGCACTGGGATTTTTTGAAACTGTCTTTGGTGAAATGTGACCCACAGGGAGTGAAAAGCTTAAATGGTTCTGCAGATAAAAGTGAAGTAGTGTGAGATCAGGTGAAAATTTGATTGATTAATTTCACATGTTGGGAAGTAAGCCAAGCAACCATAACAGGACAAACCCTTAGGTGGCTGCTCATGGGATATGAGGAGGTAGGTGAAGAGGATGTAGGAGAGGGATCCAAACTTGGGTATCAAAACTTGGATGTCTAAACTAAGGTGTCTAAACTTGGGTGTCCAACTTGGGTATCCAAATTTGTGCAGCCAAGTTGTGTTGGGCACCCCAGTTCTTGTAGGATCACTGAAGTTAAGGAGCACAAGCCTACATTAGTTACAACATGGGTGGTTGGTAAAGAACGTTCGGTGCTGCAAACTTCCCCTTTCCTACATCCTCTAAACCTACCTCCTCATCTCTATGAGCAGCATCCTAAGGGTTCATCCTGTTATGGCTGCTTGGCTTACTCACCAACCCATGAAATTTATCCAGCAACTTGTCATGACAAAGCTTGGTGGCGACTTTGGCTTGGATAGATAGCTGAACGGCCAATAGTAATACTTTTTTGATCATTCTACTACATTTTGTGTCAAACGTTAACCTAGTATGTCAAAGTTTGCACTTTCACTCAGCAACGCAATAACATTTTAACTACTGACTGATCCATTCTTACCAAATTACCCAAGTATGATCTATGAACTACCTTGCATGCATAATCATAGCAATACAATGCATATTAAGAAATAAATTCATGTATGCAAATGTATGCAAACATGTATGCAAATATTTTTTAATACACCCAGATTAATGACTTGAACCCAATCTGAAAGATATCCCACTGCCAGATATCACTCTGTCAAAAGGAACTCAGGTGATGGCAGGTCTATATTTGGCTAGGTGTTATTGTTAGGCATCAGGAAGACCATTATAGTGGTGAAGGTGTTGTGGTGGGAGTAGGATCATGTTCTATGAGTTCATACCACTTCTCATATTTGACACAGGCTGCCTGACTGCTTAGAGATATAGAGGGGAATTGTTGGAGCCTTATACACAGCTTTTCAGAGGTGGAGTTGGCTCTCTGTTACATATCATCAACAGTCCTCATCCATGTAGGGTTGAAATGGTGGATGATTATCTTCAAAATGAATATATTCAGTTGTTTGAATGGTCACCCAGATCTCAATACTTGAATTGTATTAAACGTGCCAGGCATGCACATTAGAGGGCAAATGTAATTCAAACCACCTCCCAAAGTTATTGAGGAACTACAAACTGCCGTTTTATATGAGGGGGAGCTGCTACCTCAGGGAATCATCAATTTTCTTATGAACATTAGGAACACTCGCTGCGCTTTGTGTCTTACAGATGATCCTACAGCATATTTTTGCCACATCTTGCTATGTCACATTTATACAGTCCAATGGTCATGTGAAATACTTGTGATTTTACAATGGTATTGCCATGTTATAGGATATAAATGGCTTTTGTACCTTATAACTTACTTATTATCTCACTTGTATCCCAAACCCATAACATACTCATGACATTCTGTGTTAATTTTTAACATTAGTGCATTATATCCCTACCATTGTATTCTGGACACCATTTAACTTTTTTTCATGCTAGGGCTTTTGTTTTGCCCTTGCAGCTCCACTTGCTATTAGCATTCGCCTTCTTTCTATATACAGCATGACACTGTGTGCCAGCATTTCTCCTTCCCCAGCATGATATCCACAATAGTATCAGTGGCCAAATGGCTTGGCATCCTTTCAAGAGGTCTTCTTTAGATGGCCCATCTGCTACAGGAAAGGAAGTTGTGATGGGAGTCATCATCTGGATCTGGACAGATCAAGCACACTGGGAAGTGTCCTCTTCCAATCATGTGCAGATAGGCGTGGAATTACCCTTGTCCACTAAGGATTTGTGAAATCGTAGTAAATTTCCCCATGCCGCCTTCTCTTGATCCACTGCTAACGGCCCCATTTAAACATGCAACCACTCTGTATAGTCAGATAGCAGCAACGTTTATTAAGGGCGTGTTTGTGAACACTAGGAAGTGGGATTACGTTACAAATTAATTTCATGTTAGACGATGAACCCTGTTATGCTGTCGTGCATGAAAAATTGATGTTCCTTACTTATCTAAGAAAGAATATCGTTGGCCTATTACATCTGAGAACATCAAGAAAAGCTGTAAAATGAATAGGTGAAATCAATTTTATTTTTCAGCTACAATATACTCCCAGTGTCCATATAGCTACAGCCAAGACCGGGTGCCTGTTCTTTTACAGCATTTTAACTGCCAGTGAATATTACTCACTGTAGGAAGGAAGTCCTCGTCGATATCCACAATCCATCCAAAACTAAGGGATATTGGAACTGTAGCAGTCTTTATGAAAATTAAGCAGTTCAGAAGTTCCTGTAACAGAAATGACATATTGGTATCTATTGTATGCATTTGCTCTAGAGAAAACTTCAGGAACCTGGTATGAAAAAACTTCAGAAACTTGGAATACTAGTTTCTAGTGCCAGAAGACTGGTTGTGGCACATAGTGCTAAGTATTTCGCTTTCAATTGAGAAGGACAGAAAAATAATGGTGACGTCCTCTCTGGGGGCAGAGGTGGTGGCAAACGTGCAAGAAAGAAACTACTTAGAATCAACTTTCCAAAGCAATGGGGAGGTAGACTCAGATGTCACCCATAGAATGTTTCAGTGCACTGGGGTGAATGAATGAAATGTGGCCCATAGAATCAATAGAGGATGGCTGAAGTGGAGACAGGCAATTGGAGTCCTGTGTGATGGGGGTTCCCAAAAAAGTTGAAAAAGAACTTGCTCAAGGCAGTACTTAGGTTAGCTATGCTATATGGTTCAAAGTGTTGGACTGTGAGGAAGAGCAGTGTAGTAGAATGAAAGTAAAGTGAGATGTTAATGCTAGAGTGCAAATGGGTTGTGGGGGATATCACAGAAAATATGAGGGAGTGTGGATTAAGGTGGTATTAACACAGAATGCCAAAACGGAAGGAGGAACTTGTTAGGTCTATCTCCTTACACCTTGTGTAAGGAGAGACCAAAGCAGATTTGGGAGCAGGTTGTGGATAATAATATGGCAGTGGGTGTGTGGTGGACAAGGACGTGGTAGGATATAAGCAGACATGGAGGGCTAGGACCCACAAACTCAACCCTTGCGCAAGTTGGATAGGGGGTATGATGATATGCTGAGCTGATGTAGACTGGTGAAGGGAGAAATGAGAGTAGTTAGGTAATGAGTCATAACAATTGCAATGGCACATTACATCCGTGGACATAATTATCTGGAGTGAAGGGCTGCCTTAGTGAAAATAAGACAAAATTCTGTGTTACTACTTACAACACATTTGCCTTCACACAGGGCACTAAATTTTCTTACCACTGTTGTTTTTGGTGTTAGGTCCATTGATGTCATCTCACTTGAGTTTATTGCACTTATATGTGGCAGTGGCTTCTCCTACAAAAAAATTGGGATCACGTCAATTTGGAACATGGCAATTTGGTGTATGTCAATTTGATGTACGACAATTTGGCATACATACAAATTTGGTGTACAACAATTTGGCATACATGCTGATCACTTGGGTTTGTTTGTTGATGTTTTAGGGCCCTTCAACTACAAGGTTATTAGAGGCTTCTCCACTGTGTAGTTCTGCTGCAGGAACTGCACAGACACTACAGTAATGCGACTATTTTTGGATACTAACGGTTTGCAGTTTTCCCAAGTGGCCACCCATGTCAGTACTAGCTTGGGTTGCGTTGCTTAACCTCAGTGATCAGATGAGTACTTGTTGTGTCCAATGCAATTTGCTGCTCATGGCGATCTCTTGCATGCACAACTTTATTCAAAATTGCAATGGTCCTGTATAACACAGTTGGCAAGGAATTCATTGTGCATTAGCATATACAGTATTTGATTTGATTGCTTTATTTGCTTTCCAACCCCTAAATGGGTGAAGGTGGGAGGGGGAGAGGCGACATCAGATGATTTTGACATTTCATGTGATTAAATCGTTTTTGGTTTCAGCTGTATTACCAATTCTTCATTTCTTTGATATAGTTTTAAAAAATTCTATGTGGGCAATTCTAATAAGATGCATGCTTTGCACAACATAGACTAAATTGAGTATGCATGCTGATTTAAGTACTATGCATATGCCAAATTTGTATGTATGACAAATTGTCATGTGCCAAATTGATGTAGACCCAAGAAATTGGGACTTCATGAAAAATTTCATTCATAACATGTCTGACCAAAGTGGTGCATATCTTTAGTCACTGTGAGAGGTACAGACACAGACTGGGAATCAGTCCAGAGCTCTCCATCTCCCTTGAGGATAATCCCCCCCGGGCATTGAGAGCTTACTTGTTTTTGTGAAAGAAGCTGTCACACATTTTAAGCCTTCGAGTTTAATATATGTATTCGTTTTTGGCCTTTTGCCTTTGAAAACCAGTGTAAATTGTCCAGCATTGAGCCATACATTTTGGCCTATTGCCTTTCATCTCTTTGGTTGTGATGGCTTTTGCCTTTTTGTTTTTGTGTCTGCTTTGGCTTTTCCTTTTTTTATGCTAATGTCATCAGTTTACGTTTTTGTGTTTTTAGCTTTGTGTAAGTTTAGGCTTTTCCATTCTTACCTTTGTGTCGGTTTTGGCTTTTGCTGTTTTATTTTTCTTATTGCGTTTATTGGACCTTTGACATTGCTCAATGTCAAAGGTCCACCATGGTATGACTGTCTTTCCGGGCCCTAAAGATCATTAAAGTTGAAGGGTCCTAAAGCAATAACTAATAACAACAACATTGGGTAGCCCAACATTTTTTTATTTCTCGGGTTATAGTGAGTGATAAGATGTTATGCATGTTAAATGAAAATTTATGAACTAGGAGATCTACCTATTTTTAGGTGTTACTGAAACTTATATTGCACTGGTGTAGTATGGGTTTCAGTCACCCAGGGCATAGGTAAATTTGCCACCTTATTTATTAGGATTTATATTCTTAGCCTCATCATTTCTTCGGATATTTCTTCCTTACCTCTACTTTTATTTTAATCGGTCCAAATTGCAGGTGCGAGGTGCAAATTTTAAGTTCAAATTTCAGGATATTGTTAATATTATTGATTGTGAAATTTTGCTGCCCGTGGCGGGCCGCACCCCCGTCGCCCCGCCACGCCACTGCTTAAACAAAAAAGTATAATTTATTTAACCAGTGTAACAACAACATAACTTCGGGGGGAGGGGGGCAACTGTCTAGCAACTCAACATTTGCATCCAACAACAAAGAACTCAAAACTGGAACTGAAAAGTTCTAATCATTCTACATATATGTTCTTACAAAATAGAAGTTATTCAAATATATAGAATTAATTCAAATATTAGAAATTTAATGGGTAATTTACCGGCATTGATGACCAATAATGTTGTGAAGTCATCACCATCATCATTATCATACCCTTATCCATTCTATGGCAGAGTCAGTTCTGTGGGTTCTAGCCCTTCACTCCAGTCTGTCTCCAACCAGGCCCCCGTCCACCCCACACACTGCCATGTCCTTACGGACCTAAGTGTTCCCACGTCTGCTTTGATCTCCCCCTGCCCCGGGTGCTACCGACAACCTACATTCCTGGCAAGGACCTAATAAGCTCCTCCTCCCCTCTTCTCATGATGGGTCCATACCACGATAGTGTATTCTCTCTCACTTTTTCTGAGATGTCCACCACCCCCAGGCTACCTCCAATATATGCATTCTTAATTCTATCAGCTCTCAATGTTCCATAGCAGTTGCATCTCAGCCAATTGCATTCTATTGATGTGGCTCTTCCTTAGTGCCCAACACTCTGATCCATACAGCATAGCTGGTCTAACGACTGTCCTGCAGAACTTCTCTTTCAGGCTGATTGGGACCTTTCAACCCAAAGGACTCCACTTGCCTGTCTCCACTTCCACCACCCCCATGGATTCCATCGGTCACATCCAAGTAGTCTCCCCATTGCTTTGAAACGTTGATCCTAAGTACTCTACCTCGTGCACCTTTTTCACCAGTTCACCCCTTGAACAAACGACACTGTTAATTTTGTGTCCTTCCCAATGGAAAGCTAAATACTCTGACTTCATTTTGTTTTTTGTTTTGTTTGTTTGTGTTTTAGGGCCCATCAACTACAATGGTCATTAGGGTCCAGGAAGACAATCACCATGGTGGGGGTGTAAATGGCCATCCCACCATGATGGCAATAAATAAGGGCAAAAACCCACTATAAGTAATAAGAATAAAAAAACGCAATAGCCAAATAAATATTGAAGAATAATTACAGGCTAAAGCCAAAACAGACATAAAAATGAAAGCATCAAAAGCTAAAACAGACACCAACATAAAAGTGGCAAAAGGCAAAACAGATGTAACAGTAAAAAGTGGCAAAAGCCAAAACCGACATAATAAACGTGGCAAAAGCCAAAACAGATGCAGAAATTAAAAGGCAAAAGCCAAAACGATGCAAGAATAAAGGCAAAGCTGCCTGAAAGTAAAATGTGTATTAATCATATTTTGTGAAAGAGGCATCTGTCTTCATCATGTTCATCTTTAGCTCTCCCTTTTCTCACTCCTCTAATATCGTTTAGTCCCTTCTCTTTCTGTTCTCTGCTGTCACTAACTTTTCCAATATTGTTGGCAAATGCCAAGCATCTCCTACCCCCATTAGCAGTTCATCCAAAACCAAGATGAAAAGATATGGACTAAGTTCCACTTGGTGCACCCCGACTCTTACTGGAAAGCCCCCAGTATTCCCCCAAGGTTTCCTTACCCTGGCTGTCGAGTCATCATACATATCCTGGATTATTCAAATAAACCATTCTTCTACTCCCCATTTTCATAATACCTCACAAACTACCTCTCTTTGGACTCTGTCGTAGGCCTTCTCTATGTCGATAAAGATGTCAAGGAACTTTCTTTGCTGCCCTATACTTCTCTACAATCTGCATCAGAATGAAGATTGACTCCATTGTGGACCTACCTGGCATAAACCCGAACTGATTTTCATGGACACTAGTTCTTTTATGGAGTTGGCGTTCCATTAATCTCTCCCATAGCTTCTTGGCCCCTATAGTTATCACAATCTTGGACATCCCAATTGCACTTGAAGAGCGGTATTATCCAACTCTCACACCATGCAGATTACATTCTATCTCTACCAGCTAACCTACTGAAAAGTTTTCCACTACCACCTGTGCAAAGCAGCCTTCTTTTGCTTGACAGCTCTTCTACCTTGTCATTCCACCACCATGTCTCCCTGATACCCAGGAGTGTACCTCACACTCTTCTCTGCCCCAGAATGGCTTTCCCACAGGTTTTAATTTTCTGGTGACCCTATCCCACATGGGATCAGCTGTCCCCTCCCAATCCTGGTCTACCTGCCTGTACACTTCTTGTATAAATTCCTCCATTTTAATGGGTAGTTTGGCCTGCTCATTCACCCCTGATGGCCGCCGGCACTGGGGTTTGAATCCCCTGCACTGTAGGATCGAAGACTTTTCAATTTTGCATCATATGTGAGCAAATTTCGAATTCCCTGCCCGCAAGCCCCACCCACAACAGAGCCCAGAGGCGTAACTAGGGGGGGGCAAGGGGGGGACAGATGTCCCCGGGCGCAGAAGGCAGGGGGCGCAAAAATGTACAGCAAAAATGTGTTTAGTGGGTGCCAGAGGGCCCAGATTTCGATCTTTGTCCCCGGGCACAGAATACCGTCGGCCTGCCTCGGTACGCCACTGACAGAGCCCAACAATTCGGGTCGCCAGGGTTGCTCACACAAGTAACCATCAGAGATCAATGACCCATAGGCATCGACGGCTGACCATGACATCTCCGACAGTAACTCTAATGGGTGGGAAGCGCCCCCTTTGGCAGATTGATCAGACCGAGTGTCCGTCTCACGGCCCTCTTTCCACTTGAAACTGTGGCCAAAATGGCGTGTTGGAGACATGCAAATTACTTCTTTGTTGGTTATAATAATATTGCTTTTTTTTTGTTTGTTTGAGTTTAAGGTCCCGTCAACTACAAGGTCATTAGAGACCCGTCCACTGCATAGTTCTAATGCATTTACTGCACAGACACTACACTACTGCGACGATTATTGGGTATTAGCAGTACCCAGCTTTCCCAAGTGACCACCCATGTCAGTACTAACTGGGCTTGCGTTGCTTAACTTCAGTGATCAGACGAGAACTGGTGTGTCCAACGCAACTCGCCGCTCCCAATAATATTGCATGGTGTCTGACCTAATGTTCACTATATGAAACGCTGGGAACAAGGGAGGGAGAGAATGCAGTTTTTAGACTGGCCAAGAACAGGGATAGAACTAGTAAGGATGTTACCAGGGCCCTAACAGTAAAGGATTCCAATGGTAGGGTCCTGTTCCAACCAGCAGAGGTAATCAAAAGGTGGGAGGAGTACTACCACAGCCTCTTAAAAGCAGCCACATGTGCAGGAGTTGCAGAGAGCAATCCATGCACTCCACAGGCAGTGGACAGGGTGAGTGATGATGAAATAGTAAGAGCCCTTCAAAAGATGAAAGGTCAAAAAGCAGTAGGCCCAGATAAGATCCCACTGGATGTTTGGCACACCTTGGGGACAACTGGCATTACATGTCTAGGGAAGCTTTTCAACAAGTTAGCAAATGGTGACAGGATGCCAACTGCATGGCGGGAAAGTTGGATAGTTCCATTGTTCAAGGGCAAAGGTGATGCTCAGGACTGTGGAAACTATAAGGGCATTAAGCTGATGAGCCATTCTATGAAGCTGTGGGAGCGTGTCATAGAATGTCGCCTCAGAGATCAAACTAGTGTCCGGGGAAATCAATTTGGGTTTATGCCTGGTAGGTCCACCATGGAACCAATCTTTATTCTACGACAGATGATAGAGAAGCATAGAGCAGCAAAAAAGGACCTTCATGCAATATTCATTGACCTGGAGAAGGCATATGATAGTGTCCCTAGACAGGTAGTATGGAATGTCCTAAGAAAGAAAGGGGTTGATGAAGGCCACATTAGGATAGTGCAGGATATGTATGATGGTTCCATCACTAGGGTGAGGACAGCATGGAGTAACACTGCAAGCTTCAACGTGCAGGTTGGTGTGCATCAAGGGTCAGTACTTAGCCCATACCTATTCACTCTGGTAATGGATGAGCTGCTGACGGGAATAGGGGAATGGGCCCCCCAGTGCCTGGTATTTGCAGATGATGTGGGAAGGCTCGAGGAGTCCAAGGAGGATGCACAAAAGGGCCTACAAGGCATTAAAACAGCAATGGCAGGAGGGGGCCTTAAGGTTAACATGAGGAAGACTGAGTACCTGGCTTTCAATTTTAGTGGCCAAGGGCAAGAGGATGAGTTACGTTGTGGGGGAGAGGGGATCCCGGTGGTGCAGAAATTTCGCTATCTAGGATCAGTTTTCCAGAGTAATGGGGAGATTGATTCTGACGTGACCCGTCGGATTAATGCAGGATGGTTGAAGTGGAGACAAGCAAGTGGGGTCCTGTGTGACCGCAGGGTCCCAATACAGTTGAAGGGCAAAGTTTACAGATCTGTCGTTAGGCCCGCTATGATGTATGGCTCAGAGTGTTGGGCGGTTAGGAAGAACCATGAAAGGCAAATGCAAGTGGCAGAGATGCGAATGCTGCGCTACATGTGTGGGGTGTCACGATCCGACAGAATCCGAAACAATTATGTTAGAGGTAGCTTGGGGGTGGTGGGACATTGCAGAGAAGATGAGAGAAAAGCGTTTGAGGTGGTATGGGCATGTGATGAGGAGGGGAGAGGAGGAACTTATTAGGTCCATTGTGGGACTGCAGGTAGTTGGGGGCAGTAGGGGTAGAGGACGACCAAAACGGACGTGGGAACAGGTGGTGCAAAGGGACATGGAGGCGTATGGGGTGGAGGGGGACTTGGTGGGGGATAGACGGGAGTGGAGGAATAGAACCCGCAGACCCGACCCTGCCTCGGGCGGGAGAAGGGGGAGATGATGATGATGATGATGTCTGACCTATTGTTCAATAACTATTAGCAAGGGCTCGAGACAGCCATGCTCTGTGACGTCATCACTGATGACGAACAATAATGTGGGATGCTAACGTATGCTACAAAGACGCAGCGTTGAGCCATACATGACATGTATCATATTGATTATCATCATAATACAGTTATCCTGCCTGGTGGCAGGGTAAGGTCTGTGGGTTATAGTCCTCCACTCCCCTCTATCTCCCACTAGGTTCCCAGCTGCTTCCAAACACCTGCATTCTTGAAATGGACCTGTTATGTGCATAGCTTTAGGTACATCGTTTCTGAGAATATTTAACCACCAACAATGGATTCGCCCATAAAATCGAACGTGTTGCAAGTTTTTAGTCGTCGCAACTCTTTAATCATTAATGCCTTATTTTTCAGGCGATTAGATTAAGTTATTTAATCATTACAGATGGAAAGTTGCCACTGTGTGAATACCCTAAGATGAAGCGGCGAAATGCATAGTGTCAATTGGAAATAAAAATGATTGATGGACGAGTAAGCCTAATCAACCCGTTAGTAGTTGAATGATCTCTACTGATAATTTTCTAGCACATGCTTTCACCGCCTACTGGAAATTGTCCTGTTAGACCTTGCGAACTGATCCAAAGTAGGCCTATATCTTTTGTCTCTTTATGAGATTAGGTATACTGCAAGCAACCCTGATAGACTAATTGGCGGTGGAGAGAACGTTCATGCTCTGATCACTTTCAATTTGAAAGGATGGTTATTTCTCGCCTATACCATGCAAGGGATAAGCTGCCGAATGGAGGCCCCTTGTACCCTATTTTCAATAGTCTTTTAAAAGGCTTAATGTTGTCAGATACCCTCCTCTGATGTAGAGAGAAGTGATGTAGCACAAATTCTTTTGCTTTTCTTTGGATCATTTCAATTTCCCAAAATACACCCTGCCTAAAGGAAAACCAAATTGGACTGGAAAACTCCACAATTGGCTGTACTGGTAAAAAAATAGGATATTTATTTTACTTCCTTTGTGTCCCCCAGAAGAATGCTGCGGAAAAGAGGCCAAACGGAGGGCATGGGCAGCCTTCCCAATTTATTTATCAGTGTGCTACTTCCTCAACCCTATTAAACCTCACACGACCTATGCAATAAGTAAGGAGACCAGACGCCCCGATTTAGGCGGGACAGTCCCGATTGCAGACTTCATGTCCCTACGTCCCTTGCTTGTCCTGGTGGGACGTCCGTTTGTCCTACCTTGTTGGCAACTTCTCAGAAGCATTTCCTCGTCAATGAAATACGTGGAGCGGCTGTATTGCGTTGGACATACTAGTTCTCGTCTGATCACTAAAGTTAAGCAAGGCAACCCGAGCTAGTACTAGCATGGGTGGCCACTTGGGAGCACTGGGTACCACTAGTACCCAAAACGGCGTCTTATTAACGTAGTGGCTGTACAGTTTTTCCATTAGAACTATGCACCTTGTAGTTAAAGGACCACCAACAAAACAAAAAACAAATTAAATACGTGTACAGAGCATCCACACAGAATTATCCTTCCAGGTGGGCAACTGATTAGGAGGGCCCATCGTCAGGCATCAAATTAAAGCATCAGGCATCATGTGTTCGATGGACACACATTCAAGCAATGATGTGCAGTATTTACGAAGTTGTGATATTTGTTCTTTGATCTGTAGGAATGTATGTCTTACCACCCCTACTTGGGCATGTCACCAAAAGCCCCTAACCCGCTTGGCCCTCTGGAAAATCTGGTTACCTTACAATAAATATAATAAACTTGCTTTCTACAGTAGATCCTAAGTATCTTACCTCTTGCACCTTTCTCACGAGTTCGCCCCTTGAACGGACGTCACCGTTATTTGACTGTCCTTCCCATATCAAAGAAGCCCACCCAGGTAAAATGAAAAACGGTCGGGACACTTTGAGGTACCGGTATGTGTTAAATTACCTTTGAGGTAAATTACACTTTGAGGTATGACACTGGTCTACCCCACTGTTCCAACACTGCATTATACAACCAAAATATAAATTTTTGAGTTAAATTCAAACAAATGAAAGACAATTCATGACATAAATTGTATAGAGTAAAGGTCCCAATATGCATCCTTGGGGGACCTCTGATGTCGCAGGTGTCCATTCTGATACCTTACCATGCGAAAAGATCGCTCCACTGCCTGCAATCCAGGTAGGCCTTTACCCACCAAGGAACCTTACTATGATTCTCTTACTTGAACAGTTTTGAAACAAGCTTGTCATGGGGTACCATGACAATGGCCTTTTCAAATTCCAGGAATACAACATCAACCTGCTTAACCTTATCTAGAGCTTTTTGAATATAGTCCATTAGACAAGTCAGTTGAGTGTCACATGACCTCCCTTTCCTACACTTATGCTGATTATTATTAAGGATGCCATCTCCTCCAAATATACCCCATAAATTATGATTTCTGTTACCATGTCTGGCTGTTGCGATGTGTCCAGTGATGTAAGTTGATGTGTCATGTGTAATGACATAAAATTGTGTGCTGACCTAATCTAGAAGAAAAAATGCTGTTAAGAATGATAAAAGTGAAGGTAATTGGTTACAGACAATTGAACACAATGTCTCTCCTATACTCACTGTGTTGTTTGCTGCATTTACAGACTTCACCATGTATAACATCAGCACAAATGTATATATTAAAATTGGAGAAGGGAACAAGACTGATTTTCTAGAGCTGTGAGGAAGGAAAATATCTACAAAGCTCCAAGAACTCAATTGTATGACATAGGTACATACTACTAGTAATATTGGAGAACTGATGTTGTTGAGTTGACATGCAATGCAATTAAGATTTATCTCATCTTCTGCCATTTTTTTAAAATCCTGAGTTATATCGTTTGCAGACCTCACCGATTTGAATTTAATGATGTGATTCTGAAACTGATGATGAGAAAAATGTGCAAATGCAATAGGTGGTATTAATGCGATTGGAACTACTGAATGCATCAGATTGTATGAGATATTGATTAACACTTGGAAAATTAGATCCCATTCTCCTATAACAACTACAGGAGATGGGAAGCATCCTATTACAATAGTCACTAAAAGTATTAGACATAGTCTGAAGACGAGGACATTTCCCTTGTAATCATCACTTTGTGAAAATCTCACACATTGCATTCGGATCTTTAGATCATGCAGTTGTTTTCTATAAAAGTGGAGTATGCTTAATATGAAGATATTTGGAAAAGTGGCTAATATTAATGCATGGCTTCCATAAACATATTTCATCACAGGGTTGCCATATTCATCAATAACAACTATTACTTTTATCAAACATACAAAGTATGTTATCATAGCAAAACTGGCGAGATTGAGGAACATAATACCATCTTTTAAAATCTGCTTCAAAATGGATTTCTTTGTTGATGGTGCAGGTGGCAAAATATCGAGCAATTGCAATATTTCAAAAAATAATGACAATGTGCCTTGTAAATTCTTCATTGTGCTAGCATACATATGGTGCTCTAAGAAGGATAGATCACTTTCTTTAACTATAAAGTGTTAGGATAATTTCAAATTCGGTTTCATCTGAGTTATTTTGTAAGATAATGAAGGTGCAGTTCTTTTACGTTTGCTACTGTTCAATGCGTTTGCTATAGTAACAAGAATAGTAAACTTAACTGGATATCGGATATTCATTAGTGAATGCTGATAAGTAAATGACTCCCATTTAACAATAGCATTCACTCCTCTGAAAAATCTATACAACATTAGTTAGTCTATGAATAGTTTGTAGTTGTATTGTCACCTTCCATTCTTTCATTGCTGCTGCAAACGATGAACAAGAGAGAAATTCCAGCAAGACACTAAAACAATGAGAAAACATCCAAGCTGTGAGATATTGTTGATGGGCGTCTATTTGTTTTCATAGATCCAAGGCCCTGTAATTCAGAATGTTAACTTCCTCATAATTGAAAAAGCCTCCTCCAATATGCCTGCCCTGCACTCACCGGCTTTTATTTTTATCAGCCCTACCCTGTCATGATCTCTGCCGCCATTTCTTCCCTATTCATTGCTTCAGTCAGTGGAATGCCATCTTTTTTGCAGTGTGTTCCTTGGTTTTCTCTTGAACTAATTTCAAGTGTATTCAGAATTGTTTGCATTTCAAGCATTCACTTTTTCTGTATTTCCTCTCTTTGCAGAGGCGTCACTAAGGTGACGTCACCCAGTGCAGTAACGTGGTGTCACCCCCTACCTCCAAAAACAAGCCACTCTGCCTTCTCTGTTCCTTCTTTAGTTTTGATGTCACTGCTTTTTGGCATGGTGCAAGTGATGTGACGTGGTTCAGCCTGCACGTGATAGTTACACCACTATCTCTTTAGATTAATCTTAGTTTTTGAATTTTCAGTCTTCCTAATACTTGTTTTGCTTTGGCACATTATGCACTCAATATGCACATTAATGCTGCATTAAAACCATGCATTCTAAAGATTACCATTGAAATTTAACATTCTAAATTACAGGACCTTTCATCTATCAAAGCAAATAGACTCCCATCAACAATACCCTGCCTTTCCTGCCTTTGCTCTGCTCATTCTTGATTCATCCAATTTATCTCTCCTCCCCTAATCTCCTTAACTCTTGCATGGCCTCTGGATTCTCTCCTTCCACTTGGAAGAAGGCTTTCATGGTTCCTCTTGCTAAAGGGGGCCCACCCTCTCTTGCTGGGATTTACCACCCAATTGCAATCCTTCCTTCACTAGCCAAAGTTTATGAATGGTGGATATTTGATCTCGTCCATTCTTCCCTTCTGTTCTCAATTCCTTCTTCTAAGTTTAGTTCTTGCCCTTTTTCCATCCACTTTCTGATCTTTGATCTTTTCTCAACTATTTTTGAAACCCTTGCTGCGGGGAAACCATTTCTCATCCTCAATACTGAAGTTGTGAAGGCATTTGACACTGTTGACCATGATTTCCCACTTTCCACTCTTTCACAATCCAGTTCTAATCCCTTTCTCTTCAATATTCTTGTGTCTTATCCTATGATGAAAACCGTGATATCTGTCTCAAGTTGTCTTCTTACTCTCATAACCTGGTTCATGGTGTTCCTCAAGGCACAGTCCTTTACTATTTATTCCTGTTACTGCTTCTCTATCCTCCTCCCTATATGGTTATGTGTCTGGTCCTATGAAGACAATTATTTTGCTCACCTATCAATTATTTATCAACCTATCAAATGTCACCTTCATTGTATCTGCTCTTCTTGCACATCTGACTAGCTGGTGTTCCATTTGTAAGATGTGGATTCATCCAGATAAGACTAAAATGTTGCTGCTCTTCCCTCCACCTTAGTGCCCTTACAGTGGCAGCTCGTCCATAGGGGCTGGAGGGCTGCAGCCTCTCCCATATAACTTTTGCTACACTAGAGTTTTATGGAAACAGTTAATAGGTAGTTTTGCCAAATGGACCAGGCAGGAACTATTACAGCCCTGAAACGTTGCAGTGGCACATGCCACGTGCATCAGTTGCATGGCACATTTAACATGATTTCTATAAATTTGAAGTTTTGTAATTCAAATTTAAAAATTGTTCTCTTCATGACTTTTTGAGTTTGGAGAATCAGGATTTCTAAATTAGTTGTTGTCCTGATCTAGTGTTACATAGTTGTGCCACAATTCACTCTCACAGAATGACATACTATTTATCTTTAACTTTGTTTTATTGTGTCATTAGCTTGATTAGTTCATTATATCTTTGTTGCCAGTAAATAATTCAAGTTATGAATTTTAATATAACTATTTATTAATGTTACGATTCAACTGAGAGATTGGAATAAACTACAATACTTAACTAATGGACTAACATTGTTATGGAAGATTTTGATGGCATCTGCACTCTGCAAGTGGTGACCCAGATGTGATTCATTAGAAGAACGTGATTGATAGTAGAGGTGCATTTTGAACAACAAACACTAGGATTATCATATTTCTGATTAGGTGAATTCCAACATACAAGTTTTGTCTGATTATTGTATTTTTTTGGATAACCATTATTTACCCTTTGGTGAGACACACCTAGTTTCTATCTTACTCATACAGGTCATCTTAGAATTCTTAGAGATAAGATATGGAGATCTCACATGACATTGATCTTCCACCGATGATTAGCTGTCTACCAATGAGGAATGTTATATTAATGCAGCATACCAGGGTATGAATCTGTTCAACCTTCCAACATTCTGGCTCAAGACCCAAAAATGTGGTTAGCTATGATAGAATGTGGGTTCAGAATTCATCAGATTTGATCGGATTCAAGGAAGTTTGATCTCACAGTGGATGCCTTACCACCAGAGATAGTGGGGTACGTCCAATATCTTATATTCCATTTTTGTTGTGATGTTTAGGAGATTGTATTGTATTGGGGGTTGGTGAGGGTATAGCAACAGACTAACAGGAAGCCCCAAAATGAGGCTGCGCTAGAGGGGGGGTGAAAGAGAGGGAGGGGTTGTAAATAATGATAATGAGAAGGGCAGTACAGAGTTGCCTATGTTCTAATCTATTTCTCAACACCAGTACAAGGACAACCCTAAAGAATATAAGGCAGTGCTAGCACCCATAGACGTTATCATAGTGATACCCAAAATATAGTTTAAGTTCCTAGAACAATTTGCAATTTTACAATAAAGTTTAAAATTAAGATAGTAAAAAGCGTTGGTAAATGCATTAAAGATAGATTAAATAACTATAGATAGGCAACTGCCATTCCTTAATGCTTAGTATTAATTCCACTTTGACCCAATAATAAAAGTTTCAATATTTTAGCTTTAAACTGATTGAAGGGGATGATTAAGTCATCAATAGAGAGCTTATATTTATTGAAATATGATTGGGCCATTTCAATTGGATCAAATATACCAAGGGTTTGTACAAAAAAATTTAAAAGATGGCCTCTTTTTCCTGGGACCCAAATATGTAGCCGACCAAGTCCAGTAGAGTCAATTCTGCCATTCATTGAATGAAAAGTCAGTAATAATTTTTTATATGTCAACATGTCCAAAAATCTTAAGCTTCCTGGCTTTAAATGTGGAATGTGGGAATTAGTTAAACAATTAGCTGGCTGAAAATCACAGTGCCTAACAAATATATTGTAAAGTTTGGCAATTGGGCTGAGGTGGGAGGAAGCACAGGATGCCCAACAGTTTAATGCATAGAGAATTTTGAGTGAAATCAAAAAGTGAAATATGTGTTTTTGTAAGTTTGTGTAATTATTAGTGGGTCCTCATCTCCTAACTATGGCTAAAGCCCTGTGTGCTGAAAGTAAGACATGATGAACATGAGTGGCAAAGGTTAATTTGTGGTCAATATATATATTCCAAGGTCTTTCACTACAGTGACCCAAGTTAATGCTTCACTGTTGCTGAATGTGTAAGTGAACATAATAGGTTTTGGACGACATGAGAACTATATAATTGCTGATTTATGATAATTTAGGCTGAGTCCATTATGTTTGAACCAGTATTCTGCCTGCTTAAGTGCTGATTGAAGGGCCAAGGCATCAGCGTGTCCTGAAATTCCGTGAGATAACTTTAAATTGTCTGCAAAACCGAGTGGAGTGATAGGGGCAGTAATTGTGGTAAAGAGGTTCAAGAATATTGTCAATAACACAGGGCTAAGTGAACTTCCCTGGGGAACACCAGTAGATAGGGGATCCGGAACGTTCGCCCCCGACATTTCACCCCCGACGTTTCGCCCCCGACATTTCGTCCCCGGAGCTTTCGCTCCTCGGACGTTGCGCCCCCAAACATTTCGCCCCTCAGATGTTTCGCCCCTGGGAGGACAAATGGCCGTTTTTTGTTATTTTTTGTTATTCTGTTTTAGGTAAGGTAAAAATCAAGGGCTAGTGCCAACTGACCCTTGAGTCAATGCTAGCCCTTGATTTTTACCTTATTTTGGCCGGTATTTTTTGTTATTCTGTGTTTACCTAGAAAAACAGCATTGTTCGTTCGGACGTTTTTCTGAGTGTTTCAAGGAATAGGTAAGGAAAAAATTCAGCAATTTTGGCAAGAATGCTACACATTGTGGAGAACATCAACGATAGAAATTTAATAGACTTTCTGAAAGGTATAGCCTACAATTTTGAATTTTAGTTTATGTTTGCACTTTTTATTTGGCAGTCTTGCTTAATGCTTGTGTTTCTTTTATTTTATTAAAATTATTAAGATTGCAGAATAATTCATTATTCCTATAACCACGTATGCTCTGCATGACACCTGTACTTCGAGATGCAGCATTATATAAGGGGCAGCCTATGTTTTCACAGCATGTTCTAAACAGTTGAACATTTGATAAATTTCTGTTTGGGGACTAGCTCAAATTTCTAAATATCTGGAAATTCACTTTACCATCTAATAAAAAAAATGATATTAATTTAAAAAACCACTAGTGTCCTACAAATCGATGTGTTTTAGGCTATATCTTTGCCGATTCCGCTTTTAAAATTCAGACATAAGGTAGCGACACGCGCATGTGCCAAATTTTACGTCGGCAGTTTTAAGCATCGATGCTGCCGCTATTTTTTAAGTACAATTTAGCAGACGAACATCACTTAAAAGACTTTGATGACGTAAATTTTACGTTTTAAGTTTTGTGTTTATGCAACACCACCTAAAGAACCAGCCTGGCTGCTGAAAAAAATATGCTCAATACGTCATCAAATGTGAAATCATTAATTACAGTTTTAATTAGCCTCATGTTTTTTTCAAAGCGTTTCATCTATACAAATTAGTTAAGTAGGCTATAATTCTGATTACATTTATTTATTTATTTGATCAACAAAATGGTGTACAAGTGCAGCATTCCAAATTGCAGGGAAAGTTATTCCAGCAAGGGTCCCGAAGTAATGTTTCTCATTTGTGTAAAGGTGTAATGTTTCCCATTTGTTTTGAGGATTTGTGTGAAAAATGGATAGCAGCAATTCTCAAAAGGATTATAAAATAACAAATCATTGAAAGGTGAGCCCAACTCTTATTACCAAAACGTTTTAATAATAAAATGATGAATGGGGTATTAACCCTTAACAGTGCTGGTCAGTTATCCTAACACTAATGTACTTGTGGTGTCTTTTGGACCCCAAGAAGAAAAATGCAAGAAATTGCATAAAGAAGCATTCTTTTGCATTAAAACTTCTTAAATTTGTGGAAAGGCATGTTAAGTGACATATACTGTATCAGCAGGTTATTTTAAATATAACTTCCCAACATAGTGGAAAAACTTTAAAAGCAGCACTGACTAAATTTTAATAATAGATGGCATCCATTACTGAATATAAATGATTACTTTTAGAAAATTATGAAAAAGCTAACATAAAACAGCTGAGGTTAAGAGGTGTTAACAGAAATTTATTACATATTGCTATAAAATAAAATCTGTAAGCTAATGGTGTCCAAAAGACCCCAAATTTAAATTTATGCTAACAAGCTAGTGGGGTCTCTTGGGCCTCAAGACTGCATTTATCATTACTGAGAGAAGGAATACAAAAAACTTCATGACATTTATATTTAGTAAATAAAGTTATAATTTTGTAACCAGTATTTAAGATGTTCTTTCCTTTAATTATATGGAAATAAAAGCATGTTTATCACATTAGTTAAATATTATTATTATTATTGTACCAAAGCCTTTCCTAGTGTTTTTACTTATTTTCTATCAATTCAAGGATACCTTCTGGCTTCCAATTACAAAAATTTGTAATTAAACAAGTAAGTCTGCTTCCTTAAATTAATAGTAGACCTACTATCAAATAACAAAGGAAGGCCTACTATGCATGACGTCATAATGAAGTGGCCAGGCTTGTACTTTAGGTGGTGTTGGTTTACGTCGTTTGCCCAAACTCTCTATTATTACATTAAACAGAGCAACAAAAAAAACGGCCATTTACCCTCCCAGGGGCGAAACGTCCGAGGGGTGAAATGTGTGGGGGCGAAAAGTACCCAGGGGCCAAATGTTGGGGGCGAAACTTCCATAAACCAGTAGATAGTGTATAGGCATTTGGGGAAATAAAACTTCCCAATTTAATGTAATTCAAGCATCCTAATAAATAGTTTTTTTTAAAAAAAAAAGAACAAAACGGACGTGTGGCGCCATAACATTCCATTTTCCATAACAAAACACTGATGGGGACTATATCAAACGCTTGGGACAGATCTAGGTAAATACCATCTAACTGTGATCGTTGTTTAAAATCATCATATATACTTGCTAAATGACAGAGAAGATTGGTTTTGGTGTTCTTGCGTGCCACAAACCCATGTGGTGAGTCACTCAAAAAATGTTCACTCCAATACCTCATTGTATTGCATATAACCTTCTCCAATACCTTAGCTATTGGAGAGATTGTTGCAATCAAACAATAGTTATGGGGAACATGCTGAGAACCCAATTTAGAAGTAGGGTGGAGCGGCGAGTTGCGTTGGACACACCAGTTCTCGTCTGATCACTGAAGTTAAGCAACGTAAGCCCAGTTAGTACTGACATGGGTGGTCGCTCGGGAAAGCTGGGTACTGCTAATACCCAATAATCGTCACATTAGTGTAGCGTCTGTGCAGTATATGCATTAGAACTATGCAGTGGACGGGTCTCTAATGACCTTGTAGTTGACGGGACCTTAAACTCCAACAAACAACAACAAATAGAAGTAGGGATAATAATGGATTTTTTTAATATGTCGGGAATGCAGTTAGCAGCAAAACACTGAGAAAATAAATTAACAAGAATTGGGCCCAATATATCCTTGTAAGCTTTAATGAAAGTGGGGGGATTAATATCTGGACCTGCCGAGAATGAAGGTTTCAATGAATAGATAGATGGCTTTAGACACCTCTTCCATGGAGTGTTCCTTTGAAGGCTTTAAACACAGAATTTGTGGGCCATAAGTAGGGTGAGAAGAGCTGAGTTTCTCATTTTGGGCTGGCAGAAATCACAAATGAGGCATAAGAGTTGTATTTCAAGCATAGCTTAGAGATATTATTAAACTATTTAATAGCATTTTTTTCCTAGGAAGTAATAAATGTCTTCACAACTGAGTCATGGATTCAATCTAGATACAAATAACCAAAAATAATGCAACTTAGGTATTGCTGACAATGAAGTATTGTCATTTAAACCTTTAGTTAGGAAATAAAGCTTAGGGTTTTTAGATGAGGAATCCCTGTGAGGAATCTCTATTTTTATTGTTAGATTGAGATGGAAGGGCATGTGAAGATGAAGAGGTGGTCTGGGGATTCTTCCCACCAGAAGACAACGCTACCTCAGCATAAGTGCACTGCTTAGAATTAACAGGGCTGGATGGGTCTTTGGACAATGTTAGATTAAATTTAGATAGTGAGTTCTTAATATCAAAAATAGTACCATTCATGGAACTTATGCCTGCCTTTATATCAGTTCACTTCCAGCTTAGTTTCAGAAATGTCAGTTTTTAAGGAACTCAGCTCCTTCATGAAGGAATTGGAAGTCTGAAGAAAAGTATGGAGTATAGGTTCCAGTTCATCTAGATGCTGAAGTTTATCTATTAGTTTTTCATTCATAGTGGCTAGTTTTGCTTCCACATTGCTGGGGTTAGTTTCCGCTTGAGGATATTGTAAACTTGGGCTCAGGTTTAGTGGAGATGGTGTCTTTAGGGGAGAATATTCAGACCTATTTAATCGGCATGCCTTGCATTTAAATGTAGACTAGAGTTTCCAATCCGAATATCGATATATTCGGCCTGTGTTGAAGTATTCGATATTCGTAATATTTTAGAAATTATTCAAATAATATTCAGGAAAATTGTAGAGCCATTTTTGTAACTAAATATTTTGCAAATGTCAACATTATGTGATGTATTCAATAGTGAGTACAGTCGATGGTTTGATGCATAGCTCATATACCTAGATTTTCCAGAAATATTATTGACTTATTCATCCATGTGAAAGGGTTAGGGGCTATCCACTAACTGCTTGTGTAAATTAAGTTCTCAAAAAATATGGAATATTTTAGTTTTTACTTCCACCTACCCATTGGGCGATCCTTTGACTGCTAACAAAACAAAATAAGTTTACTCCATCATTTGGTAGAGTTCAAATTTATTGCTAATATCTTTCTTGAAACATCATCACTGAAATTTCATGGAACATTAAAATTGGGTTATCCAAATTTTTCAGGTCTGTGACTCATACCTGTATCCCACCTGAAGCAGGGTCGGGTTTGCAGATTCTAGCCCCCCACACTACCATATAGTTACGAGCAAGCTGTCCCCACGTCTCCCCCTGCCCCGGGTGCTTTCAACCACCTCCTCCCCTCTTCTCATTACATGTCCATACCACCTTAATCTACTCTCCTTCATTTTTTCTACATTGTCCCCCACCTCCAAGCTACTCCAAATATACTCGTTCCCAAATTTATCAGCTCTTGACACCCCACTTATGGACCACAGCATTTGTATCTCAGCTACTTGCATTCTATTTACATGGCTCTTCCCCACTGCCCAACACTCTGCTCCATATAGCATAGCAGGCCTAACCACTATCTTATAAAACATCCTTTTCAACTTTATTATAGTTATATTTTGAGACATTTAATGCTTTTTTATTTTTCAAATTAAAATATTGTAAAATCAATTTAATTAATTGATTTTACAATAATTTTATTCATTTTATTATTACAGTAAAACCCCGCTATAATTATCTCAGATGTAACGAATTCCTGGATGTTACGAATGGTTTCCAAGGTCCCAGCTAAAGGATAGGTGTTTGTATATTAAAAATATCGGAGATAAGGAATTGGATATAACAAATTTCCTGGTAATAACGATGAAAAGTTATAAAAGTTTGGGTAATTGGGTAGGATATAACGAATGATGGACCTTATAAATACTTTTTATTTATGGATTTAACACAAACTTCCACTCAATGGTCACCACAAATTCAATTGAACACCACTTACAGGAATGCCTTGTCATACTTTTTATTTTACTAGGGCAGAATGCACAAATGGCTGATAATATTAGAAACGTTCATTTTCTCATCATCAACATCGCCACCATACTCATATCCCGCCTGTGGCAGGGTCGGGTATACAGCTTCTAGCCATACACACCTGCCAATCTCCCCCACTGCAAAGGGTAACAGGAATTACCCTTTGCAGGAATTAGATAGACTGGAGAAATACTCTCCCCAATCTTTTACCTCAGAAGTATGAAACAAGACTCTACCTTTTCTATCCTTCACTGTTATGGTTCAGGGTAAATCTTTAATCGCCCTATCCCTGGTCTTCGCCAGGCTACATTCTTCTTTCATTCCCCATTTGTCTCTATCATAGAGGACCTTATACTACTGGTGTATGACCAAAGAAATGATCCTCCTAGCTGTGGCCTTGGTCTGCCTGTAGCATATTTTAGAATCATAGTCTCCTATCTCCATCCACCTATGGAATGCAGGGAGCAGTGAGTTGCGTTGGACACACCAGTTCTCGTCTGATCACTGAAGTTAAGCAACGCAAGCCCAGTTAGTACTGACATGGGTGGTCGCTTGGGAAAGTTGGGTACTGCTAATACCCAATAATCGTCACATTAGTGTAGTGTCTGTGCAGTATATGCATTAGAACTATACTGTGGACGGGTCTCTAATTACCTCGTAGTTGATGGGACCCTAAACTCCAACAAACAATATGGAATGCAGCCATTTATTTTTTGGTGGCTGCCTCAATTGCATTATTCCACCACTATGACTGCCTGCCCTGGAGTGTACCTTCTACTCTAACCTCACCTAAAATGGCTTCTCCAAATTTTCTAATTTTTCTGGTGAACCTGACCACACTGCATCAGCTGTGTCTTCCAAATCCCAGTCTACTTGCCTATCTACTTCCTACATGAATTCCTCTGTTTCCAACACCTACTAACCTGCACTCCTCAAGAATTGACTGCCCTCCAATACTTAAGGGCAGTCAATACAGCTAACCAGTAGTCTGGGAGAATACCAACTGTAAGAAAACTAAATCAACGGGCATTATAATAGTAAGAAAAACATGCAGAATTGTTTCATTGGGGTAAATATGAAGGTACACAAAGATTAGAAACCTAATGTTTTGCAGAACTACCAAAACCACAATTTCTTGATATTTGGGGTAGTATCACAGACTACTGGTTAGATATCTGGGGTTAAAAGCAGCTTTCCTGGTTGTAACGAATTCCTGGCTATAACGAATGTGATTGCACTCCCCTACAAATTCGTTATAGCAGGGTTTTACTGTATATATCTTTTATACTCATTTTAATTATCCTGGAATAGAGCTTTTACATTGTTCTCTCACAATTCAAACTTTTCAAACATATATTCGAATAGTTTGAATTTTTTTATTCAATATTCGAATAGCTGATGAAGCCGAATATTTGGAAACTCTAATGTAGACCCAATAATGATATTTCTGAACCACTAATATTTAAGCAGTCAGTGTGTGTCTTACCAGCACATAAAATGCACCATATATAAGAACTGCATAGATACAAGCCTTTGCCACATATAGGACAATAATTCCAGAGGCCACTGTTGTCTTCGGGTTATTATAATTATATTTAATCAAGAAAGATCAAGCAAAACCCGCATTTAACTTAAGATTTTAAAGGTTGGTAGCGGGGTTGTACCCGGTTATAGTAGGCGTAAAAATTAAGATGCAGTATTATTAATCTAAATGTATTCCTTAGTGTTTATTTTTATTCCCTCCCATTAAATATTTGGGTTAGCAAATTCAGATTATTGAGGAATATTATTTATTTCAAATTACATAAGTATCTAGTTAACTTTCAAGTACATTCTACCATACACTTAGTATAATTTCTACTTATTCATTTATCGCAATCAGAATATCATGCCACAATTCATAGTATTCTATTAACTTCTCCATAATTAAAAAGTGATCAAATATTACAAATAAAATAACCATAAGACACGTAAATTACCATGGATCCAGGTATGATTTTAATTGAATTCAACCTTATCCAGTTTATAATTGTAAAGAGAAAATCTTTTCTTAATTCGGAATCGAATGAAAAGATACTCGGCAATTAGCTCTTTTCCTATTTGATTTTAGACATTTGCTGTAGTCATCTTCCTAATGGTAGCGTGAATAACCCTTTGCTTTTAGATTTCCTTTTTCTCTCAACTATAAGAAAATTACAATTCATATATTTTTAAAGGGTATTTATCTCATTTTTCGATGAGTTTTTTCTTCTTCTTCTTTTTCTTCTCATTTTTAATTATCGTTGTTATTTTTAATTTTTGTCTTCGAACTGGGATTTTTTTAATTGGATTTATAGTCAAGTTTTTCATTTCCTACCTTATTACAGGATACACTGCTTGAGTCTTAGTGATCTGGTGACATTGTCAATAGCTGCCACGAAGATTTGTTGCAAGGTGAATCCGTTTTTGTTTTGTTTAGATTTTCTCAACTATTAGAGTCCTCTTAAGTTTCTTTTTGATTTATCAATACTTGAATAATTCTTCCTTCACTATTCTTCATTAAGTAGTTTGGGAATGTTTCAATTTTATTTAGTTGTTTCAAAACACTGTCAGAATCAGGCACTATTCATTCACTACACTCACTAGTTCAATACAAATTTCTTTAGTCCTTATTTTTATAATTGTTCATCTTCTTTTTCTTCCTTTACTTTTAATTTTCATACTCTAGGAAACAATTGCAGGAGTAAAATCTAGGTACTCTTGTCATCGTTGATCGTACCTCTCTCTCTCTCTCTATCTCTCTCTCTTCTATTGTCTGTGCATCTCCTTTTATAGTCTTTCTTTTGAAATCATAAACAAATTTCCTGTCAGGTAACCCAACCCATGGGAATGTAACTTAGTATTTTGTCACCATGTTGGAAGAGTAAGTTGATAGCTTTTCATGTTATGAAGAGAATAACCTCATTGTGTATTACAGGATTGGAATAACATTTCTAGTTTCCTTCCTTTCAGGAAATTGGTGACAGATGTGTGGACTTAGTGTAATGTATACAAGGTTAGATTTCTTTATTGTTTTTGTTTAGAAATTTTTTGGATATTTTTTTTTTTTGGGGGGGGGGGGGTTGTGAGTTGGTGTAATTTTTGAGTTGTTGGTTTGCCATTGTATTGTTTTTAAGAATTTGGAGGATGTTTAATGTTTCCAGACATATTGAGGGGTTGTATCTGGCTTGTGGGTGGTTGGTAATTGTTATAAATTTTAGCTCTGTTGGGCTAAGATGACATTCATACCAATAAGGATACAGATTAAATAACCCTATTTGGTGTTATTTATTAGCAGAAAGTAATAAGATCCAAATGAAATTCTAGTAAATACAGCAGACGCCAAGTTAGCAGATGCCACATACAACTGAATAGCATAACAATAAATGCAGCAAAAGCCAAAACATACAGAATAAAAGTGGCAAAAGCCAAAATATACACAACAATAAAAGTGGCAAAAGCCAAAACGGACAGACAATAATTGTGGCAAAAGCCAAAAACAGACATTATAATAAATACGGAAAAAGCCAAAACAGACACGGAAATAAAAGGCAAAAGCCAAAATAGGACAAGAATAATTGCGAAAACTGTCTAAAAACCATGTATAAATCAAATTTTGTGAAAGAGGCCAGCCTCTTTCACAAATACAAGCGAGTTCTCCACCCCTTGAGGGTTATCCCCAAGTGAGGTGGAGAGCTCACGACTTACTCCCAGACGGTATCTCATTTCACGGTATCTCTCACAGTGACTAAAGATATGCGCCACTCTGAGAGGCTCCCAACAGAAGTCACACCATGGTTGTTCCTCAACCCTTAAAATGTAGGAGTGAGTGAGGAACGTGTGACCGATCCGAAGCCGAGAAAGCACAACCTCCTCCCTCCACGACTGGCGGCACGAGGACCCCCAGTGCTCTGGGGTGTCCTTCAGTGTGCGGAGTTTGTTGGTGGTCTCCGCAAACCACTGGGCCCACCATTGTTCATGGATGGCCCGCCGCACCATCGGGAGAGCATCGGAGGAGGGGACAGCAGTGTTTGGTATATCTGGCAAGTGAGCCACCTGACGGGAATGGGCATCCGCCCTCTCATTGCCCATGATGCCAACATGCCCTGGGACCCACATGAAAAACACTGTCTTGCCCTGCTTACGAATCACAAGCAGCAATCTGTGCACACCCTGGACGATGGCATGTCTGCCATATAGGGTGTTCAACAGCTGAAGGGAGCATAAGGGAGCTGTGCAGAAGCTGTGAGCTCTGCAGTTAAGACACTGGCAATGCCTGGAAGGCGGCCCCCTATGAGATGACCAGTTGTAAAAACTGACCAACCCACCAAGGAGCCATCCTTCGACCCATCCGTGTAAATAAAAACATGGCCTCGATAGGTCCAAGAGAGGCGTCCAAACTCTTGTTGGTATACTGACCTATCGGTACTGGTTTTGGGTAAGGCTGCAAGCAACAAATCAAAACTTGGCTCTGGCACTGTCCAGGGTGGCACAGAGGCCGGCAGCACAGGCTGCACCCTATGCAGAGTCACACCCAGGCCGGTAAGACCGTCCATCCACCGCACACCAAACGGAGGGGGAACCCCCGGGCGGCGGTCGAATGGCCGTCTCATAGCGTTACTAAAGATGGCCGGGTGTGTAGGATGCTGTGGCTGACCTTTCAGCTGCAAAATATATGCAGCTGCAAGGTACTGCTGCCGCACAGTCAGTGGTGGCTCACCAGTCTCACCATAAAGGCTGCGTGCTGGACTTGTGTGGAACGCCCCAATGGACACCCAGATGCCAGCGTGATGAACACTGTCCAGCATCTGGAGAGTAGATGGAGCGGCCAGGCCATATACGCTGCAGCCATAATCGAGACGGGATCGAACGAGTGACCGGTAGAGTCATAGAATCACCAATCGATCTGCCCCAAAACCAGTTCCCTGCAGGCACCGGAGAATATTCAGGGACCGAAGGCACTTAGCCTTCAGCTCCTTCAAGTGTGGGACCCATGTCAGATGGCTGTCAAAACGGAGACCAAGAAACCGGGCCGCCTCTACAACTGGGAGGAGGCGGCCATTCAAGGTAAGCTGAGGCTCAGGGTGGAGCCCTCGCTTACGACAGAGGTGCATGACCATTGTTTTGTCAGGAGAGAACTGATAGCCACGTGAAGTGGCAAACACGTTGGCACTGTTGAGTGCCAGTTGCAGCTGACGCTCAATGCTGTGCATCATGGCAGCCCGGTACCTGATAGAAAAGTCGTCCACAAAGAGGGACGACTTTACCAGGGGGTGAATGGAGGATGGTAGGCCATTCACTGCAACAGCAAAGAGCGTCACACTCAAGACGCTCCCCTGTGGGACACCACTCTCCTGCAGGAAGGCTGAGGAGTAGGTGTTACCCACACACACTCTGAAGGTCCGTTCGGACAAAAAGCCATGGAGGAAGAGGGGCAGATTACCCCTGAGCCCCCACTGGTGCAAGGTCTCCAGTATACCATGGTGCCATGTGGTATCATATGCCTCCTCCACATCAAAGAAGACAGCCACTAAGTGCTGTCTGTGGAGAAAGGCCTCACGTACTGCAGTCTCCAGTGAGATCAGATGATCCACCAGAGACCTGCCAGCACGGAAGCCACATTGGGCATCGGCAAGAAGGTGGTGCCGTTCCAGATACCACACCAGGCGCCAATTAACCATTCGTTCCATGGTTTTGCAAAGTCAGCTCGTCAATGAGATGGGTCTATAATTTGTTGGAAGGCTACTATCGTTCCCAGGTTTTTGCAGTGGGATTATAGTAGCCTCTCGCCAACCTGCAGGGATTTCATGCCCAGTGACGTCCTTCCCAGTTCCTCAGCCACTTCACACGGCAGAAGGCAATGTCTCCCTTGTACAAGGAGACCGGAGCCACATGATGGTAAACATCTGCCTTGGATCTTCCTCAGCTTTTCCCAGACTTTCTTGGAGGGTGTGTGACGGATGTGAGAGGAGACGTACTGACTCCATGAGGAGCGTTTGGCCTCCGTGATCACCCGTTGGGCATATGCCCGGGCTCGGAGATAGTTGATACAGTTGGCCTCAGTAGGACGAGATTGGAAGCAGCGAAGGGCTCGTCGGCGAGCCCGAATCGCACTCCGACAATCCTCTGTCCACCATGGCACCCGTGCTCGTGGTGGGTTACACGAGCTCTGGGGGATGGATGCCAATGCTGCCCCGACCACCACTTCCGTGAAGTGACTCACTAGGTCGTTTACCCCATCAAAATCACACAGTGGGCGAAAGTAGATATGGTGGGCGAACTCCTCCCAGTCCGCCTGATGCAGACACCACCGTGGTTGGTGCTGGGGTAATGCCCCATCTCCACTGCTAATCTTAATGGGGAAGTGTGATCACTTCCACAAGGGTCTGACAAGACCTCCCACTGCAAACCTGGTGCCAACCCAGGAGAGCAGATGGAAAGGTCTATGCATTACAGGCCACCAGTGGCAGTCATCATATGTGTGGGGACACCTGTGTTGAGAACAATGAGGCCATTGTGTGACACCCATTGTTCCACAAGGCGCTCTCGGGGATTGTGACTGTCCGAGCCCCATTGGGATTATGGGCATTAAAATCACCCACAATCAAGAAGGGTCTTGGAAGCTGGGCGCTGAGGGAGTCGAGGTCTGCCCATGGGATATCAATCCCAGGTGGCATGTAGAGGGAACATAGAGTGGTGGGTACAGCCAGTTGCAATGAGGCCGTCACTGCTTGCAGAGGCGTCTGCAGAGCCACTGGCACATGCATGCACCCATTCCGGATATGGATAGCCACCCCTCCCACAGGGTGGCTTCCTTGCTGCTGGGAGTCTGCGTATACAGTGTACCCCCATAACGACATGGGGGTATCACTTCGACACAGGATCTCCTGGAGGGAGATGCAGACGGGGTTGTGCCTCGAGATCATCAGTTTGATCTCGTCCCTCTTGTGGGAAAACACTCGACAGTTTCATTGTAGGAAATTTACCATCAAGTAGACTTAGGCGGCTTGTTTCTATTCCTCCCTTTTCTCCGTCCCACTGCAGAAAAGGGATGGACGCCTTCAATTGGTTCGTCCTCCTCCATCTCAAAGGAGGAATCCCCATTGTGCCCCACTTTGGGCATGAAACCACTCCGTGCTCTCTGCCGTTGGCCAGAGAGCTTGGGTGGACGAACCAAGGACACACGGCCCACGGCAGTAGAGGGGGTGTCCCTACTATCTTTTCTCCTGTCACACCCGCACGCCCCCTCCGTGGAGGATGTTGGCTGGGCTGGGACAGGGAGGGAGGCCTTTAAGGGAGATGCCTCTCTTTGATGAGTGGCATCTGGGGCCTCCAAAGCAGCTGGCACCGCCATTATTGGGGGGGCCCATGCATGGGCCAGAGGCGGCGGTGGAGCTGCAAGAAGCCAAGGAAATGGGGTCGGGTTCCGTCTGGCAGCCAATGCTTGCACAGACCGGCACCCCATGGACCCCGCAGGCCCGAGAATGCGTCAAACGGATGAGAGGGGGGAGCTGAGGTAGTGTGTCCGTCTGGGCGCAGACAGATGTCACAGCAGCTGCCTTGGCAGCACCTGCATAGGACACCCCACGACTGGTGGTCCCTGGCAAGGCTAGCAGCCGCCGTGCATCCAGAAAACTGATACCCTTATGGACATGCAGCTCCTGGATCGCACATTCTTGCAGCCAAGTTGGGCAATCCCGAGAAGAGGCGGGGTGGTTGCCCTTACAGTTAATGCAGAGAGGTGCAGTCTTACATGGCTCAGGGGAGTGGTCACCTAGTCCACAAGTGCCACACATGGCCTTGGCAGAACACGAATTCTGTCCATGGCCATATCGCTGGCACTTGAAGCACCGAAGCGGGCTCGGGATGAAGGCACGGACAGGCAAGCGGAGGTAGCCAGCCATGATGTACTCCGGCAACTTGGGCCTACCAAAGGTCAGCACGAAGGTTTCAGACGGGCGGGATTCTCCATCCCGTCGGACCAAGGTGCGGCGGACAGCCACCACACCCTGGTCCCTTAGCTCCTCCGCTATTTGCTCTTCTGATTCCCCACGTAAGTCAGGGCACTGCACCACACCTCGACTGGTGTTTAAGGTGCGATGGGGTTCCACCACAACGGGGATATCACCGAGCTTTTGCAATTTTAATAATGCTTCGGTCTGGTGTGGGGCTGATGCCTCCACCATCAAGATGCCATTGCGCAGTTTCTTGACCGAAGTCACGTCGCCGGCAATGCCCTTGATGGCTTTGGCGATAAGGAAGGGCGACGCCTTCCCCAAGGCTGCACCATCCTCCCCAGAGATGGAAATAAACCGGGGAGGATAGGAAGAATTATGGATGGGTGTTTGACTGCACCTAAAGTCTTAGATGCAGGAACATGCTGTGCATCGGTGGTGGAACCCTGCACCTTAAGGCTAAGAGGTCGTTGCCTCTTGTTAAGGGCAGGTGCCGATGCCAATGTCGCCACAGGTTCGTTCTGTGATCCAGTTGGCTTACTGGGGGAATGCAGCCTCTTTGTTGGAGCAGTACATGTCTCCATCAGCTCAGTGGCAGCTGGCCCACTCAGTTGGGTGGGACCGAGCCCGCCATCTTCTGGCTCAACACAAGTCAATAAAAGTAAAGAAGGAGTAGGGGTGGGGTTATTTGTAGAGGCCCCCAGCCTCGGTTTTAGGGTTGCCATAATTTTTGATAATTATGTGTTCACTGCCCGCAGGTCTTACCCACCACACGGAGCCTAACGAGGGGACGCCCATTCGGGTCGCCGAGATTCCTCGGGCAGTATACCATTAGGGTGGCATAATCCCCGAGTACCGGACCATTGGCATCGGGGTTGACTGCCGGTCCACTTACAGTAACCCTAGGGGGCATAACCACTTATGCGCCCCCCCCCGGCTGATTGACCAAGACCGGGCTACTGCCTTGGCCTCCTGTTTTCCCTGGAAGCCGTGGCCAAAGTGATGTGTTGGGACTGTAGACCACAGCCCTAATCCCGCGATGTCTGTTAGCCAAGCCACAAGTGTGAGGTGGCTCAGAGACATCGCAGGACATGCGCCTCCTCAATCACCAGGATCCACTTTTCCCAGGGGTGCAGGTCGCCACGCACGGCAAACACGAGGGTAGGCGTTTGTTTACGGTCACCTAAGTATGGAATCTACATCGACCGCGAACAAGTCAGACAGTTATCAAGTAACTGACACAGATAGGACACGAACAACCACAATGATGGTATCGTCCCGTCCAGAACACAAGTCATGGGCAAAGACAATAGTGGTGTTGTCCAGTCAGGGGCAAAAAAAGTCACCCCTTTTTGTCGCCTCTTACGACATGCAGGTATGCAGTGTGCCTATTTTACCTCGGGCACACACGGGTAATTAAATGTCACGTTGGGTGGAAAAGCACCCAAAGCTGGAAAATTATTTTGGTACCCATCAGGAGTAGATACATTTCTTCAGGCTAAAAATGCACTTTCAAATGAGATGGTTTTAGTCCATCCTGATCCCAGTCCTACCACTCCCATTGCTCTGTTGGTAGATGCCTAAGACATTGCAACTGGTACAGTGCTGCAGCAATTGGTGGAGGGTGA